>JBAMHV010000023.1:19986787-20004889 GCA_037177535.1 Pseudomugil gertrudae
TTTATAAATCAGAATATTTTGTTGCTTACGCAAACTCTGGATTCTTGGCGTACGTCCAATTTTAGTAAGAATCCTACACAGAGTTTTATAAATGAGCACCCTGGTGTTTTTTGGTTTCCTGTTCTACTTTGTTTTCCGTTCATTGATTTCACCTGTGTTTAAATTTGATTGTGTTCACCTGGTCCTTGTTTAGTTCATTTAGTATTTAAGTCCTTGGGTTTTCAGTTGTCTTTGCAAGTTCATTAGCTTTAGTTGTAATAGTCTTTATTTAGTTTTAGTATTTTGTAGTGGTCATTAGTTGTCTGTAGTTAAGTCCTGAGTCATAGTTTGTTGTTCATCAATAAATAAATAATTTTTATCTGCCTTCCTGCTGCCTCCTGCCTGCAATCGGGTCCTCATCCCACTTCCGTGCTCCGATCCTGACACCTCATCTGAAAGCTTTAGCAGTCTGCAGATTTAAACGTGGCAAATGTTGATAAATGACACAGTCGCTGTGTGTCTTTAACCAGCAGAATGTTGTATTTATATTATGTTTTTATTAATGCCCACACACCATTTACAGTTTTTTTTATCCTTTTTTTCTTTTATGTTGCTTAGTTTGGGGATTTTTTTGTCCCAGTTAATACAGTGGTTTGTGTTTATTAGAACTACAAGGTTATAACGTGATAAGGTCCCATTTTACACTCACACACTCTATAATGAAGAAAAAGGATGCTCATGTTACACAGACAGACTAGACGGAGAAGTACAGCGCATCAGCAGCATGTTCTGCAGACCGAAAGAGGAAAAGTGAGAAATATCCACAAATCTGTTTTATTGCAATGTATTCCAGTCATGCTGTTCTCAATCGTCTGGCAGCAGTACAGTCTCCTTCTCCTCTCTCACTGTGAGCAGGCAGAGAGCAGGTTTCCATGGTTACAGGGATGCTCCATGTCAGCCTCTTTCAAAGTTTACTCTGACACAAGCTGCATCAAATATAAAATCCATGTATTAGTCATGCAAAATGAATGAAAACAGGCTTCCGTGACGCATTTAAGGGCTTCGGTAAAGCTCAGCTGTCCATGAATTGATTAATTTGTTTGCTATTACACCAATAGTAAGATAATTTTACTAACCAAAATAGAAATTATACACTGCCTGGTCAAACAAACGTAGCAACAAGACATTTTATTATAATATTTTTTTGCTAAAATTTAGTTGATTTCTTTTGCAATGATTACGGCAGCATTCACTATGGCATTGTTCTCAAAAGCTTTATATCCATCCAAAATAAAGTCTATTTGACAGTTGCTTCACAGAGAGAGAGGTCGATAAACTTCACAACCTAAAGAAAGCAAAAACGAACAAAAAAAAACATAAAATATAAGTTGTAAAATAATAAAGCAAGACAGTCTGGCTGCAGAGCTGCACCGTGAGGACAGTCCCGATTGTCCCGGTGCAGAGCTGCACTGTGAGGACAGTCCAGTTGCAGAGCTGCACCGTGAGGACAGTCCCGATTGTCCCGGTGCAGAGCTGCACCGTGAGGACAGTCCCGATTGTCCCGGTGCAGAGCTGCACATTGAGGACTGTCCCTATTGTCCCGGTGCAGAGCTGCACCGGGAGGACAGTCCCGATTGTCCCGGTGCAGAGCTGCACCGTGAGGACTGTCCCGATTGTCCCGGTGCAGAGCTGGACCGTGAGGACAGTCCCGATTGTCCCGGTGCAGAGCTGCACCGTGAGGACAATCCCGATTATTGCGGTGCAGAGCTGCACTGTGAGGACAGTCCCGATTGTCCCGGTGCAGAGCTGCACTGTGAGGACAGAGGCCCTCACAGTTCTCACAACAATGCTGCCAGGAGAGTGCCTTGGTTTTAATATGCATATGTACACACAGCAAACACAAAGATGTATTCCATTCATTCAGATTCATATCAGCCACACACACATCGACCTGTGACAGCGCTGATGTCGGGGGGATATACAGATATACTCACTATATCTGAGATAAACTCGTATTCTGGGTTTCACACTGCTACAGAAGGTTTGTCAGCGTTTAATAGTGATGCACTTCAATTAGCATTAAAGCTTCTGGGGTCCATCATGGTGATCTCATCACAGGAGGCAAGTCCATTTGTCAAGGGAGGCCCAAAGGATGACAAGTTTCTGAGATCTAGTGCAATGTGGAGAGAGTGAACGAGACGGAGAGTCGTAGTCTGTCCAATTAGTGTCCAGCCAGCGGAGACAGTATGGATAAAAGAGGTTTTGTGCTGTGACACCAATAGCCTGTCACTCACAAAACTGTAGCTGTTATGTGAAAAAAGTGAGAAAAATTAGCGAGGAAAGATAAGCGGAGAGTGTGATGAGCAAAGATGATGTATTCTGTAAAGTTTCAGCCAATCTTACTCAGCTCAGTGTGATGAGAGTCAGAGTGAAGATCTTGTGAAGGATTATAGGAGCTGTGTCCATGTAAACATCACATAAATATTTCATATTACTTGCATTAAATACCAGCCATAAAGGTGTACATAAGCCATGTTTTCTCACATGGTGAGTGTGAACATACACATCATCAGTTCAATTCAATTTATTCAATTTCAAGCTTTATTTGTATTTATATGATTACCTGGAAAATCACGTTATTTGGCAGATCCTAAGCAAATACTGTGACGTAATAGATAAAAAAATTAACATAACAGAGAATAGAGAAAATTAAACAGACTGAAAAATATGACCACAAATAATATAAAGATATATGTGCAGCATCAGGAAGGAATAAATTTAGATTTTCTGCATTCCTAAACACTTAGTAGTGCACAAAAACATGGATTTTGCATAATATGTGCCCTTTAAAGGAGCAGTGCAACCAAAAATGTGTGTGTGTGTGTGTGTTTGGTATATATAGAATATAGCATAGTATTACTTAACTGTAATTAAAAAACAGCTGTTCTTCCTATTTTTTTTTCTGTAAACAAAATAGGGGATTGTTGGTCAAAATTACCCAAAACACCAAATACAGGGTTAAACCAGTGCAGCGTACCAAAACGACCTTTTGAAAAAGTGCAGGAGTGTTTGCTGTGTCCCGTATCCCCCCACAAAAATTTCATCCATGCGCCCGTACAGTGCCTCCCGATCACCTCTCAGTTCTCGCACCCCCATTCTGACATTTTACAAATTCAAACAGTGGGCAGAGTTACACAAAAAATAGGCGTTGTCTGTAACCTTAGATAAGCTGTACGTGTTATTTAAATACCAGCAAGATGGTCTTTAACAAATATGTTTTCAGTAGATGAGATCCTCATCTGAACACTGACTCATTGAAAGGAGAATTATGCATTCAATCAGTTTAATATGCAGGGACCATGTTTATCTCAGTACCATTTTTAAATTATGCTGATTTGAACATTTTTATAGCTGAAATGAGAATTTATCAGTGTGATATGTCAGCCCAGAATCGTGTCATTTGATTCATTCATTCAGACTGGACCAGTTTGGATTAGCTGTGGCACATACAGCTTGTGTATTAACAGTTCTGCTATAACAGGACAGGTTTTTAACTGATTCACTAATAAAGGACTTAGCTATGCAGTGCAGAAGGTGGCAAGTGTGTGCTACTGTTTCTATGGTATGATGTTTTTTAATTTCCACATGGGCACAACTTTTACATCCACAGTTAACAGGTTCAAATGTTAAAGTGATTGTGACGAGATGTTTGAACTTTGCATAAATAGTCAGAATAAATATATCTAATTTCAACTACATAGTCGTTTCTATTCAAACCGAATACTAATAAAGTGAAAAAAAAAGTTAAGTGAGTTCAAATTGTGCGCCATCCTGCAGCGAGGCGAGGTTGTGGTTTATGCCTCTGTTCAGGAAACAACGCCCTGAGAAGACATTCTCCTGAGCTATTCCATGTAAACATTGTGTTTGCGCTGATTTGTTGCAAAATGCTGAAGCGTTGCATGACTGCAGGATGTTCGACCTGCCCCAGTGAAAGTGTAAGCCTCTTCACATTCCCAAAAGACACATTCTGTGTAAAATATGGACTAAACAGGTACAGAGAATAGGGACAAGCGGCAGCCATCTGCATTGTCTGTACTCTGCATTGAACACTTTACTGCCGACTGCTTTGAGGAAACACCTTCATTACAGGTAACTTTTGGCTTAAAAGTCTGTTTTAAACGTGTTCTGAAACCTGCTGCCATCCCCATAATATTTAAAAGAAAGCAGACAGCCAAGATATCTGCACTGCCAAACAGCGCAGAGAAGCCACAGTGACTCAGAGAAGAGTCAGTCCTTTGTATGGTCTTTGTTTTGTCTACGTGTATATTAAAATCATTTTATATCCATACCATTTGTTGTTTTAGAGGTGACTCGTTACCGTCCGTCCCTTTCTCTTCAGACCCACTTGTGTCATTGTTGCTTCCAGACCAATAAGGCTCAAATAAATATGATTGCACATCTTCGTCAGCATCAGCACCCACATCGTCTTCACTGGATGTACCCTCATCCTCCAAAGCTATAGATAAATTGCTCAAATCTTCACTAAAATCACTCGCAAATTCCTCAGCATCACTACACTCAACCATGCCTGTTTACATCTGTGGGTTCCTCTCATTACGTCACAACATGGCGCCGCAGTGAGCATCGCTGCATGATGAGGTATTTTTGGGCTTTGTGTTGAAATGATGCATTTTTATACAGACTTTACAGAATAAATACACAGTACATCTTCTTTCAAATGATATCTTTATTGAACCACAAACCCTTTAAAGGTCTCTGTTTGTGTTTGTTTTTTGATTTTCTTCCTGCAGATGATGCATATCTTCTAACTGGTCTGAACATCGAGGAGATTTACCCAGAAACAAGTAGTTTTATCACATACGATGGGTCCATGACCATTCCTCCGTGCTTTGAGACAGCGACATGGATCCTGATGAACAAGCCAGTGTACCTCACACGCATGCAGGTGAGCAATAAACAGCAAACTCACCCGGGTTTGCTGTGAAATGTGTCATCTCAGCACCAGAAGCCTCACTCTGTACGGTTTGGACTTACTCCTCTGCACATTCATGCATTCATGGTGGAGAGCAGCGAAAAGCTTCCATCGTCTCTCACTCTGTCTCTTCCCTGTGTCATAGATGCACTCCTTGCGGCTGCTGAGTCAGAACCAGCCGTCTCAGATCTTTTTAAGTATGAGCGACAACGTTCGTCCAGCTCAGCCACTGAACAACCGCTGTATCCGCACCAACATCAACTTCAGCATGCAGGGCAAGGACTGCCCCAACAACAGGGTCCAGAAGCTCCAGTATCGGGGTACAAACTACCACTGAACTGTTTGTGCTGTTGTTTTTTATCCGTCCATTCCCCAATTTCACACATAGATTATCTATGACTATCATCCTGTATCATATCTTCTGTTTTTATTTTTATCTGAGAACATGTCACATTCCTTATAGTTTCCCAAAATAATCATTTTGATTCTTACATCCTGGTGCTGCTTTTTACAGAATATTTTTGCCATATTTTAGCCCAACAATTTATAGAAATATGCACAAATGTAGATATAATTCACCTTTAATTGTTTGGAGGAGAAATTAGTTTCAGTTTAATTAGATTCTGGTTTTGCTTTATAGCTCGAGTTACTATATTACGGGATCAACAGGAAGATTTGCACATAGTAACATAATGAACAGAAAATAAAAGTAAAAAAAAAACGATTTGGGTCCTTCTAATGAGACTGGCACTAAAAAGAAAAGCCGCAGAGGTTGATATGATGTGACTGGAGCCAAATGCACAAACTACATGGACACAGAAATCAAGCACACACCTTTCCGGTGCACAAACAGGGAGAAAATATCCTACATAAACCATACCTGATGTAAGATGGTAAAGGAGACAATTCTACTCTAATGTAATTGTAGGTTATACATATTTCAGGGTAAGTGTCATAAAACTGTGGTTCTCTTATGACAATTTCAGTAGAAGAAATGTTTTGTGTACAATCTTGGCTCATTTGTTTATGGAAATACCAACAAATGTAATGGTGGTGATTTCGACTCACAAACATTAAGGTAAGCAGTAGGTATAGGTGAACAGTCTATTGCCTTTAATTTCAGATGCGCAGTTGGCTCTTCGAATCACCCACAATGGCTCTCACCTAAATAAATTTATATTAAACAATCATATTATAATATTAAAACATTTTTAGAGGATATTTATTAATGATGGTTTAATGTAAATATTGAAAAGGAGACAAATATAATAAAATAGTATTTTATATTCCATAATTATATATATTTATGTTATATTTTATAATAATATATTATATATTTTAACAGGTATATTCTGTAAATCTTAATCAGACTTCTGCACCTGTTGACAGGTATTTTGTCCCAGTCCTCATCAGCAAAATGTTCTCATTTGCTCACATTTGGACCATTTTTTTGGTTGTTTTTTTTATAACATTTTTTAACTTATTTAAATGAAAAAACAATAGCTTATCTCTCTAAATTATTATTTGGCAAATTTTTATTTGTTATAACTTTTTTAATGTCTAGTTATTTGTGTGACAATTGTGAATTTGTCCATTTCCTTTTTCTAGAACCCAAATTTAGAACTAATATTGTGGTTATTTACAGATAAGTACAAATTTTCTTGTAATGGACAATAATCAGAAATCATAACTTGTCTTTCATTTAAAAGTTCAGGCTAAACTTGCGTCTCTAAATGAGTTGTATTTAGCTGCATGGGGTTAAAATGAGCTTTTGCTTGTAAAAGTTTAGACCCCTGTAGGCTGGACAGCCCTTCTCATGTGCATCTTGTACATAATTGTTTGTAATCTGAACATGTCTTTTTTTTCACTGCTGCATTTTTTACATTTAAAAGAAAAGCTTTGTATGTGTCAGAGAAATGCACAGAGAGGTGTCATTAATTTGACAGCTCCCTGCTCCTACCTCCCAGTTATAGTTCAAACTAGCAACCTTCTTGTGGTGAGGCCACAGTGCTTACCACACACCACCTTACAGCCTCTGACATGGTTTCTATTATAAAAATGAACGGATAACATTGATGCATGAATGTAAAGCAGATGAATTCATTCCTGATAATAGACACCTCGACAGGTATATTTACCAAATAGGTTAAAATAAGCTATAAATAGACGTGTTCAGTCTACTGTCTTGCCGTTGTCATAAATAAACTTTGAAATAAGGTATGTTCTGAGTTTCTGTTACCACAGTAACCCAGTAGCATTTGAGCCAGTGCAATCATTTAGAAAACTCAGACAATATGACTGGAACTTTTTTTATAGGTTTCCTGCAACACTTTCTAACAGACACCTCACAGCAAATCAGAATCGAGTATTCACCTGGACCGTGGTATACCCAGAGATAATTATCCCATCACTTAGTTCCGCTTAGTTATTTGTGTTGTTTCTGTTTCCAGACCTGAAAAAAATGTCACTTTACATCAATGAATGTCATCATTTTAGTTTTAGTTTGGCAAACTATGTTTTGAAATGCAAATGTCACAATAGAAGAGTGTCTGCATCTATAAACTTGGAGTGAAAATCAGGTTTAGGTTGTGCACTTTGCATGTCATACAGATACTGGTGCATTGTGGGGTAGTTTATCTCACCCTAGGACAAATTTAGGATCAAACTAGCGGTCCTCCTCCACTGCAGCCACCCCATGGTTCTACAGTGATTGACATCTATAAAAGAGACTTGCATGCATGCAGAGCTTTAGAAAGCAGGTGAAAGAGAAAAGCTCATTTCTGCCTTTGTGAGTACAGCTTCATGCATCTGGCTCCTGGTGTTTAAGGTGAAACTGGGAACAACCCAGTGTGGCAAATAAAACTCTTTCCCTTTGATTAGGAAGCAGTATTTGATATTCTGGAATGAAAGCAGACTTATGTCAGTGTTAAAGTGGGTCAGAGCTTTCAAAGCAGAGCTCCACCTCCTGATCCCAGTCACACTTCTACTTGCTTCACTATCACAGCATCACCATGTTACACACAGCTCTCGTGCCTTTAAAAGCAGTCTACTGGTGAACTAACAAAACATTAATGTTGTTCTCCTTCCTTTGACTTTATCAAAAACCTGCAGCACCATTCATCACGAGCAGGATCAATACAGTGTCCAAGTTTAGGAAGTACAGTGTGGAGTTTCTGCAGTAGAGGCTTAATTTATTATTTACATCTTTTGATGTCTTTTTGTGATCTTGCGAAGCCAAACTAAATGATTTCCTTGACTAAAAACCGCTCAGCTGCAGCACTTGGTCCCAGTCCTGTTGTAACTGAGGACAGATTCAGCATTAATGCAGCATCTTCAGAGCTTTTTATTTTCAGCAACAATCTAAATGTCTACAGTACAAAATCTCAATTTCAGAAAATGTCCCGCAATGTAAAATTGAATGGGCTGTAGTATCAAACATTTATTTTATTAAGATGGAAAAATGGAAACACGTCACAATAAAATGATTGCGTCATCCATGACTGATCGATTTTCAGTTAGAATGGACATTGTTGGTCACTGAACAGATTTGGGTTGGTGTACAATTATCATAGCTGTCTCATGCATTTTACATACAATATTTTAAGCATCATCCATGTATACAATGAACACTATAAAAGCTGCAATATACACCACAGCGTTTGAGGCAACGTTGACCCCTTTGTCAGACTAGGGGTTTTGAAGTCAATAACAAAACCAGTAAAACTCAAAGATGTAACAATATATAATAAAACTCACATTTTCACCAGCGTGCATGTCATGTAGGCAAAACCTAGAAATGCTCTGTAACAATAATAATATAAATCATCTTTTTTATTTTATAAAGCGCTTGCAATAGACCGGCGACCTGTCCACGATGTACCATACCTGCCTCTCACCTGAATGACTGCTGGGATAGGCTCCAGCTTCCCCAGTGTATGGGGGTAAATGGGATTTTGTCCAAAATGTCTAGGCCAATTTTCTCTCTGTGTAAGTCATTATTGCAGAAATACATGTAAATTTGTAGAAATATCCAATTGGATGGAGCATGGATATGGATTGTTCATATGCACGGCCAAGCCAAGACAAGACAAGGCAAATTTATTTGAATAGTACCTTTCATGTACAGGAGAATTCAAAGTGCTTTACATAAAAACAGCAACTGCATTACAAATTTAAGAAGAATAAAAACAGCACAAATCACAATAAAATCACAAATTGAATAAAAGTTATTAAAAGCAGATCAGATAAAGTTACCATGCAGTTTTCATTCATATGCACAATGCCGACCCCCTTTATGCAGAAAATGCAACCTGAGCCGGTTTAACTGACCAAATTGTGATTAAGGATTTTTTTCAATGGCTTCTCTGATTATCTTTTCTTTAGCTTCATTAAATATGCTTCTATGTAAACCAAACCGTTCACTGTGAAAGTACAATGCAAAAAAATGCTCATGTAGTCATGAGTGAGAGTGACTGACATAAGCATCAATTATGAAAAGAATCTGTCGTTAGACATGAACATTAAATTTATTTTATTAAAAAATATCTAAACAAATGACAAATTGAAGAAATCCCTTTGAGTTAAGCAAGAACGTGCTTTGTAGAAAAGCACAATGTTGGTGTGAAAAAAGAAAGAAGGATAATCAAGAACGACACTCAGATGGTAACATCTGTCCTGACTGGCAGGTCTGACAGCTGGGAGGCTGAAAACGTACTTGTCACATCTCCCTGGAACCCAAAGAGGTGTTCCAGTCTGCCACCTCATCCCCCTTGTTTCAGCCCATATACTGTATCTGTGCAGCTGCTGTGCAGAATTCAGAATTTCATCCCTGAAGCCTAGAATGTGTGTAAGGTGAAGAGCAGCAGGGGTGACGTCTGCTCATCGCAGGGTTTACCATCCTGTTGCTGACACAAACCGGGACTTTCTCTGCAACACTGTCATTCTTGCTGTTGTTTACTTGGCTCGTTTCCCTTAAAAGACAAAATCCTTATTCTGTGCAGCAGTTGTGAGAAAGATTTCAAAGCTCATCACTCCCTCCTCCTCCTCGTTTATCATCAAACAAATGCTCACACTCAGAGAGACAACAGGAAAAACACAGGAGCAGACCTGTGTTTCTGATTGTTTGGAGATTCAAAGGCCTCGGAGTTGAAGCTGTGGGCTTTGAGAGGCTGAGTTTGTCTTGTTAATGGGGGAAAATTGTCTCGTTTGGTGATTTGTGTAAGGTCAGAACAGTAAGAGAAGCGATAATCATGGCATCTGAATGCGAGATCACATGCAGCCAGAAACATTCTTCACATCGGCTACTGCGGTTTGCCAAGAATGAATTCATGAAAATAAATAAATAAAATAAAGCTCTAATATACTGCAAAAGACCAACTCTATCCTGAGCTGTTGGTGCTTATTTAGGAGAGTTAAAGCCAGCTTCATGGCACATAAAACTTTTAACACACTGACCTTAAAATGATTTAATAATCTGCTTTTCAAAGCAGATATTTAACCACCCAGTTGTTGAGTGTAAAAGCCAAACCTGATTTAACCTGAATGTTAAACTAATGAAGGATTGCATGGTATGATGTAGATGCAACAAAGAACCTCTCAGCACTTAATTACCTGTAAATGAGCCAACGGAAGGATCTGCTGAGACCATGTAAACTATGTTTATAAGGTGTGTGATCCGACCAGCTTTACAATGTTTGAAGGCCAAAAACTTTCATTTCAGAAAGAAGGAACTCACAGTCAACCTGCAACACAAGAAGCAATTTCTGCATATCAAAATAAACCAGGGCCACTCACGTTAAGATAGAATATGGAGATGTCACTGATGGAGCCATGATCCCATATCATCACAGTCATACATGCACACACACACGTTTCTGGGGTCTGAAGTAATTTCAGGAAGCTCTTCAGGAAGACCGAGGAGCAGGGCAATACAATCAGATCTACTAGAAAAAAAGCCTCAGCTCCTCGGTCCTGGCAAGAGTGAGAAAAGGGCAGAGTCTGATGATGTTCTTAAGATTATAAAACCATGTACTCATGACATTTCTGATGTGTGATATTAAAATCCACTTTAAGGTCTAAGAAGACAACCAGGTCACTCACACACTCAGACCATTTAAAATTAAGTCATTTAAGACAAATAAAATCTCTGATAGGTCTGTATGTCCAGTAAAACTGTTGATGAATTAATCCATGCGTGTAAAAATGAAATAATTTGTTATAGCATATTTACTTAACATAATATAATAGTTATCTTGAATGGCAGGTATTAAAATAAGGATAGTATCCTAGTATTCAGCTCAGACATCAGACAGAAACTATAAATACCAAAAACTCTCTTAGCCCCAGTTTTTCTGTTCTACTGTCATTTAACTTTTATCCAAAGAGACTTACATTTCATTTTAACTATAGTAATCAACCTAAATGCATGTGCTGGGGATGGGAGGAAGCCAGAGTACCCAGAGAGAACCCACACTAACACAGGGAGAACATGCAAACTCCACACAGAAAGGTTGGATCCTCGGCCCAGCCGAGGCTCGAACCAGCAACCTTCATGCTGTGAGGCAGCAGCACTGACCACCGTGCTGCCCAGTTAGTTTATTAAATTTTAAGTATTAAACGTCATGAATGAACTTTTAGAAAAAGACTCAACAAGTACAGTTTGCACCCTCTTGTATAAACATTCATGCACAGTGGTGGAGCATGATGATTGGGGCTCACACATGGGCATCTTGCATTTACTGAGTGGACTATGAATCGCTCTGTATAGCAAATTATTCCAGATGTGAGGCCGCCTATGTGAATGGCAGAGAAAGTGATGGATGAAGGTGTTGCAATGATCAAAAGTCCAGACCTCAGCCTGATTGAAATGCTTTGACAAGAACATAGGAGATACAGGTTGATCTACATACTGTTGGATTATGGGTTACTTCCTCATTTTAGCTAAGTCAAAAGCAGCAATGTCATGTGTTCTGGTTCATATAAAAGTCGTTTTTTCTTCATTTTAAAACCTAATAAAGACCCATTGATCTTTGTTTCTCCCAGTTGTGTATCATTGGGTCATTTAACAGAAAAAGCAAACATCTGCATGAACTCAGTTAACAAAGTTATGATTCAGCAGGACACGTTGAGTTGTGGAGGACAATACAAGCACTCCTGTTTTAATGCCCCAAGACTTCAGCGTAGAATATTTGCTACATACGTTTTTGAGATTTATGCATCACTTTGCTCAAAAGCATGTTAAACACAATCTGATACTTGTGTACTGCCTCATAATAAACACTAGAAAGCAGACAACACTATAATAATTCACATGCTAATAAATATGCCAAGAAATGCTTATTTTTCTGTTACATTTTAATAAAGAGCTACATAAAGACCTCACATATAAAAATAACTTTTCTTACCATGTTTTCATGGTTCAAGTCTTAAAATGTTCATTATTCCATTTAAATCAGATGGTTGAGCTTTTGTTTTCAGAACCTGATGAATGGAAATCGGATTATGGTGAGATCTCTTCCAGCACAAAAATGCCAGATTCCTCATCAAAATGTCGTATTTACACACACTCCTGACACGGCTTCAACTTTGGTGTAATTTTCTGTTGGGACTGGCAGTTGAAATTCAAGGCCACCCATGTACTGTCCATTCACATTCATTCAAGCGCCATCCTGTTTAAACTGCATGCATGGCTACAGATTAAATGTTGGTTAGGTTGGAGGGAATACCGGTAACGTTTACATGAGACTTTTAATTCCACTTTGATTCCAAATAAAACTTAAATTTCCTTTATAAGATAAAAAATGACCATGTAAGCATTTAAATCCGAATAAAAATGACAATTCAGAATTAAACTTAATTCCAAATGAAGTGGCTGGTTTATTCTTATTTTAATCAAAACAGATTAATTCCTCTGTCAGGTAAATGTTCATTAAGTTAATTCCTGTTATGTATGCTTTGTCCCATCACAATGACTCATAGTCAGATATCTTCTGCCTCCTGTCTTTGGTACTATATATTCCTTTGTCTCCTCAGTTGCTGAAAAAAAATGAAGTAGTATGCTGGTGTCGAGCTGGTAATTCAAAAATGTATGTAACAGTACTTATTATGTGGTTTTCTATGTTGTAGCTGAAAAGATGAGAAGCAGGAAGAGCAGTTTGTTTATTTTCTGTTGTGCAAACACGTCACGTCCAATCAGAAGCCTGAGAGCCAAGCCCCAGATCTAAAGCGGAATTAAAACAAGGCGAATAAATGTGTTTTCACATAAAACTTAATTTTAAATTACTATTTTCATATAAACTCTTAGAAGAATACTTTAATTTGGAATATGTCATTCTATGTCATGTACTAAAAAACCTTATGTCACTGTAGCCAATGTGAGAAAGCAGTTGAGCTGCTCCCTACATGAGGGGGAGGGGGGGGGGTATACAGATATACAGTATGTTTTTATATATCATTATTCTCACATTCTCACTGCTGTCTTTCTCCTCTCTTCCAGTGAATGAATGGCTGCTAAAATAAGCCTCCTCGGTTGTTGTGAGGACAAGGAACGAATGTCAGAGATGGATATGAGAAGAGGCAAAGATGACGACGAGGAGATTGAGGGGGGTAAAAACTGGTCTTAGGGCTGCATCTCATTGAAGATTTTTTCATGGCATTGTATAAAGACAACCACCAGACATTGGAATGAAGGAACAAGCAGAGACTCTTCTTTTCATACATCAAGAACTGATTGAACCCTCAACTCACCACCTCCTAACAACCCCCCCTCCCCCTCCCACCCCACCCACTGTATGACAACATCTGTATGGATATTTTGATACCAACAATTTTTGGGAGAAAACAAGCAAAGTTAAAAAAAAAAAAAGATGACACTTACAAAACCAACAAAAAAAGTGGAAGCGGGTATTTAATATCCTCCCAGCCAGCAGGACGTCGGGACTTTAGACACTTTGTACATAAAAGATGTTGCCATCGGTGAAAAAACTAAAAGACAAAGTCACTGCCCCTCTCTCCCCCTCCCCCACACCTCCCCTCCCTCTAACCCTGCCGGTAATGACAAAAGCAGTCAGAAAAGACTCATGTGGATGTTTCATTATCATGTACACAACAAAAGCAGCCTTACCTTGTCATTTGTCCGAAACTAGAAGTCATGTCACAGGCGACGAGCGATTACTCCCCGGCTTCCTCACAGCCTCAGAGCAACCAGTGTCTTGGCCTCGTTTGTACATATTATTGTTATTATTATCAATATTGCGAAAAATGAACATGTAAAAAAAACATAATGAATTAACATGAAAAAGATATATGAAAAAGGATTTTAAAAAAAGGTACAAAAAGTTAAGAATATTAACCAGCTTGGCACAATTCTGGAGCAGTTCTCGGTTTGAGCTGATGCCTTTTTCTGTTTTATTGTTTACAATGGTCATACACTGTGTTTGAGTAATGTTATCAGCCCAATAAATGTGTCTGGAAGTTCACTTTGAAAAATGTTTCACTATATATTGATCTGATTTATTGTATCTGTAAATGTTTTGTACTATTCCATATTAAATGTAAGGATATGTCAATATTTCCTCTTAGAGGCGTGCTCACTGACGCCAGGAGCAATCATCACTTCCAAATCACACTGATTTTTTTGTTTTTTTCTTTTTGGACAAGGCCTCAGCATGAGTGGTGTTGGGTCAGTGCTGAGGATACAGTGTCTTTCTTTACACTGTTATCTTGGTGCATCAGCCAGACAAAGTGGAAGCTCTACCTGGGTTACCGTGACCCACCAGCCTTTTCGGATCTCATCATGACAGCAGGACGAGAGGAACCTCCACAGGCCCAAAGATACAGATCTGGCCTGCCGCTGGCTCAGTCACACTGATGGTGTCTCTAGAGGAGAGCTGAAGAAAGGCCTCAACAGACAGAAGTCATTGGAAGAGACAATCCAGTGTGCAGATTATCTTCCTGCAGAGGAGTTATCTCTTTAAGCTTCATGGTGCTAATGGTGAAGCAAAGTAATCTACAGAAAGAGACCAGAAACACATCACATCAGAAAACATTATCTCCTCCAGGTTTTGAGTTTTGCGGTGGCAATAATTGTTACGAATGGTGACATTCACAACAGGTGGGTTTTATGCATAACTCCGCTACTTCTTGAACTTATGGTAATGGATGACGGTGGCCAATTGAAAACATTGGCCAACTGGTGATGATTGTCAACGATTGACATGGTTGACGGCTGTTGTGGTGATGGTAGCCCATTGCTGACAGCAGCATTTAATTGTTGACGCTGAACCATTGTTGACTGCTGTGGAAAATTACTGATAATCCCAGTGACCGAGGAGTGTGGTTATGTTGTCACATTTGATATAAAGAAGCCCTATAAGGGCACCTCTATTAGCCATTTAGCTCCTGTATGAATTATCTTAGTTAGCTCTTAGCTACGAGCAGCTTGGAGTTTGATGGATGCTCACTCCCGTGCTCCCAGCTTTACGTCTTTCTTTCTTTTTTGTATTTTCCAAGAGTGACTGTACTCATGACCCTGCAAAGATGGTACTGCCAACCAAGCTTTACTTTTGCTCATCACGAACCTACTTGGAGTCTCCGTCTATTTTTATACAGTCTTTGATGTAGAAATAAGCCGATATATAGAGAGGAGAGGCCAATAACCAGTATTTGGAGCCAATATAAGTTGCAAAT
The DNA here is from genome assembly GCA_037177535.1 of Pseudomugil gertrudae. Taxonomy (NCBI): domain Eukaryota; kingdom Metazoa; phylum Chordata; class Actinopteri; order Atheriniformes; family Pseudomugilidae; genus Pseudomugil; species Pseudomugil gertrudae. Next base: position 20,002,446 of record JBAMHV010000023.1, read on the forward strand.
GGAGTCAAAAATGGTAAACATTTTGAATATTTCAAACTTCAACATTGAATTTAGTTTAAATGTTTTTAACTCATTGGCTACCAGATATAGCAGAGAGCCCTTCTCTGCCATCATTTTATCATGTAAACGTTACATCTTATGAACATGCGCTAACACGAACTCAAAACTAGGCCTCTGCATTACTAACAATCCTGTAGCAAGAAGAGACTATTCAGCTGTAAACATTATGCTGTTCATGTAGGCTTTTTGATGCAGTCTTAAATATGTACTAAGTCCTGCTCCTCTCTAGAAGAAATCAAAGACGTCTTCAGGACATACTTCATATAACAATATGTTAGAATCTGCTGCATGAGATCTCTTAATCGACAAAGGCCTATAGATGAAAGTATAAACTCATATAGTAACACCCTACAGCTGACACCTGCTGTGTGTGTGTGGCCAATCAGATGGAGTTGTGGGCAGGACAATGGAGTCTGTTGGAGTTGTGACTGCAGAAACGGAGCCACGGTTGCATATTGGGCTGATCACCACACACCCGGGCCAATCCCCAGCATATCCCTGTTACAATGTGTAAAAGATGGCTGCAGAAAAAACTAACAACAACCTTAAATCAAGTTTAGAGAACAACGTTAGGAACCAATAAAATCTTAACATAGAACTCACTTCAGTAATCCAGTAACAATGAAATTAAGAAAATCTGCTACTAAATTGAACAAAAATAACAGTTTTAGTCACCACTGCCTTCTGGATATTAGCAACAAGACCAAAAGGCACGCCTTGGACCAGAATGCCATTAAGGACCTTTGAGACCTGACACTTATCTGCAAGATAAACACACACGGGTCTTGCCAACCCTGTGGTGGAGTGCCGACAAGCCTAACCCCAAAACTGCAATGCTATCCCTCATTCTAGTTGACATTTACACATTAGACAACAAAAAGGATCATATGCAATACCAGTCAAAAGTTTGGACACATTTTACCATAAGATTTAATGGGAAAGTGTGTCCAAACTTTTGACTGGTTGTATACAACTTTTGAGATTTGGCCTGAGGGACTGCTGTGTTTTCATTTTTGTAGTTTTGGCTAATTCTGTATTTTATTTTATTCTATTATTCTATCTAAGCTATTATTAACTTATTCTATTATTCTTCTTTATTCTGTATTACCATACACATTTTAATGTACTGAAATTACTTCTAGATGGCAAAACTCATGTTTGTCGAGCTTCCAAATAGAAATAAGTTGGAAATGTTGAAAAATATTTAAATAAAGATAGTTCAGTATAATGGTAACCTTTGGTGATCGCTGGTACCATTTGACCATGCGCATCCTCACACTTACAAGCAAAACCCAGTCAGTAACAGCGCCGGTGCATCCTGCTATGCACACCCCAGAAGGTTGCCAGATTTTGCCAGTATGCATGCTAACACAATGCGACAAAGCATTACAGTTTCATTTACTGTACTGCGTAATACTGTATCCAAAATATCTGGATCAACTGTAACAAAGCATATGACAGAGGCCCTCGCTCCTCTTATGGGGATAGCTCTGGCCTCCCTCCTGTTGCTTTTGCCCAATGGCTAGCAACCTTTTTCCCCCCATTTTTTAATGTCAGACCTTTTCCTTCTTTATCTCAGATGTGGTGCAATGTTCTGATCCTGCTGCAGGCAGACTTTGTCACACAACACTCAGTATTTTTCACTTCGTTGCTGCTACAAATTATAATCCAATTCTTTGTCTATAAAACTTTATTCTGATTATTGTATACTAATAAATTTTCATCAACCTTTAATTTGATCTTTTCTGATAACAAATATTTCAACAAATCTTTATTTTTAATGATTTTTGTGTCTTTATGGCATCATTATGTTTGTGAATAAATAAACCAACCACATTTCTGTCTGACTGCAGCTGCCTCTTTGTTCTGACATACTTTTTGCTTATAATTTTGCAGGACTTCCATAACAACATTATTTCTTTCTGATGTAAATTATATTAAATTGCTTTTGATATTACCATTTTTTCCATCTCAATTCAGGGCACAGAAAAACAAATGGGTGTCTGTTTGTCCCTTTTCTGTTTCTTCTCCTTGTTTACTGACCGGGCAAGACAATACATAGGCACTGACACACACACTCACACACCTAATGTATAGAGTTTTGTTATTGTTTCTTTACAGAAATAAAAGCTGCATTCATTACCTGAACAAAAAACATTTAATTAAATTTGAGCTGAAAAGTAGAAGCACATCTTTTTGATGCTTTACTGCAATGCCCATGCTGCCAAGGCCTGCCAGAGAGAAACCTTTATGTGAATTATCCATCCATCCATCCATTTACAACCACTTGTTCCCAGAGCAGGGTCGCGGGGGGGCTGGAGCCGATCCCAGCTGTCAACAGGCAAGAGGCGGGGTACACCCTGGACAGGTCGCCAGTCCATCCA
>JBAMHV010000023.1:20050787-20060867 GCA_037177535.1 Pseudomugil gertrudae
AATTAAGCAAACTCCTAATTGGGATATTCCACTTCTGCTAGGAGGGAGGTGTAGATGGGTTTAGGTTTTTCTATTTTTGGGGGGGGGGGACACACTGGCCTCCACGTGGTGGCAGGTCCAGGGTCCCTGTTTGGGAATGGCTGATGGTTGCCCTGGTCTCGGGTGGTCCTGGCCTGCCTCTAACTTGGCTTGGCATGGGGGTTGGCTTGGCATGATCACCTCTCTCTGAGCACTTTTCACCCCGTATGCTCGGCATGATCACAGTCACTGAGCTATTCTTTAGGTTTAGCTAGGGTGTTTTGCTTGTTCATGGCGTATGTAGCACTTGTAGATCTTCGAACCCCTGTGGGACCCTGTGAGAGATTTATTTTGTTTTCTGTACAGGTGTGGCGAATGGAGCAGCATTTGATCGGATTGCAGTGTTTCTTTTGGTGTCTCTCACTTGTATTTGTGTTTCTCTGTTTTTCTTCTCTGCTGTCTCTCTGTCCTCTCTGCTGTCTTTCTGTCCTCTCTTCTTTTCCGGTCAGTCCAGCAAACTACATAAATCATGTGGAACACATATCAGTCCAAAACAAAATAATAAAGAATTCTGATTACCAAGAGGATCTCTGTATATACATATATTTATGATGATCCACTTGGCGAAGCAAATTTGCTCAGCACAGTACAGCAGCCAGACCATTATTCTGCTGCTTTGATGCTGAACATTTTTTATTTATTTATTTATTTTTTATTTATTTTATTTTATTTTATTTTATTTTTTATTTATTTGTTTATTTTTAATTTTTAATTTTTTATTTTTTTTATTTATTTATTTATTTTGTATTTTTTAATTTTTTATTTATTTTATTTTATATTTTTTGTTTTATTTTATTTATTTATTTTTTATTTTTTTAAATTTTTTATTATTTTTTAAATTTTTTAAAATTTATTTATTATTTTTTTTAAATTTTGTATTTATTTTTTAATTTTTTATTTATTTTTTAAATTTTTTTTATTTTTTAATTTTTTTTCTTTTAGAGATAAACTTTTAAGAGTGATGGTATGCCCTTAAGTTTTAAAACGATGTCTCTGTAACATTGGACCAGCCAGGCCGACTCCAAATAATTAGGCCAAATGTCGTTTCTGATCATGGAACGCATATGTGGGTATTTTCCAGAACAGAGTCGATAAACGTCACCATAAATTTTTTCAGTATTTTCATAGTAAAGATTGATGTTGTAATTCTCCATTTCATGACATATGTCCCAATACAGCTGAACCAGTTTAGGGTTCAGTTCTTCCAGGGGTGGTAAACAATCTGTGATTCTCGTTTTGATGTTAAACAGGTGCAAAAGCATTTTTAAAATGATGTCCCTGTTTGCTTTGCTGTCTGCCACAAGGAAATTAATGTCCTTTGTGCAGATTTCATGCTCTTTTCTATTGTTGACAAAGTTTGGGACGTCTTCTTCTCTTGATAATATCAGGCGGCATGCACATAAATCAGACATTTTCTTCTTCCTCGATTCCATCACTTCTTGTCCATTTAAACAGAATGTGAATTCAGTTAAGTTAGCGCCTTTCAACAGAGCCATTTTGAAAGAAGAGACAACGTGTTCATCGGCTACTGCTGTGCTACAGTTAAGTAAAACCCGTACGTCTTCAGCCTTACACTTGTGGACATTGCAAAATGTCTTAAAAACTTCCTTGTGAAGGTTATCCAGTGAAAGTGCGTCAACATCAAAGTGTTGACCCTTAAAACGAACCCAGATCTTCTCTAAAAGTCTGTCATGTGTGTCCTGAAGCTGTTTCAGAGCCGACCCTGCATCTGAGAACATAACTGCTTCGTTTATAAACCTTTTAAGAACAAACCCAATAATTCTTTTATAGGTTTCATCCATTTCTCCTTCATCCAACTCTTTGCTTTTATGCATATCTTTCATATAATAATTAAAAGCCATTTCAAAAACTTCCAAATATTCTCTTTCATCCTCGTCTATTTCCTGGTCCGGTTCCGACTCTATGTCCACTCTCAGACATGAATCAACAGCCATTTCATGAACGTCCACATATTCTACTTCATCCTCGGCTTTTTCCTGGTCCGGTTCCGACTCTATGTCCACTCTCTTCGTCTTTGAATTTGTAAAATAGTCACTGATGGATCTCAGCACCAATAAAAAGCTAAATTTGAGTTTTAACAGGACAGGATCATCTTCTTCATCCTGCTCTTTCGTCTCTTTATTTGAGGTTGACATCATTTCTGCAGTGGAATTTTCTGTTTTCCTCACTTCTTTAGTATCAGAACCATCAAAGATCATCACTGGGGTGGAGAAGGATTCTTGCTTTCTGATTTTACTAAACAAGGATGAAACCATTTTCTTGATGCTTTTGCTTTTCTCTTTGGGTTTCAGGAGGATTTCCTTAAAAGTCATGACAATTAAATCATCAATGAGGTCATTTTCTGTATAAAGTAGCAACAATACATCTGCCTTGTGTCCTTTTTTCATAAGTTCCTTGAAAATTTTCTTGGGAAACGATCTCTGTCTGTCTTTCGACAACGCATCAAATTCGTATCCTTGAACCAATTGCCAGATCTTTTTCATAAACTTTGCACGGATGTCTTCCACTTCCTCCGGAGATAATTTAAGGTAGGACTTGGAAACTGCCTTTGAAATTACTTCATCCACAACAGTTTGTACCACTGTGTGGTAAAAACAGGATTCATCATTTTGGCAAAGATTCGGTACCAATTTAAACATTTTGACTGGTTTAAACTAAAAATACAGTTTCGGAACAAGTTGCAACTTAGATGTCAAATCGATCGAGTGTTTCTGCTTTCAGTAGAGTTGTGTTATAAATGGTCAGTGAGTTTAAAGGTAAGCCACGCCCACAATCTAGAACGCACCTTAATGACGTAACCGTTGTCATGGTTACAGACCAGAGCATTCTGTAAGACGGCATGTCAGATGACGTGTTGCCATGGCAACCGAAGGCGCCATCTTTGACTAGGGGAAAACACAGCACGTCTGTCTCATTAGATTATATGTGGTTGGCTCACTGTAGGTGATTAATATTAACATAACAGAGCAAATATTACGGCTACTATAACTGTGTGAACGCTGTTAAGTATACCTGGGCCTGTTTCTAAGCTAACGTTAGTGGGTATGCAACACAGTGCACCACTTAGTTTATACTGTGCTGCTGCTTATACTTGCTGGTATTTCACTGGTCCTGTTATTGATGTTCCTTGCAGTGAGAGGCATGTGTTTTAATTTCTGAATAATTTCATGATTTCTTTGAAATCTGAGATGCTGTGATTTTTTTCCCCTCATGTTTTCTGTTTTGTGAACAGCTTGATGCCACAATACCAGCTGCTGTGTGTGGGGACTTGCTCCACCTTTTCATGTATGTATTTTACTATTAGTATGTGTGCATTTATGGCTTCTTAACAGGTTTTGACATTTTAAATATTCACTATCTCCTTCGTCTGCACAGAGAGGACGCTGCACCCCCGAGATATCGCGTCCATGTGGCGAATCAGAGGAGTTTTGTTGGAGTAGTGTGGATGTTTACAGAAACAGGCAAGTAGTTTGCATGTTAAACATTAACTCTAAACAATAGTTTTTTTTTACAAGTGGTTATTGTTTGATATCTCCCAACAGGAGCAAACAAAGGACAAGGTGTCTTCAGGTGACTTGGATTCTTCAGTCATACATGGGATGCAGTCATATGTCATCATGGTGGCTGTTAAAAAGGTGCATAAAACTGCAGTAACTGGGTTTGTGTTGTCAGAGCTTGATTTAGTAGCAGCTTTGCTCAGGCTAGAGATTTTAGAAAGTAGGCTACAGTACACTACGTTACGGCTCTGTAGTCTCTGTCCTATCCACAGTGGGCATAGAAAACATGGAAGAGCGATGTACTGGCCTGCAAACAGTACACATAATGATAGTGATGTGTTTTTGTTGTATGCACCGTTTGCACCTTAAACCAGTGAACATGCTTTTATTTATTTTTTCTTCTACTTCCAGACGGAGACGAGAAGCATTCACACGGTAACAGCCGAGACCACGTCTGGCCTCTTCCTCTCAGCCTTTTTGATGGTCATGTAAAGTATTTGGCTTTACCTCACATTCCCACACGTTACTTTTTTATTATATCTTTCTTTTGCTCAGGAAGCCTCAGCATATTTAAATAAACTAACATTTAAATAAACTTGTATCTCTGATGTGAACATAACGATGAATTGTATAATTTATTGACCTGTAATAGATAAATGCTCCATGCTTGTACAGCATATTTTAAAGTAGAAACCTGGTACCGCGAGCTACAGTGGGCACATCTGGAACACTTAAACATCTGTCTCATGTTTCTATGTGTGTGTACTCCTTCACCATAATCACCTGCTACTTTAGTTATTTTATAAAGTTTAATGCAAACAAAAAGTTTGAGTTAAACTTTATCCCTGTATTGTTGGATGTACCGCTTCTCTTTAATGGGAACTGAACTGGTACCACTGTCACACTCTCACACTACTGTTAAAGAGGAAGAGGAGCAGAAATGGGACCACAGGATTGAAGTGTAAGGACTGATGCACCATATCGACCTCTCGTTTGGCTTTTACTGGTTCCCACAGCGAGTTAGACCAACCAAAAACTGAAATGCATCTACGCTGTTCTGTGCTGATCAGTGTTACAGCACTGGCTTACCTTTGATTGTAATAAAGTGTTAAAAACTTAAAGCTTGAGGCATTTTATGATGTAATAAAATAATACTGTACTGTTTTTATTCAAAGCTGATTGGCCATAGGAGTGTGTGTATGTGTGTGTGTGCATGGTTGGCCCTGTGATGGACTGGCGACCTGTCCAGGTGTCCCCACCTCAAGCTCGATGTGAGCTGGGATTGGCTGCTCAGCTTGTATTTATCTCTATATTTATCATTATTCAGTCATAATAAGCTGTTTTAGGCATAGCGACTAGTTTAATGACACCTGGTAAAGTAATGCTTATTCTGCAGGTAATGTTTGGTACTGAATGTGGTTATTATATGTAGTGAAATGATCTTATTTAGTTATAACATATTTAAGCTAATAGGCCTACTGAGCATTTAAATAAAACAGGAAGCCACAGACTGCAGGAAACTTCTGTCATCAGTGATCCACCCAAAATCCAGTGATTATGTTGCACATACCAGCTCCACATACACTCCCTCTGGTCCAGACGGTACCTGCCTGCAGTGCTGGAGGAGTAACGTCTGGCTCCATGCAGCGGTGGTCATCCTAACCTCCACCATAACCTGCTTCTGTGTTAAGATTCATTCTCATGTTTGACAAGCTGTGTGGTCTGCGCACACTTTGCTGCTTATGGAGCTCACATATCTCCATCACTCATCAGAACAGTGCATAAAGGATGCTGCTCCAGCGGAAGAACAAGTAGTTTCTGCCCAACCTGAAGGTTCAATTAGTGGAGTTTTAGGGTTAATCCACCTCTGCAGCCTTTTCACACAGCGTATAATTCAGCCCACACAGTAAGTGGATTACTCCTGATCCCACTGGGTTCAGTGAAAAGAGGTGTCATCACTTGCTAATCAGTTTAAAAAACAGCTGGTAAGTGAGGTTATGTTATTTTGACAAGAGGATCTATAACATCATGTTTTAATGCATCGACTGCTGCGCTTCCTTACTGGAAGTCCTGCCTGCATGCTCAGTTAACCCTCTACAGATAATTCAGAATGAAGCTGGTCTGCAGTTAACTTATTCCTTTTGTGTCTCTGATCACAAAGGAATGCAGCAAAGGACTGGGGTGAAAACAGCAATGAACTGACACAGAAACAGAAAACCAATACACAGAAAACACAACACAGGTGGAATGGATACACAAACTAGCTGAACTAATGGGACATAAAGCAAAAAAAACTACAAATTAAAACAGGAAACCAGACATAAAGGCGGCACAAAAACGTGGTACAGAAGGGATCTCAGCAGGCCACAGATTATGCTGCTTATCTGTCAAACTGGTTTTTACAGAGTCAACGTTAAAGTTACCATTATATGAGAGTCTGTGTCACTAACATTGATTTAAAAAAATCAGCTTCTTTTATCACCTGCCCAAAAAAAATGTGGATAGGAGGCCATGCAGGGTGATTTATGTAAAGGAGAAGGCAGAGGTAAAAGTGTAAACTGGAGAAAAACTGAATATTACCATTAAACTGGTCATGTGGTGCAAAAACAGTCAATGTTTTTATAAGTAGTTTAATCAGAGTAAAATATGGCTTTAATTAGGCTGCACCAACACTTTTCCATCACTGATCATGAGAAAAATCTAACATTTCATCAGTCAGTTAGTTTTGCCGTCATCACATCTGGTGGTTTTTATGGATTTTACATCTCCTTCGTGAAACGGTTGGACAGAGACATGATCACATGCAGGCAGTTGAGATGAAAGCAGCATCATGACCAAAGACGTTGCTGTGTCCTGAACGATCTATGAATGTACACCGCATACGGTTTGCTGCTGATATTTGTTTGAATTTGAATGTTTATGTGCTTGTTTGGGTGACCTGAGGGAAAAAAAATCACGTTTTGAACTGAAAAGGTAAAAACAGGGAGAGCAGAAACAAGCTGTGTTGCTTTAGAGGCCATGGGTGGCCTTGGTGCAGCCTGAACCATTCATTCTCAACCCTGTCTACCTCCCTCCATCCAGGGACACAACTTCACAGCCCATCCGCCTCTCATTCTCTCTGCTTCCTGTTTTCATCTCAGTCTTTGCTCCCCACAGACAGCAGAAAGAAAATGAAAGCAGGTGAAGCTGCTCTAACTCTGCCTACCTGCATATTTCATTGGATTCCTGCTAACTGTCTAGCCTTGTCTGTCCCTATTATTCAAGGTGCACACAAACCTGTGCATATAGTATTTTTGCACACACTGGGACACATTTGCATGCCGTGTCAACACACTGTTTGACCCTCACACCTACATCGCCATACATCTTCACCCTGCAACGCTCTTTGACCTTATTTTGATTCAGAGCCTTGAATTATTCTATTTGTATATCACTTTACAAAAAGATTCCTCTCTCCAAAACTTCTCTCCCTGGAGCCTTCAGATGGAAGAAATAGACTGCATCACTGAATCTACTTCATGCGCAGGTGGGGAGGAGGATACTAGCATGCATGTTGCAAGCTTCAGGACTCTTTCCAGCTTTAATGTGTGCTCCACTGACCAAAATGTGGTGCAACATTATCAAAGTGGAAAAACTCTGCAGCCTTTTCTTTATCATGCATAATTTCCACCAAATTTAATAAAGGTACCAAGTTCTATTTTATTAAGGGAAACCTTCTGGTTCTGGCTCAGACCATCAGGACGACATGGAAGGTGGAGGTAAAAGCCTGTTGCCCTCCAATACTTTACAACATTATTTCACTGGCCTATTTTTGCAGCATTAAAAATGCATAAACCTCCCACTTACTGCCCATCCCCGGTCCCCCTACAGCCTTCATACGGAGCCACCTGCGACAACTTTATTCTCCAAAAACACAGATGTACTGAGGCTCGTGGTGTTTATTTCTCACACATATTCACTCAGTGTAATTGTAATTACACTTTACTAAACGTCAGAGAAAATGATCCCTATTTAACAGGAATGATAAGCACAGTTATCAGTCATGAAAAGATCCCTCCCGGTGTGATGGAGTAATTGCACAGGACACAATCACAGCAAAATAAAGTAAATAATTGTTTGTTTAGTGGGGGATCGTTCATTTGAACGTCTTTGCAGTTCATTCAGCTACAGAAGAAAGTCATTTTCTCCCATAACTGACTGATAAGTCTCTAAATAATCTGACATATCAGCTCATGTGCTCATACAGCGGATAAATTTAACATCCAGATTCTGAGAAAAAATGACGTAAACGCCGTGTTGCTGGTTTGAGTAGTCCAAAGCAAAAGGGGTATGAATTAAAGAGAGTAGGTCGCAACTCACAGCTCTCTGTATTATTTAAAAGAGCTTCAAGAAACATGGATGATGAAAGTATTTGCATGTATGTGTGTACCAGAGATAACTCTCACTTTACGGTGTCTCAGGAGCACGCTTTGGGTCACATGTATGTAAAATGTACATGAGAGACCAGTCTAAGTCAGAAAAAGATTAATTTATTAAGAGTAAGACTAATGTTAGAGCCATATATACATTATGTTTATTTTAATACATAATGTTGTAATAGAATAATTTTGAAGTTAAATAATATACTTTTTTCTCTGGATTTTTGTTTATTATCTGCATAGTTTTATAGTTTATTCTTTTATAGCTAAATTGATCACTTTGTTGGCTCCTTTGTAATGTCCTGTATTTAGGACAGGGGAGGGGCTTTGTGCATCTGGTAGCGTATGCACCTTATACTTTGTAGATGGAGCAGGACGAGGAGCTACATTTTTTCTGACCATAAAACAGACTTTAAGTAAATATACGTTTGTATTTGTTTATATTTTGTTTTGTTTAGTGGTCGCTGTAGTTTTAGGAATACAGCACTTAGTTTTTGGACCTTTTTTAATAAACTGAGGTACATTTTTTGTATCCGGTGAAGTTTTTTCCTTCATCGCGAATCAGAAACTTTGCGTCCTGCATGAGAGTGGTACTGTTTAAGTTACGTTGCCACTACAACTAAGGTAGAAAACATGAGGGAATTTTGTTCTTTCAGGCATGGCTACTGAATCTACCGTACTACCTTGCCATACTTTTAGATATTTACAGACGTATGCAAATTCCTTATTCTCACCGTTGAGCTGAGCAGTCATAGGGTAAACCATCTATCCATGTTAATCTGCTTGTTCTGGATCAGGTCGCAGGAGCAAGCCCAGATTTCCGTCTCCCTAGCCACATTCTCCAAATCATCAGAGGGGAACCTGAGGCCAGCGTAGCCTGCATCTTCCCTACAGTCTCTTCTCAGATGGACATGGAGCAGCACACTGCGAAGGGGTCCAGGAAGCATCCTCACCCGATGCCCTCACCCAATCCTGCTTCTCTTAATGTGGAGGAGGAGCGGCTCTATTCCCAGATGAATGAGCTTCTCTTCCTATCTCTAAAGGAAGGCTCGGCCACCGTGCACAGCAAATCCATTTCAACTGTTTGTATTGGTGATATCATTCATTCACTCACAGCTAGTAAAGGCAGGAACCTAGATAAGAATGGAGAGGTAAATTCAGCCCTGCTCCTTCTTCACCACGACAGATCGATGCCGAGTCCGCATCACTGCAGATACTGCTGCTGGATCTAACAGGACTGTTAGATCTGCTCCACTTGGAGCAGGACCTCATCCCAGTTTTCCTTCTGCAACGAGCCTTGATTCAGATGGACTGCTAATTACTTGTTGGTTTGAGTCGGTGTGTTGCATCAGTGCAACATCTAAACCCTGCAGGACAGCGGCACTCAAGGACCAGGATCTATGCAGATATAAAACACACAGGGTGCAAAGCATGAAAACACTGATTGTCCTGGAGCTTGTACTGGTTAGCCTGGATAGTTTTCCTTTATAAACTCCTACTGTGGTGGCAGATTATCTACACCAGAACAGAGTCTGTGTATTTAATTATATTTTTCACAAGTCATCCTCATTGCAACAGAGATGCTTGATTTTATCACTTCCTAGAGTAATAACATCTGGAGGTTTTACAGCGTCTTTATAAAATGTAAACACATTGGGCAGACAAATATTATCAGGAGGTAAGATAAGACAATAAAAATGCAGTGCACATAGTGTTGATGCAGAACGTTGTATGGAATAGCATAAAATGTACTGCAAACTGAACCCTGCTGATCCTTAAAAAAGCATTTTCTTACAAATGTGACTCCATTAAAAACCAGTTTGTTTCCTAACGGTACAGGAGTTATTCATTACACCACCAAACCTTAACTTACTTACCTTTTGTGCCAAGTTTCAGTAAAAACCAATAAAGGGAGAGAGGCGGGGTACACTCTGGACAGGTCACCAGTCCATCACAGGACCAACACACAGAGACAAACAACCAGGTCACTATCGTATAAGATAGCTGTCAAAAAGACGTATGCATGATTCTAAGATTTGTAGTCGTATTTTTGTGTTAATAAAAGT
>JBAMHV010000023.1:20099494-20111874 GCA_037177535.1 Pseudomugil gertrudae
ATAACTCAGTGACTGTGTCGTCATGCAGAACGTACGGGGTGAAAGATGCTCGCAGAAATGTGATCATGCTAAGACGATGATTCATTCACAAAATTTACATACGCTCAAACGTCTGCATGTCATGCTTTGAGACTTTATCTTCTGAGAATGCAAAAAAATAGATTATTTGTACTTACATTGCTATTTCAGTAATGACAGGGACATTTTAGCAGATAGGTCAATAATAGACCCACAAACCTCCCCATTAGTGGACAGCAGGTTCTACCTTATGATGATAAACATCCAATTAATATTTTATATAAGCTGCTGAGCTTAAGTTCTGCTTATATGGAGAATATTTTTTAGTTTACAAATTCCAAGATAATAGTAAAGAAAGAAGATGATAGGAAGTCATTTCCAGCAAAGGTCACCTGCCACAAAGGAACCACAGGTAGCTGCTAGGAGACACAGCTTTCTATAGCTCCTTTACAACCAGGACACCCACTCATGTGACAGTCGAAAAAAATACAAGACAGATCAACATGTAAACAACCAGCAGAAACACACTCACAGTCAGTTTATTAGGTCAGACTTCTAGTACCAGATTAGACTCCTTGTAGCCTCCCAAACTGCCTCTGTTCATAGATCCAACAATGAGTTGGAAATATTTCACAGAGATTTTGCTCCATATTGACATGAAGCATCACATAGTTGCTGCTCATCCATGAATCTCCCATCCATGATGAGAATCCCCCGTTCCATTTGTGTCATATGTAACTTACTGTTTCATTGCATTTCCTAATTATGAAATGTGCCATATAAATAATCTTTCCTTGTTTTAAACATTATCTTAGTTCCTATAATCTCAATATTTCCCCAAACAGAACATTATAGACAGCTAAAAGAAACAAACTCTGCTGGATGTCTTGTTACAGGCCTTTCCGACTGTGAGAGGGTATGTATCTGTTTTGCTGTCAGAAGAAATAGTACAATGCAAAAGTTTTTCATTTGCACTTCACTTATATCATCATCAGTGTCTCAAGAACAGATGTGTATTGTGTGCGTAACCCTAAGGGGTAAATAGTTATGGATATCTTACCCTTTATTTTCCTACATCACTTCCAAGAAACTTACAATCCTGCTACAAAATGTATTGTTTATACAGAGACTCTAGATGGAAATCCACAATGATCCATAACCCCATTGCTTATCCCATCACACATATTTCATCCTAAGTGAAGCTCACTATTAGGACTATGTTGCTAAAAGACCTCTTTATAGAACTGGATTAAGATGAAGCCACTTCCTGTCAAACTTTCCACTAGTCTCCACCAGAATTTAAATTAACTCTAGTTAGAACTGCCTTTGTTGGGCCTCTAACTGCAGTAAAGCAAGTCGGACCTTAGGCCGGTTTTGAATCTAGACCCAAAAGAGTTACCATCAGAAAAAGAATCAAACCAAGGAAGCTTGATAGGAGTCTTTATCCTGTCATCAACCTCAACATCCATCTCTGATTCCTCAGAACCACACTAAGCAACATGCTCAGTTTTAGGGATACTGGCTTGTTCAGCCTCCAGGAGGCTCAACCTCAGGCACCAACAGTTTTAAGATCCTTCAATATCCTCCTAACCAGATCCTTAAGTTTTTTTTAACCTGTTGCTTGGAATGGGGAATGGAGAGGTGCCATATTCAGTACCCAATCAGTTAAGAGCTGTAAAAGCCAACTACAACACCGACTTAATGGATAACATGACAAGGTTGTTGTATCCTGGATACGCCCCTCATTTAATCTTACAAGCCCAACTCTGCTAGGGGAAAGCGGCATCAACATTAAAGGGTCTAAATAATGCAAAATTGACTTTTATGAGTCTTTAATCTTCTATTAGTGTTATTTTATCTTAAAACAATGCCCGAATAGTTTTATTTTTCATCCATGCATTTTGTAGCTTTATTCCTTTGAAAAAAAATGTTTGGCTCAGGGAAAGCAAACGTCTGACCCCACTACACGGCACGATGGAGACTTCCCCGCCCCTACCTGAAAACTTTAGCGTTCCAACTCCCTCACATCAGGGGGTAAGTGGAGGAGATGTGCTTTGTCTGAGTTGAGCAAGACAATGGGAGGGTCTTTCTGGCTGCTCAGTGCAGATGGGGCGGATGAGGGAGAGAAGTAAGCCAGAATAAGCCATTCCCATTTCTGGGTAAGAGACCTCGGGCAAGAAATGAGTGTTATGGCAAAACTATAGTATGATACATGTTGCAAAATGCATCATATTATCATAAATGTGCACAAGATACACTGTGAAATGACAAATATAGCATAATATAGGACATTTGATAACAAACTAAATTTAAATGTTATATATAAAAAAAGATTTATTAACCAAACAAGCAAAATTCACATAAACCTGGGCAAAACAACAAGCCATCAAACTGCAAGGCTCCCTAATGTCAAGCTGTTCAGAACACAAACAGCTGCCCTGGATCTTCATCAGCAGGTCAGTGGATGACTGGGTGAGGTACTGCAGCTCCAGCCCATAGGGTGGAGGAGAGATGGCACAGTCAGATGCACATAGAAGATGCACATTGGTTGTTTTAAACATAACAGGCCAAGTCCTGAGATCATAACACGGATCCTAGTATGAAGCTGGATTAAGGGAAAGCCTGGCTTAACTTGATAAGTCTGGCTCATCTATGAAAGAGTTCGGTTCCATCAACGCGGCCTATCTGAATGACTGAGTAACCATGGTAACCTATGCACCAGAACTAGCCTGCTCCTGGGTTTACATTCAAGCTTATCTTAGCTGTGCCTTAAAGAAAGTTTGATGGGCTGAAACAGACTCTTAAAATAAAGGTCCACCTGGTAGGGTTCTGCACTCGTGTTACTCATTCATGTATAAAATCTAAAAACTGAAATAAAATAAAACTTGTTTTCATATCATCACTTTCAGAGCGAGATAGAGAAAGCTATTTTAACTGAAAATTAAGACATTAATTGCACAAAAAATGAGTCTAAGTCATAATAGGCAAATGCATTTTAGATTTCTTTGACTATTTTGTCTGCACTCTTCCTCAGAAGCCTGATCTGACTGATGCGTCATTCAGCTGTTATTCACTGCAGATCTGCCAGGTGACGCAGATTTGTGTAATACTAAAATCAGCAGAGAAGAGGCAGTAAAACACAAGATAAATAAAAGAATATAAATCAGAAAAAAGACAGAAACAGCAGGATTGAGGGATATTTTGTTCTCTCACACAGAGACCATCAGACAGCGAGGCCAACCTGGCAGATCTGTCATCCACTAAATAACAGCTGATAACCAAACATCACAGCAGTAAGAGGACAGTCCGAGTGAAGACTAAATAATCCAAGAAATCTCCAATAAATTCATCTATTAATTCAACTAGACTTATCTAAACACAAGCAGACACTTCAGTAAAGAAGTAAGATGCCAGGTATGCTCCTAATTACAAAAACCTCTTGGTCTGCACTTGTAATTAATCCAATAAAGCTCTACACCATCCTCTGTTAACATAACTTGATGCAGACCAGAAACATCTAAACAAACTGAGGAAACGGCTTAAACAGGCTGTGCACACATCAGACGATCTCTTAGTAACACAAAACTTAATATGAGGGAACGCAACAGGAAATAAAACCCTCTGTGTTCTCTGAGGTCTCTATAAATTACAACCCTCGTTCTGCCGTCTCCTCTGTTCTTCATTCACTCATCGGTTTCCTACGTTCCTCAGGAACTCACACATCAGGCTATGTAGGCTTTGCTTGGATTAGCTCTGATTAGATGCAGCTGAAACGTGTTAGTAGAACGGCTTGAGTCTGAATTTGAGATGGTGTCAGTTCAAGCGAGGCGCTCCTCATAAAGCCTGGCTTTCTTTAACTATGTTGATGGAAAACCCTCCTGTACTGTTAAATGTTTATTTATTTGTGTAATCTTGTACTGGAACTGAATTTCGTTGTGCTGGAATGCTGACTTAAGGACAATAAAGTAATTGCATATAGATTTTATATTTAAAAAGAGAAAAAAACAGCAGACCAAAATATAAGAACCATAATGAAGTTTTAAAGGTTAAAATGCAGAAGGAGATTATCTGAACTTCAGGGATTGTCTCTGCTAGTCTGAAAAGAGTGTAAATGTGGAGATGGTGGGCGCCTCAGCATGACTATAAATGGATGCCAGCTCAAGAGATGAAGTATTGATTGATGGTGACTAACTTGTGCTGCCTTACAATAATTTCATTGTCTTGAAGGTTATCTTTTCCAGTTTGTGACTCACTGTGACAGCAGGACTTGGTCTTATAAAAGATAATATTAAATCTGCAGCTTAATAAATGTCCAGGGTGACGTTGATGTTGACTCACAAGTAAAAGTGATCAATTCATTCATTGCAATGGGGATTCTTGGTCACGTAGTTTTACTTGGAAGAATCCTGAGTGTGTGTTTGTGTGTTTTCTTGCAGACTATCCTGGTGGGGGACAGTGGTGTGGGTAAGACATCTCTGCTGGTGCAGTTTGATCAGGGAAAGTTCATCCCCGGCTCCTTCTCTGCTACAGTCGGCATTGGATTCACGGTGCGTTCACATGCGTGCATCTGCCTCACCATTCATTCCCCCCATGTTTAACAGGTTTTAGAGGTTCATCTGACCATTCTGACCAACCCATCCTGGGGCAGTTTTGATGAACTCAGGGTGGTGGGCCATGGATCTGGGCTCTCACGCCATCCCTCTCCCCCTCCTCGTCTCTCTGGCCTCTCAGCTTGCGTTTCATAAGTGTCCTCTGGGATCAGCTGTTGTTGCTGCATGCCCTAGTTTGATTTGATGTTAGCAAAGGGAATAGAAGTGGCATCCCAGGTAGAATCGACTAACAAATTAGCCTCCCAGCTAGCGGCTTCCACCCAACATGTTGCTAGCATATACAGAGCCATATTTGGCCCCACCATGCATGGAAACACCCAGTTTGATGGTGAACTTCATTGAACGTCAGAGCATCATGCAGTAATTGTGGCCTCCTCATCACACCCGACCCGTGGGCCACATTGCCCAACCAAGGTTCCAGCAGTGTTGGTGTTGTGGAAAAGTACAATCATTTTGCTGTTTTGCTCCTCCTTGTCTTTACACATCTTCCTCCTGGAGCTCACCTGTACCAACAGCCATCTACTCAGTAGGCCCCCAGTCCCGGCCCCGTTAAGTAATGCATGGTAGAGCTAGAGGGCAGGGTTTATGTCCCCACAAGAGGCTCATGGCCGATGCAGAGAATTTATATGTCTATGGCTGTTCTAAGATCAGCATGGTAGGGACAGTTACTGTCTCTGTTCATTATGGGACTAGGACTCTACAACTTTCACCTTATCTGGTCAATCATCCAACCTCATGGGCCTGGACTAATTCTTGGGATTCTCCCTCATCGACAATGCAGGCTCCACCATCTTGGCACCAACCATTAACGCTGACATACGGACCCTGCGTCACCTGCCTTTGGCCCTGCAAGATGCTGTATCTGAGGAGTAGCAAAAGCTTTTCAATGCAGACATTATTGGATGCTTCTCTGTGGATCTCTAACCTTGTGTCCACCATCCTCGCAGAGATTCAGAGTGTGGCCATGTATCTGAAAGATATTGCGGTGCGTGGCTAAACGATGGCTAACCATGATAAACATTTAATAAGAGTGTTTGAAGTTACAACCTCACATTGAACGGGGGCAAGTTCACCTTCTCAGAGGATTTTATAGATTTTGTGGGTTCTCGCCTCTCAGCTCACAGACTTAGCCTGCTTCATTTAAATGTTGAGGCTGTTCGGTTCCTCCCTGAGTCCACATGACCAGCCCAGCTCGCATCTTTCCTGTGGATGACAGCCTACTACCTGCACCTTTTGCCCGAGTAACCACAGCCCCTCTCTAGGACCTCCTGAAGAAAGATGTGCCCTGGCTCCTGACTGCAGCCTGTGCAACAGCAATTCACCAGATTAAAGTGAATCTTACCTCTTTGCCTATGCTGGGGGCATTTTGATGCTGACATCCCAACAAACCTGACCTGTGATGCCTCATAAAACAGTTGACTGTGAGGGACGAGCTACAGAGCTCTGGGAGCAGTGGTTTCTGACAGATGCAACTATGGTCTAAGTTTTCTGAAACTCTGATAAAAGCTAGAACACGTGTTCCCTCACTGCGGTTGCTTCCTAATGTGTCGCTCATCTTTCCATCTCTCAGAATAAAGTGGTAACTGTTGATGACGTGAAGGTCAAACTACAGGTCAGTGTTTCCATCATTTGTGTAAAGTTCATGTTTTCTCGGGGTTGTGAAGTGAAATCAGGCCAGTTTATGTTCTGTTTCAGATTTGGGACACAGCTGGACAGGAGCGGTTCAGAAGTGTGACACATGCATATTACAGAGATGCACACGGTGAGTCCACATAAACCCACCTTACCAAAAAACCTCAAAGTAAACTGTAAAGTTTTATACAAGTAATGTGAAAATGATTACTTCTTTTCCCAAAGCTCTGCTTCTTTTGTACGACATCACCAGCAAATCATCCTTTGACAACATCAGGGTAAGTCTGGGATATGTCTATAACCTGGAGATAATGAAAAAATGTGGTAAGTCATTTATAAAGCCAGAGAAAATATCTAAATTTGTGTTGTTCAAGAAACAGTTTGTGTTTTAAGAATGAATTATCAAACACAAATGTTTTTTATTGTGTTACATTTTACCATGTGTTTGTGTGTTTGCTCCTCTTCCTCCAGGCATGGTTAACAGAGATCCATGAGTATGCACAGAGCAATGTAGTCATCATGTTGCTGGGCAACAAGGTGAGACGGGATGATTAAAGAAGCTCAGCAAGTGAAGAAAACAGATAGATGTGCGGTTTTTATCTTTTATTAAACAAACTGAAATGAGTGGAGAAAGGAAGGAGTAATAATAATAATAATAATAATAATAGTAATAATAATGGCAATATTATTATTATTATTATTATTATGCATCGCTTACATACAGTGTCTCAGGGACAGCAGTGTCTAACTGTGGAGTAAATTGTGATGGATACCTTACACTTGTGATGATCTATGGAGGTTTTCCACCATTTATATCCATCTGCTAAATGTAATGTTTATTCAGAGACTGTATGGTAAATACACCATGATTGATGATGACACCATTATTGATCACATTTTCATCCTACAAAAGATTACTTTGGCTTTTTATTCACCTGCAACATGATGATGATGAAGCCTCTTCCTGTTGAAGTGTCCACCAATCAGAGAGCTTAGATTTACAGTAATGTCCAATCATGAGCAGCCAAAGATCAACACGGAAGCAGAAAAGTAGACAATGATGGTCCTCTATGGAATAAATGTTGGAGTAAGTTGTCACGGCTAGGCGTAGCCGTCTCCCTAAAACGGTTAAATTAGGACCTCAGAGCAGACGTGCTTCAGAAAAGATCAAATTTATTGATTCGTGGCAGTGTAAGAGGGTCTGATGATAAGGGTCTGTAGGAGGAGGGGAGTTTGCTCCTGTGGTTTCAGAGGAGGCTGCAGGGCGAGCAGGCAGATGAGTTTCCGTGTACCAGAGCGGGACAAGTCTTTGCTGAGAAGAATGAAATCAGGAAGCAGAGTTCTCAGGAAGGTTTGGCAGGAACACTGGAAGGAAACAACAGATGGAGAAGAAAACTACTTGGAACAGAGGACCGCAGGTATAAGCCTGATTTACCACAGAGAGAGTGGGACAACCTGGCTGCAGGCTTGCTGGTGGTAGAGTGAGAACAGCTGTGGAAACAGGAGCAGACCGGACTCTGCCCAAATCCTGCCCTCCCCACCTGACGCTCATGGAAGAGAGAGAAAAGAAGCAGCAGAAGTGGGATATTAGTTAGTTTTATGAGAAAAGCAGGTAAACACGGGGTGTAGCGGCATGCCAAATCCCTGTTGGGTCCTTGGCTTTGAGCTCCCAGTTTGTTTTTCCAGTACAGTAAGGTAACAAATGTAAAACTGCTTTAATGAAATTTCAAATGAATTTCTTTTCCAGGACACTAGTCTCCAGTTAAACTGAGCTTCCTACATACTAGTCGAGATACATTCGTTTGATTAGATCTAAATAAAGCACTCGTTTAACCACACTGTGTCCTTTTTTCAGGCGGATATGAGCAGTGATCGTGCAATCAGGAGAGACGAAGGAGAAAGACTGGCCAGAGTGAGTGTTTCATTTCTTCCTGTACAAACAGCTTTAATATAGAAACCTCTGATGTTTACTGCTCCTCTTCCTGTCTTAAGGAGTATTCAGTTCCTTTCATGGAGACGAGTGCCAAAACAGGAGTCAACGTAGACCTGGCCTTTACAGCTGTAGCCAAGTATGATACGCTCTGCACACCACAGCTTCCTACTACACCCAACACACCTGATTCCATGTGATGCACACAACACCATTAGGCTGCATTTATATGACGTTAAAAACAAATATAGCAGTAAAGTTACCAAAGTTAGTAAGAAAAGTCATTCTTTAAGGTCTCTGCTCTGGATTCAGAGATTAAAGTTTATCCTGTCGGCCTTCTGATTGGGATAAAGAAACTTGTTATACAGCCTCAGTTAAAGGTGGGACATACACATCTACTGAGACATTTTAGTGTTTCATGGAAAACTTGAGCTGATTGTAAATCTGATGCAGCTACACGTCTGTAAAAAGTGGCGGGGGAGTGGGAGCAGATGTTGCTCTGAAGCCTCCATGTGCTTTCCAGCATTGATGGAGCTTCACAGATGTGGAAGCTGCTCTCTAATACACCCCCATCCCATCAGAGATACAGCTTCTCTACTGTCCACTGAGAACACGCCGGATGCTCCCTCTGCTCTTTAGTCTGCAGGACACACCGTCCATGCTGTGCAGAGATAATTTCACATTTTCAGTCAGTTTTCCTCTTTGTCTCAGAACATTTTAATGAGCTTTGATTCGGAGAAGACAGCAGTGTTTCTGCATCCTCTTCACATGTGGCTTCTTCTTTGTATGATGGAGCTTTAAGTTGCATGTGTGGATTCCGGAAGTTTCCTAAATCCATGTTTCAGTTGAAAATCATAGCTGCTTCTAATGCAGGAGATCACTAGCATCCATGCATCCTTGTCCATGCATACAGAGATTCCTTCTGTTTCTCTGCATCTCCTAATATCACACACTGTAGATGGTGGATCTTCCAACCAGTCATGTTACAGACATGTTACCAGTCAAACCAGTCATGTTACAGACATGTTACCAGTCAAACCAGTCATGTTACAGACCTGTTGTTTGTTGCTGCCATCACATTACAACAAGCTCATGTTGTTGTTTTGATTTGTTTACAGTTTACTGGGAATAAAATATTTTCATTTCCATTTATGTACATTTAACAGCATCCTGGCTTTGACTGTTTTAATTGGCGTTGGATGTTAAAATTTAAATCTGGGTATTGATCTGGTCTAAGCTCTGAGATGTCTGCTTGTGTTCTTCAGGGAGCTGAAGCACCGGGCCGTCCCGCACCCCAATGAGCCCAAGTTCCAGATTCACGAATACATTGAGTCCCAGAAGGAGAAGTCTGGCTGCTGCAGCTACTTCTAAATCTCCAACACCTCCGTAAACAGACTGTCAGAGACACGCGGAGATGTCCTGAGCGGGAGGAAATCACTGCAGCCCACCAGAGATTATGCTGCTATTGGTTTGGGATGAAAAGCCAAACGTGCATCCATCAAACGCATCAGACCAGAAAGGAGCAAGCCAATAACTTACCTGACCCTCTGTTTGGCCAAGAGCAGGTTCTTCTAACTTTACTATGTGTGGTTTGTAATTATCATGTAAATTCTAGCAAAATGGTGGTTTTGCTTTTCTATATGCCTTATAGTTCTTATTTTCTGAGATGACACATTTTGGCTTGGAGAGTATGAACAAGAGAAAGCAGCAAAACATATCTGAAGTTAAAAAATTAGGGTTAGCTTATTCATCCATTCAAAATGAGTTGGAGTCTACAGCCACACATGAAGAGCGTGACATATAGCAAACGTGATGTTTGGATACTGCAGGACCTGAGACACAACCACTGCGTGTGCTTACACATTTGCTCTGGGACTCTGCACACATGCTGCAATGGCCTTTCCTCCTCTAGTTTCAACCCACACGTAGACCATTTATCGGGATGCAAAAACTAAATCAAGCTCACTTTTTGATGCTCTTGCAAATTTCCACAACTGTAAACCCTTAAAGAGCCGTTGTATGTATAGCGGTCTCCTTCGTGATGATGGCGTCTCCGGACAACGCTTTCAGTAGATTCCTCCTGTTTTGCTCATCTATTTTTGCAAATCTGTTGTTTTTATGTCTACAAAGATGCAACAACAAGCACCAGCTCGTTGTTTTCTTTTTCCACGCGGGCCGAACCACGAAGAACTTGCATGTGAAGAAAAAAAGCTGCACAGATCTAAACTTTATCCTTGATGTCAAACTTTTTCAATCTTGTTCTTTATGTAAAATATAGTCATGTGGAAAAAGTGCACTTTCTTTCAGTTCAGTTCAAGTTCTCATAAAGCAGGTCTGATGCCTCAGATAAACAATAACACACCATATTAATGTTATTTGTTTAGGAAATTTATGGAAATACATAAACTTTTTGTTTAAAGAGGGAAATTCCTCTTCAGAAACCAGACATTGTAACTTTACAGGAGCGGATCCGTCTCTTTACTGGGATCATGTGACCCGGAGTGCTTTGCTTTAAGGCCCCTCCCCCCTCTTATAAACACAGAAGGCTAAATACGTTGACCTCGCTATCCACTACCTAAATTGCTGATATTTCAGTACTTTCTGCTTTTGTCCTTGTAAAAAGAATGTGGGATGCTTACAATCTGGTAATTTTCCACTTCCACAATAACGCCTTGTTGTACACAATGAAAAACTAAAACACAAAGAACCACGTGATGACTGACTTCGAACCAGGTGTCACCGGTTAGTTCAGCACCGTTTACACTGACTCTATCTAACACAATCTGGAAGCATGCCCCATGAAAACTAGCCCTACAGCGTATGTTTATTAAAGAGCCGTGACAAGGCGCTTCTGGGATGCATATCGGGTGTGAACAACACCACTGACTAAACCAGCAGCCGGTAGCTGTGGAGGCTGCTGTGCACATGGACCCAATGAAAAATGGCCTTTATCAATTCCAACAGAAAGAAGAGCGTAGGCTTGGGTTTCTACTATATGTGGGAGCGTTGTGTGCAGAGCCACTCCGCTGAGGATTACGGCTGTCTGGCAACTTTTTCCACCAGGAGCATTTCAGGGTGGAACTCTGCTGGGTTGGATTCTCAGTACACTCGATCACATGAGGATTGCACCAATGAGCAGTGGTCTGAGTATTTCTGGGCTTTAAAGAGAACAATAAACCAAAATAGAAATTATTAATGCCAGTCTGACCGCGTCTCATGTCCTTCCTTTGTATTACTTTACTCGTAAAATCAATCATCCGCGGTGCTTTTTATTGAATGACTACCTGCCTGAACGACCATTCAAGGTGGCAAAAATAAAATAGCTGCATGTTTCAGCGAAGAGAAGAGCTACAACGCTTCTGGGAATGTCCTCCCGCTCTTGTGCACACAGGCACAAGCACACCCATGACAAGCATCACAGCAATGTCGGACTGCAATGTGCTGTTTGTGCTGCTGAATCTTTTCAAGCTATTTGGATTCTTAAAGTAAATCCAAACAGAAAGTTGGTGTAAATGTTTTAGTAGTTTACAGGAAGTTGATGCCTCTGAGTAAAACCTGGGAGGATCAGTTTTGTGTCTTCTGGTTTGATTAGGGGGTAGTTTCGCCTCACACTACGGGCTCGGCATGCACACCAGTGGATGTAGTTTTCATTCCACTGTTGTGTAAATGATGTTTCTTTTGAATATGCAAACAGACAGTTTTGGGTTTTACATGAAAACTCTCAGACTCTGCAGACTCCGTTAGCAAGTTAAATGTTAAATCCACTTTTTTAGCCTGTAAATCCCTGTTTTCATGCACTTCTAAGTGTTTAGAAATGCAGAAAATGTCCATTTATTCCCTCCTGATGCTGCACATATATCTTTATATTCTTTTTGGTCATATTTTTCAGTCCGTTTACTTTTTTCTATTCTCTATTATGTTTTTTTTTTTTTATCTATTACATCACAGTATTTGCTGTGGGTCTGCCAAATAAGGTCCTTGAGATTCCTGGTAATCAAATTCATGAATCAGATACGTTGACATTTATGGTAAATTTACGAATAAACTGTTTCTCTGCCGGGAGATTAGCGTATCACTGCTATCAAGCTACAAACATGGTGGAACAGGGTAGCATTGAACTTCCTGTGACCTGGAGGGGGGCGGGGCATGACATGCCTCGTTCACATTTAAAGAGACGGCACCAAAACGAG
>JBAMHV010000023.1:20145225-20161253 GCA_037177535.1 Pseudomugil gertrudae
ACGCTCTGACTGGGAATGGACCGGACGCTCTGACTGGGAATGGCCCAGACGCTCTAATTTATTCTGGCCTGGACATCCTGAGGGGGTCTTGATATCAACATAAGCCTGGTTAATGACTCTGGGTCGCTGTTTGATGGTGAGGTTTCCCTCCTCAGCAAAAGGAAGGTTCTCCCTGGAGCGGACTTTTGGAGATGCCGTGGCATTCCGGGATTTTTCACTTTTCCGTAACTTCTGCTTCTCTTCTGGTGTTCCAGCTGAACTCCCACCTCGATCACCTTCTGTCCTCTCCGTTTCGACCCTCTTTAAGCCCCCCAACCCCAGGGCAGGAACTGGTTTGGAATGCTGCAGGAGGATGTGGGAGGGAAATCCATGTGTGACTGGGGAGGAAACTGGGCTGTAAATTGGTGAAACTGGGATATGAGTTGGTGGGATATCTATTCTCCTGGATGGGCTGCTGCTGCTGCCTCCTTCTAACCTGGCGGCGATGCTCCTCACTCTACCCGTGCTCTCCATTTTCACTCCTTCCTTCGTCTCCGGGTCCACTGCTTTCCTGTTTCCGTGGTGATGTGTCGGACTGCCACTTACTGAGCTCATCCTCTTGGGCGGCGGAGGGGGCGGGCCTTTGTGACGGGAGCGCACGGCGAAGGAGTGGCTGCGATTGATGTGCTGCTGGGCTCCCGTGCCACGTCCTGGCCGGCGGGACAGGGTGGCATAGGATGGCATGGCAGCAGAAGAGGCGGAGCTACGGGCGGTAGAAGTATCGTCATCTTCATCAGGTTCTCCATCAGACAGGGCGTAGCGGCTCAGGCTTTGGGTGCGCTTCTTTTGCAAACACTTCTGAGTGTCGGCTGGTGGGACCTGAGCCGGCAGGTGTCTCATCACGGGAACGGCTCCAGGTAGAGGCTTGGTGAGACCTTGGGGGGCGCCATTAACACCTCCTGCCTGAGCCTGAAGCTGACAGAGGGTCTTTTCTGGGAGGGTGGGCTGCGGGGACGGAGGTGACAAAGTGGCAGGGGGCTGATGGAGGCGGTTCGGAGAAGGCAGCTGTTTGGTTTTCAGGGGCACCGCTGGGTAAGCAAAGCGAGGAACCTTGCTTGGGGTAAGTGGAGGTGTGACGAGGCAGAAAGAGAGTTTGTTCGGGGCAGCGGACCAACTCTGGTGGTCGATCATCTCATGGGTAGTTTTTTTATTCCTCCCCCCACGCTTGGCTTCATCTCCACCTACCAGACCCTCCTCAGTCCTCGCTGAACAGGGTGAAGCTTGATGGTCCTGCGGATTTCCACAGTTTGAGTTCCCAGAATTTCCGGAGCCGCGTGAATGCTTACTAATGCTCTCCTGACTGACTGACATAGCAGCCATGACGGCAGAGGAGGACACGCCCCTGATGCCAAACGCCTCAGACGCTCCCTCTCCAGCTTTGCCCATCATAGCGCTCTGCAGCTCTGCGCTCAGCTCGCAGTCCTGGAAGGAGAGGAGGGCTCTGGGGGCGCGAGGGGAGGCTGGACAGCAGCTGCTGGATGGAGCGTCAGGGTGCGTGTGAGTGTTGTGTGTCGGCGTGTGTTCGATGGCCACCAGCTCCAGAACCGCAGGAGGCTTACGCCGGAGAGTTCCACCACCAACTCGAAAGCGCTGCAGGTCACACAGTCGCTTCACAGCTAACATGAGCTTCTTTTGATGACCTGGAACACAAAAACACAACTTACAGGGCCTCTGCAAATTTTGCTCCAAAGGTGAACTTCAGTAACACACACACACCCCGCCACCACCCCGTCAAATAAAAACCACTCGAGCTCAGTAACTCTTTAAATATTTCACTAATTTGTATTTACTTACTCTTAAAATATTTTAATTCTGATAAACAAACATTAACTTAATAAATTTCAGAGCATGTTTATTCATTATTGTGTTTATAATTTTTTTTAAAGTTTATTTGAACATAAATTAAAAAGAAAAAAGATAAAACATAATGAAAGAAAAAAACTGTTCATTAGGAGTGGGAAAAAGCATAAGCTTATATACTCCCACCTCAGTAATCACAAATATTATAACCTGTGTCATTATAAACAACTATTATTGTATACTATACAATAATTCAACAGTCCTAACAACATAGTATAACAATGATACCTTCATACTAATAAACTATGTATATAATATAATCTATATGTAGATATAACTTATATAACTTGCAATCCAACTCAGTGTCACTCCCCGAACCCCGTACAGCTGCAGTTTGTTAAGAAGTATAGAATGATTTATGGTATCAAATACCTTCCTAAAATCTATGAATATGGTAACAGCGTGTTTTCCTTGATCCAATGCATTAATTATTTCTTCTTCCATTATTGCAAAAGATGTTGAGCTCTTCACTCTAAATCCATATAGTCTCTCATTCAGTAATTCATGTTTATTTATTTATTCATGTTTTTATTAAAAAGTTTCTCTAAGATCTTTGAGAATTGTGGGAGGAGTGACGCTTGCCGGTAGTTTGTGAACTGATGTTTGTCCCCTTGCTTAAATAATGGTATTACTTTTGCTATTTTCATTTTTGTGGAAACAAACCCGTTTGAAAAGACAAATTACAAATAAAAGTAAGTGGCTTTAAAATATAATTAATAACTCTTTTTACTAATGTCATATCTATATTATCCATATCTGTAGACAGTTTGTTTTTACAGGTCATGACAACAGATTTAACCTCTAGCTCATCCACTGCTGAGAGGAAAACAGGATTATTCCTTCTTTATCTGATATTTCTGCTGCTAACTTTGGTCCAATATTAACAACAAAGTTATTAATTCCATTTGCTACTTCTTTCATGTCATAATTATCACCACAGTTATTAATAAAATACTCTGGATATGGATCTGTGTCCCACTCCCTCTTAGTTTATTTAATATTCCCCAGATGCCTATTATTCTCTTCTTAGTCTCATTCAGCTTTTTCCTGTAATATAATATCTTGCTAGTTCTTATTATGTCAGTTAACTTGTTTTTACATCTTTTATATTTCTTTTCAGGATCTTCAGTTCTTAATCTAATAAATGTCCTATAGAGATTTTTCTTCTTTTTACAAGCATTTTTTAGTTCCTTGGTTAGCCATGGACAATTTTTATATCTATCATTATAATGAGTTAAATATGTAAATAAATGTGTTACATGCCATGTTCACTTCTTTTTCCCTGTAGACAACATCCCAGTTTTGTATCATCAAGTCATCTTTTAATGCATTAATAGCATCCTCAGCCCGTACTCGTTTATAGATGGTTGTTTTGTAGGTTTTATTCCTTCTTTTAATTCTATCACTATTATTAAACAAAACAAATACTGGTAAGTGGTCACTAATATCACTCATCAGTATACAACCTACTATTTTGCGTTGTGTTACATTTATAAAGATATTATCTATCAAAGTTGCACAATGTTACTTTATAAAATTACTTTTCTAATAATATTTTTAATATAATTGTTTTTCAAACTATATTTGTTATATTTTATGTTATTAACATTTCACATATATACATATACACCTCACACACAATACATAGAGAAATATGGATAAATCAATTAAATAAACGTAATAAATTTATATATATATATATTATTTATATATGTATTAATTATAACTATTTTCTCTATTTACTAATAACTATACTTATTTATATTAATTTTTTTTATTTCCATATTTGATTTAGTAACATATTTACTAGTTTAAATGTACATCGCAACTTAAAGATCCAAATATATTTGCAAGTCAATAATCACATGTATCTGGACCTGAAAGATGCTTTATGTCCCACACCAGTGGACTGCTGTGGTTGCTCACCCAGCTTGGTGATGCCTATCTCCTGCAGGTCCTCCCAGCTGATGTCCTTGACGATGGTGATGGAGTCGTAGCCATTGTCACACAGCTTCTTCTGGTACTGAGGCAGCCCAATCACACTGAGCCACTCCCCCAAGTCCACCTAAAACAAGAAATATGGAGATGTTCAGCATTTTATAACAGAATAGACTTTATTGATCCCAAAGGGATTTTGTAAGATGTATGTAACTCTTGACTTTGTAATCTATAAAGAGGTGCAGCAGGGTTCTGTATTGAGCCTCTGATTTTTAAAACAACATTACATTTTTATGCATCAGACAGTTCGTCAGTGCTGTTAGATTATTTTATTCCTAATCCAAACTAAGGTTTCTCTCATGCAGTTTTGCAGCGGTGCTGTATTTGCTGCTGCCAGAGCTTCTGTGATAATGTGGTTCTTAATCTCAGTGATATTTCTAAGGTCAGATGAAAAGAAGCTTTCTCACTGGAATGTAATCTGGCAGCCACTCAGGGATGCTCAGTTTGGCGATCTCCATCGAGATCTTCTTTCTGTGGCCTGGTTTGGTCACTCCGATGGCCGTAAGGTCCTGAGGAACAAAATAAATGAAAGTCAACAAATATAAAATAAATAAAAGAAGTATTTGTTCCATTGTTAAAGTCACATTAGAGCTCATAATTTTCCTGAGATTTTGCCAGAAAAAGAGCTCTCTGGGAAAACCTGCAGGACTTCTACAGAAGCTGCTGAGGACACTTTTTCTCTAGTAGAAGAAATGACGCTGCCATGTCGTCACATTTAACATGTTTTAGTAAAACTATGTAATTTTGTGTCACAATGTGTTTTTTGGTAATAAAAGTTTATGAAGTGTGTTTAGTCATTTCTGGCACCTCAGGGGTCATCCTGCTGATAGTGGGTACGTCATAGCCAGCTTTGATGAAGTTGGACGTGTACTGCTCCAGCTGGAACTCGCACAACCACTGGTAGATGGCTTCAGAGTCCTGAGGGCACATAAATGGGAGATTTATTAAATGTTTTTAAACTGGAAAAACTTTCCTTTCTCTTCCACCAACCTTTCCCTCCAGCAGCTGCTCTGGCCGGACAAAGTCTTTCTGAGGAACGCTGTTGATCTGGCGACGGGAACCTAAAAAACACACATGATCAATTCTGCAGGATGAAAACCAGATCATAGGACAGATCACCAGTGACCAGAGAAATGACCAGAGATTTTTAAATCTGGGTGTCTGTTTTTCTCCGCTGTGTCCACAGAAGCAGAGTTTAATATACTGCTGGTTTATGAGACTCTGAGGTTCACAACTTGGAACATTTTATCCTCTTTTCAACAGCTTCCTGCTAAATCCAAAACAAAATGTTAAATAATCTCCTCACATATAAAGATCCTACTGACCAGGCTCCATTTGATCTGTAAGATCTGAGAGTTCCAGATTTTTCCATCGGTGCTTCACTCTCACACTGCAGATTTACAGCTGCTTCCTAGAGGTCCTAAAAGTCCAGTGGAAGCAGAACCTTCAGCCATCAGACCCGCTCTGAGGAACCAGATCCCAGTCCGACTTCAGTGAGCAGAGCTCCTCTCTACCTTCAGATCATCTAACTTTTTCCTCTCTGGTTTAGTTTAGCTGTTTATTGACGCTTGGTTTCTGTCCTCTCCACTAATGTCCTTTCCAAATTCAGGCCCTGATGCATTTTCTTCCTTGCCAATGTCTCATCATGCAGCTCAGGTCATTTCTATTTGATATAGTCCAGTTCATGTTCATGTAAATGATGAGTCTTCCTCACA
Source organism: Pseudomugil gertrudae (assembly GCA_037177535.1). Classification (NCBI taxonomy): domain Eukaryota; kingdom Metazoa; phylum Chordata; class Actinopteri; order Atheriniformes; family Pseudomugilidae; genus Pseudomugil; species Pseudomugil gertrudae. The sequence goes on from JBAMHV010000023.1 coordinate 20,150,838, forward strand.
GCCCAGAGCGAGTCATGGAGATCCTCATGGTACTATACTTGGACTGATACTTTTCCTTGAACAATATTAGGCAAATTTTGACAGAATGTTCCCTGCTATGCAGATGATACTCAGATATACTGGAGAAAGTAATCAGTTGGTAGATTGCAAAAACATCTTAAAGACAAACAAAAAACCTGGATGACAGATTAAAGTTGCTGTCTTTGGACTTGACAACCTCAGGAAGACTCTATCCTAGCTATGGAACGCCTCTGGGTGGTATTACCTTGGTTTCCAGTACTGAGGTGAGGAACTTATTTCAGACCACCTTTGTTCTTTTATGTAATATTCCCATAAGGAGGGAAATTATGGTTATTATGGTGTTCGTTGACCCCCATTTCATGTCTTCTCCAACCTAAACCAGTACAGCAGAAGCACATTCTCCCTGGTCTAGCTAAAGAACATCCATCCATTTTCTACCACTTTTCCCCGAGCGGGGTCGCGGGGGGTGGGGGCGAGAGGCGGGGTACACCCTGGACAGGCTGCCAGTCCATCACAGGGCCAACACACACAGACAAACACCCACATTCCTGGTTTGACCCCCGCCCCAACCGAGGCTCGAACCGGCAACCTTCTTGCTGTGAGGCTACAGAGGCAACCAACTGCTCCACCGTGCAGCCCTAGCTAAAGAACAGATTAAGCCAATCCACTGGTTTCCCTAGCTCACTCATTGTTTGAATAACTGGTTAATATGATGTGGCTCATATCATGGGTTTGTTTTAATCAGATCATTAATGGACTACCTAATGGACTATGGTTTTACAATTTAATAACCACTTGTGCATCTCTAATAACATAATACATTCAGATGAGGTTCCCTTGTCAGGACCAGCACTGAACTGAGTTCTCCTGTTAAAATGTGTTTTTTTCTTCCTTTATATGATACCTGAATGGTAAAAATGTTCCTCAAAGTTTTCAAGTCATGTTATTATAACAAGCCAAACACATTCTGTCAGGAGGGGTTGGCATTAAACACAACTTGTTATAAACATGAAAATACTGCTTTTTGCAGTAAAACTACATTTGTATGCTGTGATAATAAATAATTGTCCATGTTTCTTCAGTTCTTTTCTTCCTTTCTCTCTACTGTAGTGGAGCTCAGGAGCTTTACTTGTCTGACAGCACCTGGAGGACAGGTATTTAACCTCAGGCAAGGGTCAAAACCTGAGCAGCATCTGCCTTTGCTTTGCAAAACCAACAAAAGGAGGACAAGAAACGAGTCAACCGAATTATTTTCCATCCAAAAATGAAAAAAATCCTTTAATAAAAGACAACAACTACACTGTCTTCCTGTTTTAATCTCTAACTTTGACAGGAACAACATGAATATCAAATCTTAATCTGATTTCTTACCTCTCGGGAGGAACGAGAGCAACATAGCTCCTGATGTATTCATCATTCCTTCTGACCATCCAGACATTTCAGTAAAGTAGTTTTTCTCATAATGTTTTGTTGCTTCTCTTTCTGATCTCTCCCTCCCACTCCTCATTTCTCATCCCTAACTTCAACCCCAGGTCTTCTAACTCTGACACCTTTACTGTGAGTAAACAAGTTCACCTCTCGTCTCCAGTGTTTCCTTAAAGCTGTGAGGAGGGATTTATGCACTGAAGCTTTGAAGGAAGATGCTGGTTTTATTGGTTTCAGTGGTGACGTGAGCTACACTTTCATGTTCTCACCGTCTCATTTCCTTTCAGATTGACAATAATAACAGTTCAGTTGGCAGAACAAAACAACTTCTGCTTCTGTTTTCTTTGCTCACATTTCTGAGGAGAAGGACCACAGAGTAAGCCTGTTTTCTTGCTTTAGAGCAGGGGTGGGGAACTCTGCTCCTCAAGGGCTGAAATCCTGCAGGTTTTCCATGTTTCCCTGCTCCAGAACACCTGATGCAAATCAGATGGACCAAACAGCTTATCAAGGTCTGCACAGTGATTTCTTCATTTGAACCTGGTGAGTTGGAGCAGGGAGACATGGAAAACTTTCAGGATGAGGGCCATGGTTCCCCACAGCTGCTTTGGAGGGACAAAGATTCAGCAGGTTGGTGGGGGTTCAGATGGGTTGGGTCTGTGGTGTGAGCTTTAGAGGGAAGGGTGAGTTGATGCTCAGGCAATGAAGGTGTTTGGGGTTGTTGTGGTGATTTCATATGCATGCTTCTCATATTAATTAGTTCATATGTGAGTTTCATCCTTTGACATATTCAGCATAATGTCATAATTTGAATCAGCAACTCTCTGTGTTAAGTCCTTTATACAGCCGGCACAGCTCCTGATTGCACTTTGCTAAACAACTGATAATAAATCTGTTTCCTCTAAATGTGAGAGCCTGTCCACACAGATCCACATCCACCTGATTCCCTCTTAGCTGACCTGGATGGGTCAGCCTCACCAGTCATCATTGTTTATGCTTTTACAACATGAATCTGGAGCTAGACTCCACTAGGCTCCAGAGAAATCTCTTTGTTTCATCCTGACAAGATATATGATTAAGTAATGATGTGAACCCGAGTCTATATAAGTTTCCACTCATGTTTACAGTCAGACTCTCTCCAGAATTGCAATTCTTCACTCTGTACCATTTTCTTTGTTCCAATAAACCTGTAATCATTTTCACTTTTACAACCAGACTCCTCATTCTTGACAGAGAAGTTTTTGCCTCAACAGGGTGCTTGGCCTAAGGGGGCTGGGGCAGGTGGCAACCCCGTGGGTGGCTGTCTGTGCAGGCCTCGCTCTATCGGGTGTTCCCAGCTCTGGTGCTCTTAAGCCTCTGGGTTCTGACTCATGCTAATGATGACTTCTGCCCCTGTACCCACATAGGCCCACACCTCATGTCGGCGTGGCAGATGGTTGCTGCCACCACATAGAACTGTTAGCTGCATGATCACCTAACAGACTTCTTGCAGTTGCTCCCGATGATTGTCTGCTCTTCTTTCTTAGAGGTTGTTAGAATATTTATCATTTCCTTGTTTCGCTCTCCTTTTTCTATCTTTGCTCTAGCCTTCTTTTATTTCTCTACTTTTATTCTTCGGTCCAACCCAATGGTTAAAAGTATATTTAGAAAGAAACATTTTTTTAACAAGGCTCAAATTAATTATTAATACAGAAATAATAATAATAATAATAATAATAATAATAAGGCTCCTGTTGGCAAAGTAAATTTGTTCAGGAAGAAGAAAGCAGCCAGACCATCATTGTGCTGTCATGATGCTGGACAGGACAAGATAAAGAAAAAGATGAAAACGTTTCAATGGAGACCATTTCCAATGAGGCTTCAGCCAACAGTAGATGGATAAACTTAGCTGGATTTGTTCAGGGCATCATGTTCATCTGCTGTACATGGTTTCCTTTTTAAGCCAGTTTCATTGATTTGAAAGAAAACTGCACAGCATGCTGGGAAAAGTTGAATCCATCCATTATCTGTACCCATTATTCCAATGTCAGGTCGCGGGTAGCTGAAGCCTATCCCAGCAATCATTGGATAAGAGGCGAGATATACCCCGGACAGGTTGCCAGTCCAACACACAGTCAAACAACCAGTCACACACACATTTACTTGTGTTTTTGTTTTAAATAAGTTACAGTGTGTTTTTGACTGAATCAAATCTAAATAATGAAGAGAGTTTGTGAAATGATTGTCCATGTGTTATGTTGATGTAACCTACAGTTCTGCTTCATATTTATCCAGGACTGATAACTTAATGAGGCTGTGATGTAGTTTGTGCTGCTTTGCTGAAGCATCATGAAGCTAGTGCAGGTTGTGTAAAGATGAGCTTATTGCGATATGAAATACCAAAGCTGTTTGAAATCATTTTGCAACTTGCTCATAAAACTGAAATAATTTATTACGAGAAGCAGCGCATGTGAAACCCATCAGAAAAATCTGTTTGTGTCAGCGAAACCAAACCAAACCAATCAGAACCAGTTCTGTTGTCAACAGAGACAGGTCCATAAGCTGTAGCTGGTGAGCTCTAGCTGCACAGTCCACCTACAGGAAGGAGGCTCCCGCCATGTTTTATACTCATCTGGTCTGGTCAGTGCACAGTCTGACGTAGAACCACAATCCCTGCCTTCCAGATGAGTTTCACTGCATGTGGCCAAAGCTGAACGAGCCTAATGACTCACCTGTGGATCCGTCTGTGTGCTTGTTTTGGTTGGATGCTGTAATGTGGACACTGTCTCCTGTTTCACCAGCAGGTGGCGCCATCTGCACACAAAATCAAATCAGTCATCATAGATGAACATTGCTCTTCATCTTCACTGGAGCGAAGTCTGGGTCTGAGTTGTAAGCAGACCTTGCTGCAGTCGGTGTGACGGCTCTGACTTCCGTTCTGCTTGCGGCTGCTCTCTGAGCTCTGGCCGCTGCCGGCACTGCGACTGCTGCCTACGCTGCCGGTGCTGCCAACGCTGTTTCTGTCACCTGACGAGACCAGGAGATACAAAACACAAAGGCTACAATGTAAAACGAGACCTGGAAAGGATTTGAGAGAGCTGAGAAACTCAAAGAGATTGAAGGTTTGTGGTCTGACCTCAGCAGGAAAGCTGACCAGTTCAACTAGTTGTTAATTAGCCAATCACAAGGCAGTAATGCATCTACTCATGTAGATATGCTGAAGTTCAACCTGAGCATCAGTTGTTTGTACCGCTTCAGACAAACCCTGCTTCCATGGATTATCGGGACTGTTTGGAGTTGTGTGAACACACATTCAGACTGATTCACTGACAGTGTGACAGTGTATAGCAGGAAGAAGCGACAGTGACATATGAGGTGACGTAACATGGTGGATATGGGGCTGTGTACCCTGCTGCTCACTGGACAGAAACAGCTTCAAACACTAAAGTAAAATTTATGTTGAACAAGCTTTTTTAGGTCCAGGTCAATCGTTGAGCTGGATTTTCTTCTTTCTTTATGCTCAGCTTCTGATGCTTCAGGGTTTCCATCTCATAGCTGGCAGATAACAAACCCTACATTCCCAGAAAACCCATCAGCTCTTTCTTAGTTTAATAACAATACTAAACCAATTCCACAAATCACACCAGAGGAAGATTATTTTTCTGATAAAAGATTTCTTCTGTGGAAGAAAAAAGGAATTACTAAGCCCGGCTCACTCACCATTGTGTCCTGCTGTAAGAAAACAGGCGTAAAGGCTGCTGGATTGTGGGTAAGAAAGGGGTGTGGAAGGTCAAGAATGTGGGATGAAAAAGGATAAAGATGGGAATAAGCTTCCTCTAAGAGGTCTATGGCAAGGCAAGGGCTGATGGGGGTTTAAAGGTTCACTCAGGGTTTGGGTTATTAGGGGGGGAGGGGGGACAGGTGTTTTGGGCCACACACTCTTACCAGTGGGAGAGCTCCTGAGGACCCAAATGTCCTGAGGGGGACTAGCTGGGGCTGAGAGCTGACTGCCTGGTGGAGCACCTAACAAACACACACACTTTAGACACAACCTGGACTCGCTGAACACTGCAGGGCTGGAGCGTTTAGAGGGAGGCTGGGAGCGAGGTGTGGAAGGGAAAACCAGAACCTCTGGACAGAGAAGCAGCTGTTTACAATGTGGCTGCCTTCAGAGTCATTCAGGTTTAGTCAAAACAGCAGAGTTAAAGCAAACTCAGTTACCATTGCAGCTGGATGAGCAGTTGTCTTTCAACCAGAAGGTCCATAGTTCAATTCCAGGCTTCCATGCTGAAGTGTCCATGGGCAGGACACTGAACCCCAATTATCCCCCCATCAGGGTGTGAGTGTGTGTGTGAATGTACTGTAGTGTAAAGTGCTTTGAGTGGTCAAGAAGACTGGAAAAGTGCTATATAAGTCCATTTATCATGATAACAAACTCTGCGGGACTAAGCAGCTCACTGGCAGGTTTAGACCTTGTAACTCTGAGTTTGTCCATTTTTACATGTATTTTTTTATGAAGCCTTTTTCATGCTAAATTTAACAAACATGCTCCTTTTGTCCTGCAAGACATTTATTTACCAGCTTGTGCCACAACCCGATCCTTAGCTGATGCTCCAAAAGTTGTTTTTCTATTTGGGTCAACGTTATGAGGTTGTTTTAAGGGTTGTGTCCCTACACATACAGACAGATGATTGATGTAGTCTTTTCATCGACCCCTGAGTACTAGAACTAGTTAAACTAGTTGTCTCTTCCTGTCCTGAAACCGATAACTCGTGTTTGATAGCTAATCGATCAGTGTTGTGATTTTAACCCTGAGTTTAAACCTTCTTTCTGAAACAGCCCTTATGTAATGTGCTGAAGCTTTGTTGTTCTTCATTGGTTTTCTTTGGACTTGTTTTGCATATCTTCATATTCTAACTGCATTTCCTTGAGAGTCCCTTTTGCATTTATTTGTTGTTTTGCATTTATTCATTTATTTCTTTGGAGTCGGAGTCAGTTTCCTTTCCTTTGGATTTATTTGCACTTCTTTGAAGTCTTTTAGCATTTTTCTTAATCCTTTTTGCATTTCTTTAGACCCATTCTTTATTTCTTCATCATCATCTTCTTTCCTTTGGATTTGTTTCATTCTTTTATTGTACTTTTGCATTTCATTGGACAAAAGTAAAACCATCCAACCCTGGTCCTCGAGAGCCGCAGTCCTGCAGGTGTTAGGAGTTTCCCTGCCACAACACAGCTGAAACACCTCAGACTTAATGAGTAAACTTGACATCAAACTCTGCTAATTACCCGTTGATCTGAGTCAGGTGTGATGCATCAGGGTAACTCAAGACTTTCAGGACTGCGGCTCTCGAGGACAAGGGTTGGCCACCCCTGCTCTACTGTAATGATAAAAAACAATTCTATGAAGTTTAACTAATGAAAGTCAGACGTTGCTTTTCAACCTGCTTCCACTGAATTATTCACAAATTAACTCACAAAACAGACCTGGACAAAATTGATAGTACCCCTGGAAAAGAATGAAAATGATGTGACCAAAGGGACGTATTGATCCAAGTTGGGTTCACTAATTAGCAACACAGGTGTCTGCAGTCTAGTAAGCAGTCAGTGGGCCTATATATGGGGCTACAGGTAGTCACTGTGCTGTTAGTGACATGGTGTGTACCACACTCAGCGTGGACCAGAGGAAGCAAAGGAAAGAGTTTTCTCAGGAGATTAGAAAGAAATGTTAAAGGCTGTAAGGCCATCTCCAAGCAGCCTGATGTTTATGTGACTACAGCTGCACACGTTGGGAAGAAATCTAAGATCCATGGGACTGTAGGCAGCCTCCCTGGATGTGGCCACAGGAGGAATATTGATGACAAATCAAAGAGATGGATAATACGAATGATAACTAAAGAGCCCAGAAAGACATCTAAAGAGATTAAAGGTGAACTTCAAGCTGAGGAACATCAGTGTTAGATCTGTCGTTGTTTGAGTCAAAGTGGACATAATGGGAGACAACCAAAGAGGACACCACTGTAAAAAACAAATCCTAAAAAAGCCAGATTGGAATTTGCCAAACTACATGTTGACAAGTCACAAAGCTCCTGGGACTATGTCCTATGGACAGATGAGACAAACTGGAGCTTTCTGCCAGGACACATCAGCTCTGTGTGCACACACACGAACACACTGGCCCTGCTGAGAAAGGTGGAGGCGCCTTTATGTTCTGAGCTGCTTTGCTGCATCGGCCACAGGGTGTCACAAATCTGTACACGTACAACGAAAAGACTATGAAGAGATTCTACAGAGAAATGTGGTGGCCAGTGTCAGAAAACTTGGTCTCAGCAGGTCATGGGTCTTGCAACAATGACCCAAAACAGCTAAAAACACCCAACAAACACTGGACTGTTCTAAAGTGGCCTTCTATGCACCCAGACCTAATGAGCATCTCTGGGAGGAGCTGGATTGCCCCCAAAGGTTTATGCAACAAAACATTAAGCTAAGGGTAGCAGCATTTCTGTCTTTCATTGGTTAAACTTTATAGAGTTTTTATTTATTGCTTCATTTGTCACATTCAAGTTATTTCTGTGACCATTAACCAAAAGGTACTAACAATTTGTCCATGTCTGCATATTTGCACTTGGTTATTTGTGTGTTTTGTGATGTTTTCTTGTTGGTTTTCTGTGCTTGGGAAGCCATCAGTGTGTTACAGGAAGGGGAAGAAGATGTGTGTGTACCTGCAGGGTCATAGCCAAGGATGTATGAGTCGTCAGTCTGAGGGACGGGGCCTGAGGGAGGAGCTCTGGATGCAAAGTGATGTCGCTGGCACGGCATTGATGCTTGACGGGTGAGAGGGGCTCCTAGGGTCAGGGAGACAGGGTTGGGTCGAGGTGGACATGCATTACGGGGGGAAGTAAATCACAAACATGCATGTGTGGTGTCAATACAAAGCACATGCACAGGATGTAATGAAGTTAGGTGAACATTAGCAGCTTCGTTATGTCATTTTAGTCACCAAGTGTTTAAAATAATGTCCCAAAAAGAACTAATTTAATGTAAATCCCCTGCAGAGTTCCATAAGAGGCTGCTGAATGGGAGCTTACTGCCCCTTTCTGTTGCTGGTCCACAGCTGCTGATGCCACTGACATTATCACAGAGCACATACACATAAACACTGCTGACTTCACTCGTCAGACTTTGAGTCAAAGTCCTGCGTCTCTTCTTCTTCAAGCGTAAGCACAAACACACACAGTGCACACAATATCCAGCACAGACAGAGAGCGCTTTAGCACTGAGCTGACACTTTGCAATCTGGACACAGTAATCCTATTACTGCATGTCTCTGTGTGAGAATACGTGTGTGTGGGGGGCTTGTTAAGGCCTACAGATGCTGTGTTTTAGCTTGTGTGAGTGTGTAACTATTTCTGTTGACATTCACGACCTGTCATTGAGTGTCAGCAGCGAAACAAGCACAGGGTTCATGTTTCTTTTGTTCACTAGGATTAAATCTGGTGATGTAAAGGCAATCGAGCATGCAGACACGACAGATCCTGCTTGTGTGCAAGAGGCCTGATGTGTTACAAGTCCAGAGATTTCCCTCTGCAACATGTTATCTGGCCCTAAGATGATGCATTACACAGCAACTCTTCACTCTCATGGGACATATTCCATCTGAGGAGGAGGCTATTCTGTTAGCTGCTTCTTTGCATGTGGGATTTAGGTGAGAAGGATGTAAAGAGATGCTGGTTTGGGGACACTGACTGGGGAAAAAGTGGAAACTACAAGCAGGAGTTGTCAATTATGTAATGTTTATATATGTTGACTGCAGTAAAGGTTAAAGTATCTTTAACAACCCATAATGCATTGCCCATCTAAAGTAATAAACAACCTCTGTAGTTAAAATATGTGATAAACTTGAGTATTTACTTAAAAATGTCATATTCAGTGCATGTTTATTAACTTATCTTAGTGGAAGAAGATAATTAGACAATATTAATCACTAAAACTCCAAATAATTGTTTATATTTTGTCCTGGTGAGTTAGAAGTTAGCAATGCAGAAGCTGAAGCATTTTATTCCAGTCATCAGGCAGACATGATGTCTTCAGGACAGCTTCAGCTGGCTGATCATGAGGCTACAATGATGTCAGATAAACAAATGAAGAGGTGCAGCAGCATAAAGGCTAACTAAAACAAGACTTACTACTAATAGTGCTCTGTAGAAGTAATTAGAAGGGCTCTAGTAATTAATGAAAGATTACGGGGTGGATTAAAACTCTTGTAGCCAAACAATCGAGTGTATGAGAGGTTAAAATAATCCCACCTGATCTCACGTGTTAATAAACATTTTAGATTATAGCAGTTTTGTATCTTAGAATATCAAAGTGCTGTTTAGTGAGCCGTCAATCAGGAACAACTTCAGGAAGTTTAGTCTTTAACGACAGCACATAAAGTTAAATGTGACGTTTTTATCTACCTGCTCTTCTGCTGAGGACTTCCACCACTGAGGGGGGGAAGAAGCCCACCCGATCTGTCCCCCGCTGGGAGTCGTGGATGTGTCCTTTCCACCTGCCGTCTGAGTGCTGCTCAAGGACCTGACCCAACAAAACCCCGGGTTAAAATTGTGTCTGAAAACAGACGTTAACCACACAACAGTTCAGTCGCATTAGAGGAGAGCGGACACAATACGGAGGGGTTTGATTTAAGCCCTGAAATAACAATAAATAAACCCTGTCACTTGTCAGTGGTGCACTGGCTCCAAGTGATGTGTGCAAACTTCCCTAGGAATGCATTTAAGGCCGTAATGAGCTGAAAATACACAATCTATTCATCGTGAGTGTTAACAAAATACCTCAAGGGAAAGAAAACAAGAGCAGAGCACCAGTCCAAACAGTGTGGCGTGTTTTTTTACTGTGTGTGTGTGTGTGTGTGTGTGTGTGTGTGTGTGGGGGGGGGGGGGGGGTCAAAAAACAGGGCATAACAAAAGGAAAGAAAAAAACTTTTTCTTGCTTTTT
>JBAMHV010000023.1:20191948-20238248 GCA_037177535.1 Pseudomugil gertrudae
ATGATGAGAATCTCCCGTTCCACCTCATCCATGATGAGAATCTCCTGTTCCACCATCATCCATGATGACAATCTCCCATTCCACCTCATCCATGATGAGAATGTCCCGTTCCACCTCATCATGATGAGAATCTCCCGTTCCACCTCATCCATGATGAGAATCTCCTGTTCCACCATCATCCATGATGACAATCTCCCGTTCCACCTCATCCATGATGAGAATGTCCCGTTCCACCTCATCCATGATGAGAATCTCCCATTCCACCATCATCCATGATGAGAATCTCCCGTTTCACCACATCCATGATGAGAATCTCCCGTTTCACCACATCCATGATGAGAATCTTCTGTTCCACCATCATCCATGATGACAATCTCCCGTTCCACCTCATCCATGATGAGAATCTCCTGTTCCACCATCATCCATGATGACAATCTCCCGTTCCACCTCATCCATGATGAGATTGTCCCGTTCCACCTCATCATGATGAGAATCTTCCATTCCACCTCATCCATGATGAGAATCTCCCATTCCACCATCATCCATGATGAGAATCTCCTGTTCCACCATCATCCATGATGACAATCTCCCGTTCCACCTCATCCATGATGAGAATGTCCCGTTCCACCTCATCATGATGAGAATCTCCCATTCCACCTCATCCATGATGAGAATCTCCCGTTTCACCACATCCATGATGAGAATCTCCGGTTCCACCTCATCCATGATGAGAATCTCTCGTTCCACCTCATCCATGATGAGAATCTCCCGTTCCACCTCATCCTCGGGTCATCTTGATCTGTTTTTTTTAATCAGTTTCCAGAGTCAGACAGAGACATATAGAAGCTGAATTTAGCTTCTATGCTCCACATTTCTGGAACAAACTCTCATATTTTCTGCATCTCTGTAGCTTTTCTTTTAAAGTCTAAACTTGCTTTGTTTCTTTTAGGCCTGAAATATTAATGTCATTGTATTTGTAACAGTTATGATCTAATGTTCTCTCTTTGCATTTCTGATTAACTGTACATCCTGTTTCTTACTGTCTGTTGTTTCAGTGTCTGTAAAAACTATTGAATTGTTCTATATAAACAAACTAACCTTGTCTTCTATAAACCCAGAGAATTCCACGTGTTAAAATCCTAGTAAATACTCACAACATACCACAGTCAAAGTCACTTAAACCCCTTTTCTTCTTCATTCTGTTCCTCTGAACTTCAGCAAATCATCTTCATCATATCTACTGTAAATGATCAAATGAGTTGAGGTGCTGCCATGTGATTGGCTGATTAGTTTCTTGTGTAAACTGGAAACCAAACATAAAATGGCCTGATGGTGGAGTTTCCTTTATTCCCTACAAAAGGCAGGAAAGTGAGCACCACACTCCAGGGGGGCCTGCATACAACACTAAATCTGAAAAGTGACACACTTATCTTCATGAATTCTTCATCAACTCCTCCAGCACTGCACAGTTTGCTGTCAGAGTAAACGCTCAGAACTGGATCTTGGGGAATAACCCTTTTATCTCACATCAGTTCCAGGCTGTATTTTCCAATCATTTTCTCTATTGGTGAAAATAAAGGACCAACTCTCCCCTCATGGAACTGATAACTGGGTGAGCCGTCCTCGATATAAACACTCGATAAAATGTAATGTAAACTCGTGTGTGCACGTGAACCAGCCTTGCTGCATGTGTTTACTACCCTCAAATCAACAAGGAAATTAGCACAGACATAAACACACCTGCAGCGCCAGTCTTACATAACATCTTATCTTTGGTCCATTGGGATGAAAACACTTTACATACCATTCAAATGATGTGTTTACTCTGCTTACCCAACTCTGCACAGCACTTTAGTACCATTCTTCTTACAACTGTAAGACCAGAGGCTTCATATGATTTTGCTAGATAAATATGTACGGCCAAAGAGGTGAAAATCATTCACAAGACAGGTTCTGATGACGTCAAACAACTGCAGTGCTGCATTTACATGAAATACTGGAGCTATGTTACGTACATCATACATGCTCACAGCTTTCCTAAAGGGGTTTCCTCCCTACAGGATGGTTTTAAAGGGTGACATCCTGGTTTATGGGTATAATAATGAAGTTTATCAGAAAGATACAGCCTGTATAATGATCAATCATAGCTGATGTCATGGTCTTAAGGATTGATACATAAGAGGGGGGTGTCACTTTTTCTCCAGTCATTTTCTATGGAGCCATCTGATCCCGGCCTCCTCCAGCCAAAGGACAGGTGATATTCCTGCATGTGGGATTTCACATCTGCACGATGTGTACAAGACTACACAAAGCACAAAGTACAAGACTGCAAAGCAACAAAAGAAAGTTTAAAAATGTTTAACTTTAGCAGCTTTTACATGGAACTACAACCAACCAGCGAGGGTTTGATCGACTGATAAGGTAAAACCTGAATATTCCTGGATTTACCACGATGTTTCCTTGTTTGTAAAACAGGACGAATGCAGGGTTTTATTTTTCTTTTGTTAAAAAAAAAAGGTTACCTGCAAGATTTCTGTCAACTGGAGCAAAACCTCCCAACTCTTCATCCTTGGTGTTTTATCTGTCATTTCCCCCAGTATCATAATCAATAAAATTACTTTGAGACAAACAATCCGAGAGCGTGATGGTGCCGTTGTTATTTGCCTTCTGGCTCGGCTCCTTCACCACGACAGTCCGGTGCAAAGTCCTCCACGGTGATTCGCCGCCATCATCCACCCTTCCAACTTTAATCTGGATCACCATAGTTGTCATGCTTTGAGTTGGGTTTCTTTAGGTTTACACTTTTATATTGGTATTTCCTGTGTTTTGCTTTCATGTGTTTCCGTTTAGCTTTCTTGTGTTCTGTTTTATTGGTATCACTTGGCCCTGTGTTGGTCCTGTGATGGACTGGTGACATGTCTCGCCCGATGTCAGCTGGGATTGGCTCCAGTCCCCCCGCGACCCCGTTCACGGATAAGCAGTAGAAAATGGATGTATGGATGGTTTCGCCTGGTTTAATTTAGTTCATTCAGCTCACCTGTGTCTTGTGTATTTATACTCCTGGTTTTCTGTGTGGATCATTGACAGTCTTAAGTTAGTTCTCATCTGTTCATGGAAATAAATCTTCTTGTTTCTGATTTCCGTCTGCCTCTGCCTCCTGCCTACCTCTGGGTCCACACAACTCCGTGCATGTCCACCCGGTTTGTGACAATTATATTATATTATTATTATACCAAATAAATACTGTTGCATTAAAATAACATTACACACTCTCTTTATCATTTAAGTTCCTGTCTTCACAATTCCCAAGATGTTATGCAATCTAAATCAAAGACCTATTCTCAGAAATCCCAAATATGTTGCTGACAAACAGACCAACGCGGGCAAAAACATGGCCTCCGTGGTGTCTGTGATTCTAGGTTTTCTCTGTCTATTTTCCCCGATCTTAATCGTGGCTATGTTTGTCCCCATCCTGGAGCCACAGGGTGTAAATGAGAGGAAACACGACACAGGTTCATGAAGAGTTCGCCTGACTGCAAAGCTTTTGTATCTTAATGTTGGCTCATCAGTTTTGGCTCGATCATGGTAGTTCCTCTTATTGCTTTCTCTTTTTAGAGGTCAAGACTTTGTCTCCCTATGACAGAGATTTCCCTCATTTCATACTTGTTCTGCTCTTGTATTACAGTCATAAAGAAGAAGTCCTAACTGCCTCAGTCGATTGTTGTGACTTCACGGGTGTCTAATAAAGCGATGCGAGTTGATCCCTAAAGCAGCTTTAATACTGCCAGAATGGGCGTCAACCAACTGTCTGCTCCCATTTGAAAAGGCGACAGTGTCCGAGCCTTAAGGCCTTTTCCATTTATGCTGATCAAGTCTAATAAACATTGATCGATTGCGCCCGGCAATCCGTTTGGATAATTAACCATCATCTGATTACTCTCAGCACACACATTGCACGCTCTCCTGCAATGGGTCAGTTTTTTCTTATTAAATTCAAGAGACTAAACTTAACATGTTTATGAAAACATATCAAATGAATAGCTAAAATATTTGTTTAAATAAAACTAAAACCTCTGGGAGTGATACTTTAACAACCCAGAGGACAGCTAAAGACTAAAACCACCATGGAGCAGACATGTGGGACCAAATGTTAGCTACTCGGTTATAGTACTAGGACCAGATGTGGTTCAGATGTTAGTTGCTGGACTGGACGTATAGTACGTGTTGTGTGGGGCAGAAGTGATGTAAGTATGAGGATCCAGACCGGACAGTTTACAGTCATTTCCTTGTGGACCACATGGTGGATGTGGCTGAGTCTCAAATCGAGTCAACACCGCTAGTAAAGACCAAAGATGGGAAAACTGTAGCAGTGGGGCATACTTTGACTAAATGTTTTTGCTTTCTGGTATATTTTCTTGTCATGTGATTATAAAATGTAACATCTTTGGATTTGACTATTTAAGACGTGTGTTCACCTTTCAAAGGGAGAAGCAGAAACTGATGAGCTGATGGATACTGGGACAATAACGTTATAACTGTCATTGTGTACAACAGCTAATTTAGTGAAAATTACAACAAAGATAGCTAATAAAATCCTTTTTTATCATAGCTTTTATGTGCCACATGGACATTTATACATGGTTGTTTTACATACTTTTGTGAGATCAGGTTTTTTTATAGGAGACCAAAATGTGTTGAAGTCCAATGAAAACAGAAAAACAACCGTAGCAAGAACAAAATGTACGTTGACACAAAAAACTACTAATCGTACTGGAGTGGATATTATGAAAATAAAGTATCCATTTGTCACTAAAGAAGTTATCCAATGAAGCTAAAGTCACAATCTGTCTTAAAATGTAAAAAATTTCTAACTAAAAGTTGTGTTTTTTGGTCATGCTGGGGAGAATCTTGGCACCTTACATGACCTAAAGTATACCCACACACATTACTGGCAAAAGTAACCATAACTATGCTACTCAGAGCCCTTTTAGTGAAATGGCTACGTTCTGCACAGTAGATAGATGTAGGTATTAAACAATCTGAAATAAGGACGGGATGCCCTCGTCCTCCTCATGGTAGCGATACAACCTAAAATAACGGTTTCTCCATCTGCGAGCGGCAAGATTTGCCTGACGTCAGCTCCCGGGTGTGTAACACAAAATATTACATTTCAGAACTGAATCTGGATGCAGAGAACTTAACAAAGAAAATAATGGAGAAAACGCATTTTTCAAATAGGAAAAACAGTTTATATTTCACTACAATACACATAAAAACAGATTACATTTATTCAAACTGGCCTGTGTCTCTTCCACAAGTGACTGTGTTTTTATACTTTGGCTATAGAGCAGGGGTGTCAAACTCAGGTCCTCGAGGGTCAGTATGCAGCAGGTTTTTATTGCCTCCATGCTCGACACAGCTGACTGGAATTACTTAATAGGTTGACAAGAAGCTGATGGATCTATTTGATTTGCATCAGGTGTGTTAGTGCAGGTAAACAGCTAAACCTGTGGGATACCGGCCCTCGAGGACTGGAGCATGTGCATTAGTGCGTTTAATTCATTGGCTGTAATCGAGGTGTGAAGGGAATTTTGAGCCATTAAGTAAAATAATGCTCCTAGAAAATGTCTCCTACCATACCTACCTCCTGGTCTAGGGGTCCAATTTAAAATGCATTTAATAAATATGCAACATATGTAGTGCTATAAGGATATTATGTCATTTATGAGGTCTAAACATTGTGCGTGGTAAAAGGAAAAAATATGCAAATATAGGCAACTGTAGATTGTGCATGTTATCTTTCATTGTGCATTTTATTTTTTTATGACTCTTTGTAGGTAAATTTATGCATTTATGAATTTAAATTAATTCTGACATGACAAACTTTATACACGTCTCACCTCTTAAATTCCTTCACATAACATTTTTCTACAACTTTATATCCCAAATTACCAACAAATACCAGCAAAGTCACAACTCTTCAACAGAACATGATTCCTTTGTTTTCACTCAGGGAAGATAACAAGAAGAGGAAAGAAATCAAAGAATGAACATGTAAATTAGGATGTTTAAAAAAAAGGTGGGGTTTGACAACAAAGGAGATGAAAGCTGTAGCAGCATCCTCTCCTGCTGGTTCTCATTAGCGCCACTACAAACTGATTCAGCTCAACTCCCAGATGGGCGAAGCTGCCTCACCAAAACACATTCCTGTACACAGAAAACTCCCAACAAAGCCTCCTGGAACACACTCACGTTGTTCTTATCTGTTTAAGCAAAACAACTCCAAAAAGGAGGTTTTTTTCTTGGTTTTAACCGTAGATTTGTGGGGCATGTAGAGGCAGCCGGACCTCAGCGACAGCCTTTATGTAGCATTCATTCACCTGCCAGCAGGTTTTCTCTCTCTCTTCAGATAGGATCAGAACTAAATGAAGATGAGCTCCAGAGTTAAATATGTGCACCCTGAAGCCAGTAATAAAAAGGTGGTTTTGCCAGATTAAAGATGCTGTCAGCTGCAACCACACACACACACACACACACACACACAAGTACGTAATTCCTTCAGTAAATTCCTCAGCAATCCCAGACAGGCTGCCCCATCTGTCACGGAGGGAAAGGTTCAGGATTAGCGTGCATGTGTGTGTGTGACTTGTACAGTACCAGAGCAGGTGAACTGGAAAGCTGTTCACAGACTATTGGCTTCCACCCCGCTATCTGGGATAATCAGTCTCTGCTTTATTAGCCTGTTAGCAGGTTAGCTAATGGGGTTCATCAGGCTAAGTAAATACAACAGATGAGACCACACTTAAAAACACTACACAGTTTTATGTGTTTCATATACACAGGTCACAGAAACCCGCATCAGCACAGACGTGCACAGCTAGCCTCTTCTTAGCAACTCCTAAACAGACTTTTAATCTGACATTAGGCCAGATGGGTCGGGCGTAATTTGAGTTGAAGGCAGGCGCTTTTAGAGCAGGAATCTGGGTGTGACTGGCATAACCTTCCAGCAAGCGCAGGATGAGTTAAACAACTGGCCTAGCACTGTGCAATGACGTGTACACAGAAACAGAATCCTGCTGTTTGGAGTTATAACTAATTCCAGTACACCAGTTTATGAGATGAATCCGGTATGAGAAGGAGTGGCTCTATGAGCGGGAATCTCTGAGGAACATCACAATTTCATGAAGATGATGGTTCAGATGGCCAAGATCTAGTATGGGTTTTCATATTTGTCCTGACAAACAACAGGAAGACAAAGAAGACAGGCGAATCAGAAAAGGACGCGTTCATCTACTAGACTGATTCGCTATTTAATCCATTCATCATAATGCAACACGATCTCAGTGAAAAAAACACGATTGCAAAGGGTAACACAAACATAAAAGACACTTCAAAGAGACAAACAATCCATCTCCCTAAAGTAACCTGGTAACAAATAGGAAACAACAGATACAAGGAAGCTAGCTTGTAGCCACACGGCGCATGAGGTTTACTCATCAGGTCAACACATGGAAATCTACAGAGGTTGGAAGATTTGTTGGATATGTGTTGGATTTATTGTTGATATGACATAAATAAAAGATATTATTTCATATATTATTATTTTGTTTAGTTATTCGAATTAATCGATAGTGAAGTAATAGTACGTAGTAGTAGCTATAAAAGAGCTACAGAGTGAGAAAACCATAAATGAAAATCCAGATAATCCTTTAATAATCAAATCAAAGCCCCCTGAATTGTAATTGAATAAAATGAGTTCGCTAAAATGGTTACCCCTACTCAAAACTTTTTGCAGTGATCCAGCTGCACCACCTGCTTCCTGCATGTTTTAATAACAAAACACTGAAATATAGCCACGTTGCATTTCAGCTGCCTCATAAACACAGGTGCTCAGGGGATAAGAATCAATGTAATGCTTAAAAAGATCAATTACACATTAACTGACTACTGTATGCGATGTAAACTAAAGCTAGCGACGGTATATATGGTGTAAACTATGACACGGTGCCCAAAACAAAGACAAGAAGCGAGCCATGGGTCAAGATTAGAGGATGCATGTGTTCAAACAAAAGACATTGTAATCGTAAAAGCCTTTGAAGGCCTTCTAGTCACTGATGGTCCCTGTTAAGGGAGAGGTTTCTGTATATCGCACACTGCTTGGCTAAGCAAAAACAGTGATGCTGTAAGTCCACTTAAATTGGCTGAGCAGCCAACCTGATGTCAGCAGATGGCCGATTGGAGAAGAAACCTCCATCTCAGCTGCGTGTCAGTCAAAGCCAGACTCAGTGCCACAGCTAATCCCTGAAAGACACTACAGGTGCTTTTTCTGACCAGGGTTACCACAGAGTCCCTACATTACAAGATCTGAGGAAACACCACTTGTCATATGAAGGACTTGAACTAAAGACTTTTTATTAAAACTGATGTGTGGTGTGATAAAAGCCACCTCCGTCTCATGAGGGGAACAGAGACAGGGACATGTGGAAGTTTTGACGTTTATCGCTGTGGTACAGTTACATAATAGTAACCAGTCTTCATGGACCACATCAGAGTGAATCTTAATCAGTCATCAGAACAAATAAACAAAGAAAGGAAGAGTCAGCCCCTTCCAGCAATGTTACAAACTAAATCTGCTCTGAATAAACATTGTGTTTGTATTTATTATGATGCTTTACTTTGGTATCATTCAGCGCTCATGTTTAGGGGTTTCACTCCACCAGACTAGAGGCCCAGAGGTTAGAGGAACCTCACAATATCTCCACAGGCTTAGCACTAACATGTAGCTTTTGTTTACCATTAGTCTGACATTGAAAATCATCAGACGGTCCTGGAAGGGTCCGTGTGGAGGAGCGGTTCATTTCTGTTTATCTTTAGTCCACCAATTCATTTGACTGATCATTTTTCTTTCTTTGTGAATAAACTGAGCATTGGTCATTTTAACAGGTTTGTAAAAAAAAGAAAAGAAGCATAAATTAGTTTTGTAGCAACCATAATGTCTAAAAAAAACCCATCACAATCAAACCTGATGATCCTCAGGAGGGTAATCAAACACCTCTCCTTTATTCTAATGATAAGTTAATGCTGTCGGGACAATGTAAGGGTTGGCATTTTTATGATGGAATATATAGCTGCAGTCCTTATTTTTGGGCCAGCTGGTTCTCCAACCTTTTCAAAGCAGGTCACTGAAAAGCAATCAATCGGTCCACATTGATAGAGCTCTGCAGCAGCAGACAGTGGAGGTCATCTACAGAGTCCCTGCTGCCAGCTGCAGCTTCTGTTGTCCTGCTGTCAACCGCTGAACACTCGGACCAAGGTGACAAACGACTACGTCATTGATACGGCTCTGCAAGGATCCTCGAAGATCAGTCGTGCTGAAAGCAGCTCGTGTGTGATGGTGAGACCTGACAAACCATCCTCTGCCACAACGGTTCCACACCTTTATGGGATTTAAGCAATGATGCTGAATGTCCCTGCTCTTCAGATAAAAAGCAGAAATAAGTGAGGTAACTAAGAGGACAAAGGTCAACATAAAGACTATTTTAAGCTTCCTAATTCCCTAATATTTAAAAGCCATTTATTCTCGATGCAGAAGACGGATTCCAAGATGGAGGGACAGTTTCATCTGTCTCCTGCATCGCTTATTTGGATAATTTTCTACCAGTAGTCATGTTTGAGTTGTATTACTGACACACAACCAGCTGAAGGAACAAACCAAAGAAGAACAAGAAGAAGACAATGCAGAAACTGCTAAATAAAAAGCACCTGAAGAAGAAACAGAAGAAATTGAGGACAGCAAAAGAAGATTAAGACTTATTTCTTCTTCTTATGGTGTTTTTGGGCGACTGTAAACAATAAGGGTTCATTACCGCTAACCACCAGTCTCAAAACATGACAGTGAACTCTGAACTCAGCACTGCCTACTAGTGGATGAACTGGCGTAACAGCTATAGCAACATAAAAGACGCATGGAGGTATGAGGGAGGTTAAGGCAGAATTACTTCATCCACATGAACATATAAGGCATTCAGCTCTGCGGTTCAGTTATGTGTCATGTGTGGCGTTTTTTATGTCTTAGTCAGCTCGTCTCCGCTAAATCTTACATTTCTATCTGGTTTTACTTTGTTTTAATCATCATTCAACCATCGACTTCCCAAGTTCTACACCGACAGAGAGGGAATATCAGATCAGCTGAGGCCCAACACAAGGCCCAAACTGCTGATAGTGAGATCATTATATTGGTTTATTCTTACGGGAACCTGCTGCAGCAGGAGGATCATGTTAGTATTAATCTACTTCACCTGACTGTCTAAACGTCCATGTTCCTAGGACTACAGGCCAAGGAGGAGGTGTGGCAGCTATCTTTAAATCGGGGCTACTGATCAATCCTAGACATAAGATTTGAACACCTGACTCTCAGTCTATCTCACGCTAAATGGAAATCAGAGAAGCCACTCCTGCTAGCAGTATTGTATCGTCCACCTGGACCTTCCTCACAGTTTCTGACAGACTTCTCAGACCTCAGACTTAGTGTTAGTGACTGATAAAGTCATTGTACTGGGCGACTTTAACATTCATGTTGATGATGAAAATGACAGTTTAAATATTACTTTTAACCATATTAAATTCCATTGGCTTTTCACAAAATGTCCACTTTTCCCTCATAACCCTGTTCTGTCTGATCATTTATTAATAACTTTTAAGTTTAATTTATTCACTACACAATGACAGAAGAAAAGGTAGTTGCAGCATCAGATTCAAAGCTTTGCTTCTGGCCTACAAAACACTCAAACAGCTCCTGTCTACTTTGACTCCTTGATCCAGAGCTACACTCCCTCTCCACAGTTACGCTCAACCAGTTAAGACGCCTTCGCTACCACCATTACGTGGGGATGAACTAGCCAGACTCTTCTCCTCTGATGTTCCTCAGATGTGGAACGAACTGCCAAACTCTGTCTGCAGAGTCCTTGTCTACTTTTATGAACAAGCTAAAGACTCACTTAGCTTAACTCTTCTATTTGACTCACAAGAGATCTATCCAGCTCTTTGCTAAAACTCAGCACTGATGATATTGTAAAACAAATGGGAAATATCTTTATAAAAAATAAATTTGTCTCTAGCACGTCAGGACAACACCAGTGTCCTACAGGACAACACCGGTGTCCAACCAGACTTGCAGCAGTCTGTTCCTCGTTTGATTTCTTGCTTGTGTTGTTTTATTCTCTGATGTACGTCGCTTTGGATAAAAGCTAAATGCCTGTAGAATAGAATAGAATAGAATAGAATAGAATAGAATAGAATAGAATAGAATAGAGTGAAGTGTGCAGGAGAAGGAGTTAATCTAAAAGTTGCAGTATGATAGCACTCCAGAACCAGACTTGGATGCAGATCAAAGTAAAATCCTTCATTTTTTACACAAAAAGAAGTAAAAAAAATTACAGAATTGTAAAAACTTTTTCATAGAACACCATCAACTTTATTCACTTACTCAGACTATCTCACCTGAAAAATCTGCACAGCAATAGTTTTCAATTGGACTTGATCATTGTCAAATCACGTCCGAGACATAGTTCCAATGTTTTATTTTTTCTACCTGAGGTTGATTTTCTCAGTATTGCATCCAACAGAGACACAATCAACCAATCAAAATCATCAGACAGTGGACTGATCATTGTCAAACTATCAGCAGATCACACACACTTGCTGACTAACTTTATGACCACAGAACCGCTCAGAACATCCACAACTTTGCTTTCAGCTCTAGATCTGCACTCCCAGGACTTTCTTCGGGGCTTGTTAACTGCAGCGTAGCAGTGACAGAAGTACAAAGTAGTATGAGGCTTTTTCCTGACAGCTTTGTTCCCAGGGCATGTCACCGAGCAGCCAGCTCTCCAGAGCAGATAATGCCACAAAGAGAGCAGCTTCTGCTTCACAGGCCCGGTCTGGATAAGGGCAAACACTGTCATTTGCAACAGTGTGACTGTAAAGGAACCGCTTGTCGCCTGACTTGAAATCTGCATAGATAACAAACTCTGAATGAGGAAGAAAAAGCCCCTTAATACCCACGCAGCCATACATCAGAGCTGCAGGACTCTGTATTTAGGAGATTAGCTCGTGTTGTGGTGCAGTTTGAATCCACTTAGTTTCAACTTGTCCCCAACCTGTCTGCTGAGAGGGGCTCAGAGATGACAGCGGAAACAATTACACAACCAGGCTCTGACCACAAAACAAACATTACAAAGAAACCCAACTCTCCCATGCCTTTGTAGCTCTGTACTTACTGGTTTTGTTACACTTGACTTTGGAGAGAAGCTTGTGAGCCAGTAGAAGATCTCCATTCTTCACGGCCACCAGTAGATCCTGTTCCTTTCCCATGACTCCAGACCGAAGCTGGATTCCCAGCTCTTCAGAGCTTCACGGCCATGACATGGGGTGATGCTGGAGAACAGGAGGCTCGGCTACAGAGACACACCAGTGGATAAAGTCTTCCTGGAAATATTCCTCCTCTGGTTGCCTGGGCTTTGGTCCATTATTTGAACTGGCTGTTTTCTGTAGGACTGAGTGGAGGATCATAGTACGTCCCTGCCTGCAGCCCGACCTGCCATTACACTGCAACAGGACAGACAGAAATCACTCTGAGCAGGTCTTTTATACAGTCAGTGGAAGCATCATCCCTTTAAGAATCAGAACTCTGCATAATTTGCCCCATAATCATAAAAACTTTATATTTCCCACAGTGAGGTGTCCTTTGACTTCCTACTGTGACCAAAGAGAATTATTAAAACATAGAGGCATATATTAAGACTTGGTTTCTGTAAAAAAAAAAAGTCTTGCTGGATCTATAGCCTGAAATATGATCTGTGCTAGAATGTAGCAGAGGATTAGCATTCAACTCTGCCAAGCTTTACAAAGACCCTATAATTAATGTAGAAAACAGAATCACAGGGTTTAACAATGAAACTGGAATTAATTGTACAAGGTGGGATATCCTGGAGGCCTCGGGTCCAAAGACATGCACCTTGAGGATAGGCTGATTGGAGACTGTTTATCTCTGTGTGTTGGCCCTGCGATGGACTGGCAACCTGTCCAGGGTGTACCCCGCCTCTTGCCCGAGCTACTAACACTATGACCATGTGCTCCCACGTTAGCTACTAACACTGTGAGCCAAGGTCAAGCCAAGGTTCAAGCCATCATGAACAATTTAGTGAGCAATTAAGCTAAAATGCATGTGTTTGGACGGTAGGAGGAAGCTGGAGTACCCAGAGAGAATCCAGACATACACAAAATGGCCACTGGTCAGACCTCCTCCTAGCCGAGGCTCGAACCAGCAACCTTCTTGCTGTGAGGCCACTATACCACTGTGCAGCTTGTAAAAAAAACTGAAAATGTCTTTAACTGTCAAGATAAATTAGTCTAAATTAGTAATCAATATCATATTAAATTTAATCTCTTCAGGTTTTTGTGAATCGAATCATATAGATCCAGGAAGTTAGTGGTGATACCAGTCCTAATGCTATGATTAAAACAAGCTATCTGTGATATAATTAAAAAGGTTGCAGTGGAGTATCTTTATTATTCTTTTATTTATTAGCAATTAATAAACCATTCGCAGCAAAATAATACTGCCAGGTTTACACAAAAACTCCACTTTGTTCCATCTTTTGTTTGTTTTCTTTGTGTTCTTTGTTTTCTTTAAACTTAAACTTTATTATTTATAAAGCCCTTTTCCTGCCACGGGCAACACAAAGTGCTTTACATGATCAAATAATAACACTCATATAACACTTAGGACCAGGAAGCCCACTTCCTCACAAACCAGAAGCTGGTGTGTTATTGTTCCTGTGTAGGAAAGAGGTTTAGTCCATTGATAACAATTTGAAGGAAGCTCATGCTTATTCAAACATTTCCAGGCATTGGGCCAGTTTATGTCTTCAGGAAAAATAGAAAAAAAAAATAACACACTTTATTCCAACAGCAGCTGAAGTTGAAGGCACGTAAGTATCCCCCTGGGCTTGGATGCTTCTGCCACCGGATCAGATTGTTATGATGACACTGGTTTGTCTGAACTAAAACCCAAAGTTCAGGAGAGGAAACTGCAAGACAACTTTCCTCCAGTTAGAAAGATTTCAAACCTATAAAAGTCTTTTTTTAAATAACAAATAAATGAATTTATAGATGAATAACTGTTTCGCCTGTCTGTCAGAGCTCTGCATGTAAGGCTGTGGGGATAGAGTAGGTGCCCATGCAGCTCATCAGTAGATGCCAATGCATGTCTCTGCACTGACACATAGTCTAAAACCAGCCATGCAGGCAGCCCGCCAGGCAATAAACAACTGCAGAGTCCCAGTTTGCACGAGCCAGAATGTAAACAAGAGGACCAAATTTGGCTTGTTAGCAGAGGTGGCTAAGTTGGACTCCACTGACAGGTGATAAATACCTCAGTCACATCAGACTATAAAAAACCTCTATGTGTCATGTTCTGCCCTAAAACAATTATTAAAGTTAAGCTGTAGCATCTGAAACAACGGGGATGGTTCTAATTAGGTTTTCAAGTTCTTCAGAGCTGTTTTTCTGTTAAATACTGTGAGTTGAAGCCTAAATATCCTTCATTTTACCATAAACATGAGATAAATCCACACCAAAGCACAACACTGAAGTTGGCTTCTGATTCATTGAAAATATTATGAGCAGTTTATGGGATTCCTGACAAGGTCCTGATCAAAAAACTACAATACTTAGAATGTTCAAACCTTGACTCAATTAGTCAATAAGAGATATTCATCAAATACAGTGCTTGTTCTGATTTGTGAAACTCTCACATCATTTGTAAAGATTAAAACAAGGATGATAAGAGTGTTTTGGGCAAGCAGACCCCATGAGACAAGGTTTTATTAAAAAAAAACACAAGACTTATGGTGTTCAAATCTTAATCAAATTAGTCAATAAGATATATATACATCAATTAAAGCACTGTTTCTGATTTATGAAGCCTTTATATCATTTGTGACCATGCAAATAAGGGATGTTTTGTGCACACAGACCTCATGAGGCCAGATTTTATTACAATACTACAATACTTTGCATGTTCAAGACTTGAAAATACTGGTTTAAATGGAATTTAGCTTAATTGTGAGACTATTTCTGGTTTTTAAAATATGTAGCACTTTTGTAAAAATGCAAATAAGGAACATTTTGTGAATCTTTGGACATTTGCCACAAACTGTTCCCAAACTACAAAGGATGTTTACATTTTGCCTGAGTTGATCTGCAGAGAATTTACATTACAATATCGATTTTTGCTTTTGTATACTCTTTATTCATTCATTAAAAAGTGCAAATAAGGGACACATTAAGGTCCAGACTACACGGGACAGGGTCCTGCTCAAACACTACCAGACTACTGGCTTTATTGTTAAGGGCCTATCGTATTTTCACATTTAACTCAAAGTTTTACAAATCACACATAAATCTAAATTCAGTTTTAAGCAACTTTTCTGCAATTCATAGCTTCTATGTTAAGAAAAAACCAGTGTAACCCTTTTTGCACATGTCCAATCAGAAACTAACTTCAGCATCGTGGCAAACCCCCTTATCATCTCTGACAACTTAATCCAGCTTTGTGATGCAACAAAACCTACAAATCTAATATAAACATTTTCAGACCACCAACAAAGCCTGGAAACTCTACAAACACCATAACTAAAAAAAACTAGCTATATTTAAAACTTGCCTGTTTAAATGTGAAAACCTTACTAACATCTCACTTAAACCATTTACACATGATGTCTCACCGGTGTGAACAGTGACAGTCCGCTGTATTAAGTTGGCAAGAAAACAATAAAAGGAGCTTTTAAAGTTATTTTATAGTTTTCTTTAAGTCAGAAAACAGTCGAATGAAATGTATAAAGACCTCTCCGGAGCGTCTAAAAGCGGCTTTAAACCTCAGTGTTTGCCAACTTATCAGTCGCTACTGTCAAAAATGTTCCGACTGCGCGCGCGGAGGCCAAAATACCTCCTGTCTCCTGTGTTATTTGATATAAACTGGGTTTATTTAAGCTCTTTGTACCCAATAAAGGAAAAAATAGTGTTCTCACCTGATTATTACGCAGTGTTGAAGCAGTTCACAGATGAGCGTCTGAGAGATGAGATCCCGTTGAGCTGCACAAGACCGACGAAACAACGTCAAGTTAAATGTATCGACACTTTGTACTTCCGGTCTTCTATTTAATAAATATAACCGTGAAAATCTGTAACAACCATTTTTCCTTTTAAAATGACCTTTTATTAAAGCAGGTTGATACACTTAAGAGCCTTGTTGCGCCAAATTAGGGAAATACACCTCACTATATTATTATTTTTCCTAAAAAAAAACTGAATACTATTTTATAGCAGACACGACCATGCTTTTATTTTGAAGGACTAGTTCGGTCATTTTTGCAAAGATAGACTCAAACTTTACAGAGGTGAGTTGCCCAGTCCAAGCCGTGAGAACATGGACATAAGACACATGTTCAGTAATCCGTAGACACGATTTCCAAAAAATTTATAGACTTATACTAAACTATTATCTCAATGTTGAAAGAAAAGAGGAGTCTGTATGTGTGTAGACGCTGGTTTGTTTTCAGTTTAATTTACCTTTAGTGTGTAAAATATTTTGTAGACACTGATAAGGGTGAACAAAATTGGGTGAAATATATTCGTATTTAGATATTTTTTATGAGGGTGTAAGTAGAAGAGCCTCCCCGGAGACTCCGTGGTTGCGGAGCTGTGTGACAGCGACATCTACTGGTTCATTGCCGCTACTGACAAAACCAAATCTGACTGGCACATCATCTGAACTGGGGTCATTTTTAGACATTCATTCTTAATTAAATACTGCAAAATTTATTTTTGCTTTGGGTGTCCCGAAACACTTGTTCCGTGTAAATGAATGAAACACCCAAAGGTTTTTTTTAAAAAGATAAAACCTCAATAAAAACAGCTCAATCTGTCTGTAAACATGGACTTCATTTAAATCAATCCAGCTCTGCCTGCTGCTCTCAGGCAGATATATTCATCCACATTGGTAGCTAGAAAAATCATATGGTATAAAGGTTGTATTCTGATCAAAAATAACTTTAAAAATGTGCTAGTGTTGGCATCAAGGTTTATCCTACATTCAATTATAGTAAATAGATAAAATGCTTTAAAGTTAGACATCTTATCATAACAAAGAAATGTTCTAACTTTCTAGAAAGTTATATGCATTAAAACCATGTTCTTTACTGAAACTAAAAGCTTCTCTAAATGTAGCTGCTTCTGTCAAATATAATATTAATAACCAATTTACTAAATAAAAGAAAGAGGAGCACTGTTTCCGGGGTAACATTTAACCGTAACCCAGGAAGTCCACACCAACGCGGAAGTACCTTTTCCCTTTGTTTTTATGGTGAAGACCCAAAAGATTGAGAGATTATCTGGGTATTAACTAGCAGTTAAGTAGACAATTGTTTCTCATGAGATGGCGTGTAAATAGCAGCTGGCTTTGATTAGTCAACCGCACCCTTCTCAGGTTTGTTTGTTTGTTTATTTATTGTTTTGGAAGCGGATATCTTCTCTAACATCATGCAGAATTAACACATCTCCGTGGACAGTTTCCAGGGTTTCCTCTCCGCTGTCTTTCCGCTGTCCTGCTCAGACTTTGTTGTCCATTATGTGTCATCTACAGCTGAAGACGCTGATTTTTGTTGCGTGGGTGCTGGGCTACGTGGCCTTTCTTGTGTCCATCAGGAGGATGTGGACAGGAAAATATGTCCGCAGTCCGCTCGTGCGCTCGCTTTTCCTCAACATGGTGAATGAAAGCGAAGCGGTCACAGCTGAGGCGCAGGAGGTAGGAAACCAGAATAATATTTATATATGTAAATATATAGCCCGTGTTTGAATACCAGACATATCAGCTGTTTTATGTTATATGTGAGGTGACTTGACACCTTCTTTCCCCCCTAGAAGAGATTTAAAGCTCCCAACATGTTTAATTTGTTCCCAAATTTCTCTAAAACATGTTATGATCTTACAAGAATAATAATTATAACAATAAAAACAAACAATGCAGTCCCATCCTGGGAGTAAAGAACCATGTAAACACAGAGATATCCAGATTTGGGGCTTTGCAGATTGAAACTGAAGTAATGAATCCAATTTAGAAGCAGGGTATTTGTGAACATGGAGGCTTCTTGTTTCTTTTGTCACGCAGAGTTAGTGTTGTATCTGTGGGTGGAACCATGGATTACATACAGCCAAGCTGCAGGGTAAACGGCATCACTAAACAAGAGACATATGTTATGTTAGTGCATGCACTGTAAGCCAGCTTGCTATGATAACATTATAGTTAGTAACGATGAGTTTCTCATCTTTAACACACATAAATAAACTATAACGGGTATCTTTATTTACAGAACATGAAAGAAAAGAGTCATATCACCATCCCTTCCTTCAGTTCTGTTCCTATAGAATTAAACTTTATTGTCATTACACATATCACCAGTGCATAGCGACGAAAAGGAGATGTAAACATGAGTATATACAGTATGGATATGTTATTAATATGCTATAATCATAAGTATATACAGGCAGCAAAAGTGTGTAACAGACTATAATATAAATATGACACATTATACAAATTAAATATTACTGTTTGAGATCAGTTTATAGTAGTGAAAATGGATTAGATTGGTTTACAGCGTGCAGGTAGTTGTGGTTCAGTCTGTGTGTTATTGTTGTGTATGAGGATACAGTTCATAGTTTGATGTTTGACCATTTTGTGTGTGTATGTGTGTGTGTATTTAACTCATGAGTGTTGGTTTGGGTCAGATGTCAGGAGGAAGAGAGTGTGAAAGACGTGGGAAAGAAGCTTTTCCAGGACTTGGTGGTCTTAGTCTGGAGGCTCCTGTAATGCCTCCCAGAGGGCTGGATGAGTGGCGTCTCTGAGGGTTTTCACAGCCCTTTTCAGACATCGCTTCCTGTAGATGTCCTCTGTGGCAGGAGGTGGTGCTCCAGTGATGTACTGGGCAGCTTTCACCCCCCCTCTGCATAACATGATGCTGCCACCACCATGCTTCAGAAGAGATCTTATTATCAAGTGATGAGTCTTTATTGATACTGTAGCAATAAAAAAAGGGTTTTATCTCATCAAACCAAAGTTGTCTTGCATTGCTTCAGTGGTACCGGTGCACGCCCGACCTGCTGGGAGAATCCGTGCGACCCCTGTTTGTGCAGAGCCACCTGGACTCGGACACTAAGACTTTCCTCAAGCAGAGTGCAGAAAAGTCCAGCTGGCTGTTCACTCAGCTCTATCACTCGCTGGTATCCACTGTGCTCAGTCCTGTTGTTTCACGTACCTCCATCAACGGGTGAGTGGTTTAGACCGTTTTATCATCCTCTGTGACCACCTGCTGTCTGACCCGCTCTCTCTGTCTCTCTCTGTTTGTCTCTCTCTCTCCCCCTCTCTCTCTTTCTCTCTCTCTCTCTGTCTCTCTGTCTCCCCCTCTCTCTTTTTCTCTCAGGTTTCTGGGCCGTGGATCGATGTTCGTGTTTTCGGCTGATCAGTTTCAGCGGCTGCTTGGGATTGGCTCAGACTGGAGGGCAGAGAGACTCCTGGACCTCGGAGCCGGGGACGGCGGCGTCACAGAGGTGATGGGAGTCCACTTCAGACAGGTTTATGCAACTGAAGTGTCGGCACCCATGAAGTGGCATCTCCAGAGGAGGAATTACAGGTGTGCTGTGGCTGAGCTGTAGTTTTACAGATAAACCTGGACGACATCTTTATTTTTTCTTTGGTGGCTTAAAGCTGAGCTGTGGTTTTACTGTGTTTCATTAAACAGACAGTGAATAAACCAGCTGTTCCGGTTAAAGTAACGGCATTGAGAATTTTATTTATTTATTATTCATTTTATTATCAATTACTTTCTGGGAAGCTTTTTTTGTTTGTTTTTATTAAATGTTCATTTTGAGAATTGAATTAAAATATTTATTTTAGTTATTGTAAGAATTATATTTTATAAACTATATTCCTTTAAAAGATGTATAAAATAATTTTGAATGAGAAAAAAGTCACTGAATGTTTCTTTAGTTTCACCAATAAACTACGTCCACCTGAAGATCTCACCTTTCCTGTGATGAACAGACTTTTATGTTTTGTGTCTGCAGAGTTCTGGATATTGATGAGTGGCAGCATACTGGTTTCCAGTATGATCTGATCAGCTGCCTGAACCTGCTGGACCGCTGCGATGATCCTATGAGCCTCCTGCGGGACATCAGGACATCCTTAGTTCCTAAAACAGGACGACTGGTCCTCGCTGCCGTGCTTCCCTTCCAGCCATATGTGGAAGTCGGTCAGTGGGAAACCAGTGTTTCATGTCCCAGTGGGATGCTGAAAACCCACAATAACACGCTGTTTTGCTGTTCTCAGGAGGGAAATGGGAACGTCCGAAAGAGCACCTGAAAATTGCAGGAAAGACCTGGGAAGAGCAAGTGACCAGCTTGTCCAACGAGGTTTTTCTACGTGCAGGGTTCGAGGTGGAGGCCGTGACCCGGGTGCCATACCTGTGCGAGGGAGACATGTACAACGATTACTACGTCCTGGATGACGCCGTGTTCGTCCTGAGGGCCTCAGAGAGCGGTGAAGATGCAGCTCTGTGAAGACCAATGCTCTATAAGCTCACTGTCCAGACTTGATCCTGGTTTCGGTGCAGTTTTCATCAGCTTCCTTCATTCATTCATTACTGACTTGTAGTGACGTGGCGAGTCAGGTGAAGCTCAGGTACTGTAGCTCTAACTCATACCAGCCACCCTGTGATACCTCATGCTTTAAAGCAAAAAAAAAACAACAATAATAAGTGAAAGGTTGTTTTTTGCCATCAAAGCTCTTCTAAACATGCTGTGTGTGTGTCTGCTCTGTGAAGTCTTTGTGTGTCTTTGAGGACATGTACTGCTGAGATTGAAGTGCTTCTTTATTTGCAGTAGTGATGCATGACCCAAGCTTTTATACGCTGTTACCTTCAGGACAAAAAGAATCCCATTGAAACGTATTTCTCTGGACGGCTTCCCAAAGCTCTTCTTTGGACTGTTCTCTGTCCAGGTCTGGGTCATAGGGAGGATCCATCCCCCCATCAGACCTGTTTCCACTGATCTTCAGCCCACTTCTCATGTCATGTGACATACCTCAGTCTTTCCTCCCCGTTTACTTCCTGACAGCCACGTTTCCATGGAAACTGAAGGTGCAGGTTGTTGCTAGATTCGTATTTTATGTCACTTTTTGTCCAAGACGTTGCCCTTCCTGCTCAGATCAACCAAGTTTTCGGCTACTACTGAACTCACTGTGTCTGCTTTGGGTTTTCCCCACTAAGCCAACAAAAAAAACTTTATCATTATGATAAGCTGCTGGTATTAAATGGATAAAGACGTTATTTATCCCTTTTAGCACCATAATAGTTATTTTTTACCGGGGCAGTTTGATTGATGAAAATTGCACAAAGAGTTGCAGTGTGATTCCCGTGGTACTTAAAATTAGTCCTTCTAGAAATGTGTAATGTTGTGATCGCAGCTGTTGTCCCAAATTCAGCCAATCTGTGCAAATTCTGCACATCTGGGTAATTATGTCCAATGCAACTTTGACAAATCTCAAGGCTCTTCCTTCTTACGTTAAATCCCCAGATTGTGGCCCGCATGTACGCCTTCTATTTTCTGTCTCAACAATGTCTAATGAAGAGCTCTGACCAGTTAAACACAGTCCTGCATAAAAATGGAGGTTAACCGTTTTGTACCACACCTCATGAATCACTGATTACTGTAATGAAAACCTTTGGAAGTAGTGAGGAATATAAAAAGGAAAATAATTGCTTTTTAAATAAAAGACTGAAAAACTGATGCAACTTCTCCCGGAGGGACTGTAAAAAATTTCCATTGTGTGTGGACACACAACGCTTTTGTTACGCCGGAGTATTTATTCACTATAAATATCCATCTGAATTTCCCTCTGGGATCAATAAAGTATTTTTCATTTCATTCATTTCATTTCATTGTATGTGTTCATTTGATGTGTTAATAATAATAATAGTATACAGGGTGGGGCAGCTTTAATGATCAAACATGATCCATAATTGCAGGTTTGTTCAGATTCTGGAGTTTCTTCTGTAAAATGTTACACTCTCGTGTTGTGCACAGGGGAACAAGGTGCACGACTCTACTACGAAATGTGCCATACTTTGATGCAATATTTGTAAATTGTATGTCATAACTTTTTAAATAAAAACTTCATTTTGTGACATTTTTAGCTCTTTTTTTTGTACATTGTAAATGAGTGGTGTGTAGTTTAAATGCTGCAGGTTTGTCGTTTTTTTACACTAAATTGTATTTTTTCTGAATATAGATTAAGTTTATCCTAGACTTTAATTAGCTATCTTAGTCATGAGTATTTCTTTATGCAGTCTTAATGTTAGACATTTCCTCACTGAATAAAAGAATTTCCTGGTTTGATGAAAGTTAAAGGAAGCTTCGATTTACTATCTTTTTCTCGGAACAGGAAGGCAGCGTTGCTGACGCATAATTTATGCAAATGAGCCAGTCCGCCTTTCTGATTGGTTGAGCCACCGGCGTTTCGAGCTTTCCATTGGATAGTGTTCCATTAGCCACGTCCCCAGGCCACGTCGCTCTTTACTCGCCATTTTCCCAGCTTCTGATGCTAGAATCGTACTATTTTGGCGTCACGCTGTAATTCAGCACTGCCAGGTAAAAAACTAATCACCGTTGGAGACTAAGGGAACTGTCTGAAGGGTCAGAGATCGGTTTCCGAGTGAAGACTTTTGCTCAAACATGAATATTTTCAGGCTAACCGGCGATCTGTCCCACTTAGCAGCCATCATCATTCTGCTGCTAAAAATATGGAAAACCAGGTCCTGCGCCGGTGAGTGCTTCCACTTATTAAATTAGAGTTTACACTGACCTCTGTCTTATGCAAAAAGTATGTTTCTGTGTAAATATGCTGAAACAGAAAGTAAATATCCGCTCTGTAACTTGAGTAGTTGGATCTCATTGACCAGGCTAATGCTAACGTTAGCTAAAACTTGCTAGTACCAGTGTCTACACCACCGGTGTGCCCTGTCATCAAATAATAATTGTCATTCCTCAGACCGTTACTGTCACGGCTGGAACATGACTGCATGGAAAAAAAAACTAATAACCTGCGTTTGTGGCTAAAAGGAAAAACTAGCTAAAGCAGCAGCTAGCCTGTTAGCTCGTTGTGACATTGCAGCGGGCCCCGTTTAACAGCTGAATGAGAGCGGGTCACTTTTATTTCCATCGGACGTGTAAAATCGGACTTTAGTAGCCGAGTTAAAGTGAGTTTCCACGCTGTGTGGGGTTACTGCTGCCTGTTACTTTACCCAAAAAGACCGCGAGCTCTCTGACGTGGCAGCAGTCTCACCGCAGGTTTGCTGTGAAACCTCGCAGAGGAAATGAGGACTCTTACAGGGAGTGTAGCCCTGATGAGAGCATGAAGCCTGCATGCTTCCTCAGCGACCAAAGGTTGGACCTGTTATCACTACCGGACAGCCAGACAGTCACCCGAGGTCTTTATCACAGCTCTGTGCGTGAGCTGAAGCACATAGATCAGTTATTCTATGTAGATGTTTACCTTTTATCTGCATAACTCTTCAGATGTGATTAGAGATGCATTTTAAGCATAAAGCATTCACGAATCAGACATGGTGTGTAAATGAATGGCTATGTTGCATTTGCTGGATGAATGATTACGTTTTGTTTGTGTTACATGGAAATCCGGGGGTAAGATTTGCATTAGAAAGTTGCAGCAACTAGTAAAAGAGAGCAAACTTTCAGGTCTGGGCTTTACTAAACTGTTATTTAAGGCTAGTGCAACAAATTGCATCCAAACTGTTCACACACGCCCATCCTGGACAGCAGTTCCCGGCGTGTACGTGATGTTCATGCTCTGCTTGTCTCCTTGCAGGCATTTCTGGAAAGAGTCAGGTCCTGTTTGCCTTGGTGTTCACCACTCGCTATCTGGACCTGCTCACGTCCTTCATCTCCCTCTACAACACCACCATGAAGGTTAACATCTTTCTGTTTAAGCTCTTCTTCCTCCTGGGCTCAGTGTCTGAGGAACGACTCTCTCACCGAGCCGACACACCTTTGTTTGCTAAAGGATGAAAATGCAGTAAAATCCAGCACACACTCTTTGTGGCCGATCAGCTGCATTTGCATCAAGCTCGCATGCGTTTTCTTATCTTCCAGGTCATCTACATCGGATGTGCGTATGCCACTGTGTACCTGATCTACATGAAGTTCAAGGCGACCTACGATGGGAACCACGACACATTCAGAGTGGAGTTCCTGGTCGTTCCCGTTGGTGGGCTGGCTTTCCTGGTTAACCACGACTTTTCTCCTCTGGAGGTTAGACGTCTTTGGTCTCTATCACAGTGTCACAGCTGAACTCCTGAAGCCGCTCTGACACACTCTCATCCCTCTCAGATATTGTGGACATTCTCCATCTACTTGGAGTCAGTGGCTATTCTCCCCCAGCTCTTCATGATCAGCAAAACGGGGGAAGCCGAGACCATCACCACCCACTACCTGTTCTTCCTGGGGCTCTACAGAGCCCTCTACCTCTTCAACTGGATATGGAGGTTTTACTTTGAAGGCTTCTTTGATATGATCGCCATTGTGGCCGGAGTGGTACAAACCATCCTCTACTGTGACTTTTTCTACCTATATGTAACAAAAGGTGAGTGTGGCTTCAGCGCCTGGTCCTGACGCTAATGAACTAAATCTTTTTGTTTTAAAGCAACACGAGAAGCATGAAAAGTACTTTTAGGTGAATGATGCTGCCACCCATTCTGGCATTTCCTCTGCAGACCAATGAATATGTTAGACACATGCTGAGGTGTTCAGTCCTTGCTTTGTGGTAGTTCAGAGTGTGATTTTTCCTTTTCAAAGAAAACAGTAACATTTGACCTTGAGATGAACAGACAGAAAGCAGGCTCAGTAGCTCAGGGCTTCTGGAGTCTGAGGCCAGATAACTCTTCATCCATGCACATTTATTGGGACATTATCCAGATTTCTTGCCTATAAATGCTCTAACTTTCCATTCTCACCTTTTCTACTTACTCAAACCTCACATGCCCTCTGGTCCCAGGGATTACACGGTTAACATCATGTCTGTAATGTGACTAGCTGTGTGGTCTCTCGGGTATACCCACCTGCATGGACAAACGGCTCTACTGGAAGATCACAAACCTTCATCCCGCTATGAGCAAGACTCAGTAAATCAGATACAAGTGAAGGCCAAATTTATGTGTAAACTTTGAAAAACAGTCATAAAATGTGTCTTACTTTAGTTGTTTTGCCTCTAAATGGTAGATTCACCAGGATGAAGACACATTTAGTCCAAAATGTTTCTTATTGTACTCCGGGAACAGTCTCCCATCCAAATTCACAATCTCCTACCCAGCTACGTGGGTTTGGTTCCCACATCTCCCCCCAGATGCAGCAGTGCAGCCGGATGGGAGGTGGAGGTATTTTCCTGCAAGCATCTCCAGGTGGTTCTGTGTGTTTAGAGCCAGACCTGCGTTAACACGGGATAAAACGTGGACTCCTGCAGGATATGAAGGTCACAAACAGAAATCAGCAGCGGTTTTTGTTCATATTTACACAATCAGGTTTACACAACCTGAATTTGGCACTAAATTGAGTTTTTAAATAACTTCCTGTCACTAATCAGAAGTAAAGGTCAAAGCAGAGCTTTTCAGTCTTCGTCTCTGTAGGAAGCGATGCTACAAACACTCCCTGCCAGTTCATTTTCCCTCATCGTGGAACATGGAGGTAAACTTTGATAGAAGATGAACCAAAGCACAACACGGGGAATGATGGCGTCTAACATCCACCTCTGTTTGTGTTTCCCTCTGCTTCCTGTGTTTAAGCTAAACCAGTGGATAGTGGGTTTGGTCGCTCTGCGGGCTGCCAGCATGGCGAGCGGTCGTGTCGCCACCATGTCTGTGAGCCACGTTCTCATAAATGTCCTCTCTGCTTTCAGTGCTGAAAGGAAAGAAGCTGAGTCTGCCAGCTTAAGTGCCAAAGGGAGCAGTTTGGGTAGACCCTGAAGCGGTGGCTCGGAGGGGAGGAGGACCGACACCCACCCCAGCCCTCCTCCACCACCGCTTCCTCCTCTTCCCCCCTCCAGCCTGAGTAAGATGCCTGAGACAGAGAGCGTGCAGGAGCTGCCGGCTGCACCTGATCCAGAATCAGAGGAACCAGAAGACCTGCAGAGGCCGGTCCTTTGGGATTTCTGTTTGACGCATCTTGCCGTAACTTTTTTTTATTGCTCTGTAAAAACAAAAAGAAGGAAAAAAAAAAGGTTTTCTATATAAAAAAATAGATCTGAAGATTCGACTTCGGTGAAAAAGAGCTGAAGACGTGATTGGGCGTTGTACGATACGGAAGCAGACTCTTCGTTGTGGGTTAGCGTTTGTAATTGTGTTCACTATCAGAATTCATTGTTTTTCTTTCATTTGAGGAGGAATTTGTTGAATCTTCGTGGCTACGGTCGGCAACGTTTTTATTTTTTTAATCGATATGCATTCCCGTGTGTAAATGATCCCTTCAGCTCTTCTGCAGGACATAATTCAGTTTCCCACATTCTTTTTTTAATGAACTAGGGTGTAACTCTGACGTTGCTTTTGTTTTAACCATCAGAGCGAGTGAGAAACCTCTCTATAGGTTTTACTCATCACTGTAAATGGCTTTTCTTCCACCACGTGTCGCTGCCACATCACCTGTAGCTTCTCCACATTGCCGACACCACTGGTTGCAGAAAGCTCCATCTAAACGTGCTGCGTGACACGCTGTATGTGGAGCGTCACTGCAGGAAGTTCTCTTCTTTTAGAAGCAGATGTATTTATTCTTTTTCCGTAGAATCGTTTACATCTTGTGCATAATTTTAGCTCTAAAGAGGAATCTCTGGACTTGGAGAGAAGCATCACGATCCTGCAGAACGCTGCAGCCTGCTTCTGTTTTTACTTCTCATGCACAAGATTTTTCCCCCCATATTTCTCACCAGAGCTTTTTGCATGATGTTGCCGCCACAAATAAAACTAAACTGTTGGGAAACATGTTTCTGGTTTCTTGGTTTAAACACTGGAGACAGTCGGTCTCACTATTTAAAGGGCAAACGTGGACTTTAACCTTCATCTTCACTTTCACTTTATTCTCCCAAGTTTTGCATTATGCTGATAGTACGTGTCACGGTTGAAAGGTTAAACTAAATGCAGATAAAACCTGCAGGGAAAGCAAACTAAACAATAAGACAGTAAACACAATGACAGGCTGAAACAGATCAGCTGTAACTTTTAATCATGTTTATTCAGATTTTTGCTGCATTTTATTACTTTACATGTCAAAGATATTCAAAGTGTTTAATATA
This sequence comes from Pseudomugil gertrudae, assembly GCA_037177535.1. NCBI lineage: Eukaryota > Metazoa > Chordata > Actinopteri > Atheriniformes > Pseudomugilidae > Pseudomugil > Pseudomugil gertrudae. The sequence continues at coordinate 20,219,415 of JBAMHV010000023.1, forward strand.
AAGCATTAAAGGCCTTCCAGATGGTGCAGAGACACTTTACTTTAGCAGGTTTGTGGGAATTTACAAGCTAAAAGCTTTTTCATTAGTCAGAACTCAGGACAGACAGCAGTGATTTACCGGATGGTCACAGCTGCCTCGGGGGACCATGAAGGAGAATGATGATGTCACATGTATTTAGGTGCAATAAAGCTTTATTAGGGAAGTGAATTGCTCCCACTGAAGAGGAAAAATTGGGATTATAATGGAGACATCATTTGTACAACATGTAAAATGACTGGAACCACATCTGAACCATGAACAGAGCTAAATGTTCTGCTTTAATCACATCCTGTACCTCAGCAGAACACGTTACGTTCACATCATTAGAACAAAATTACACTGAACACGTGATAACTTTTTTTTTACTCATATACACTCCATTAGTATTTAGCTGCTCTTTCAAGAAAATGATGCACCTTTTTTTAAAAAAAAAAATCATTTTAATATAATTCTTATATTTTCTATTCAATAAATGTTAATAATCTGATATATATTAAACTTTAGCATTAATAAGTAGTTATTTCATGTTATTTTTTAAAATATATAAGTATAAAATTTATGATACTTTTTAAAGCATTTCTTTCAGATATTGGAACCTTGAGGATTACTTATTTTCCATATTGCACATGCAAATAAGATAATAAAACAAACTGTACAATCCTTATTTTCTGCATCTCCGTGTTTAGTCTGGAGGGTCATTATTATTTTTATTATAACATTAGTATTTATTCTGACATATCTCTTGCAAAAAAACAAAATAAAGAAACAAACAAAAAAACTGAGACCATATTTATTTTATTTTTTAAAATAAACTTTATTTAACAACAACAAAAAGAGTACAACATGAGAAACATATGCAGCATACAACAAAGAATAATGCATCATTAATGCATCACTACCAGGAATAAAATGCTTATAGATATTGTTTTCAGAGCCTTTTGGTTACTTGAGTTTGATATTGTCTGAATGTAGAGCTTTATGTCTTTTAAAAAACAAGTAAAATATGGTGTTTTATCAATACATTTACATTTATGAATGAAATATTTAGCTAACAGATTTAAAAGGTTTATTAAAAAATATTACAGGTTTATAATAAAATAAAATTGTCATTCTTTTTAGGGATATTGTAAAAACAAAGTAACACATTTTGATGTTTCCAGAAACTTCTTGTGAGAGAACAGAGCCAGAAAAGTTGTGTTACAGTTTCAGGATGATTTCCACAGAAGCTGCAATTAGTGTTTATATCTCTTTTAAACTTTAGTATATAAGGGCTTTTAACATTTATAAATAATTTTAAATAAAACTTCCTTTACCTTATTTATAATCAAATATTTATGAGGAATCATCCAAACTTTCTTCCAGTTAATATCTGAGACATAACATCAGTGTTCCTGAAGGTATGGCACTGATTACAATGGAAAACTCTTTGGGGCTGAGAGTTTATATAAAGACAAGAACTGGTTAAATGTAAGAAGACATCAGTACAATCCCATTCTTCACCCAGTTTTCAATAAAAAGTGATCAATAATATATCTGTATTGTTCCAGATGAAGTACGTATGTGGTGAGGAGTTATGCTTATAGATAAGGGATCATGCTAAAATAACCTTATGGAAACGTGAAAGTTTCACAGGAAGTTCATCATAATTACACTTCAAAATAAATTCACATAAACGAGAGAAAACAAAGTTGGGAATAAAGAGATAGAAACGGGATTTTTAATAAAGTGTCTGGCCCAAGTATTATTTAACATAGAGAAGTTCAGAGAATTGAGGCCACCTGATTCATAATTATTAATCACAACAGTTTTCTTAGACCATATTTATAACTGTGTTTACATTTTGTTAATGTGTCAATAAAGTTAATTTTAAAACGGAAGAGTCCGACCATTAAAACAGTCTCCTATTTGTTTGTCAAATGTAGGTGTAATGTCCTCCAGCTGACAAGGTGAGACATGATTTAAAAACAACATATTTTAGCCAAATGATGGTGATATGTTATATGTATATAAGTTCGACGTGTTGGTGTTGTTCGGCTTATCGGTTGAAGTTTGTTGAAAGGCCTGAAGGTAGGAACGTAGGCTGGGACAACCCGGACGGAAAACACTGTCGGACCAACTATCAGCAAACCTTCGGAATGAAACGGAGGAAAAGCAGGAATGTTTTTGTGATTTGTTTAGTTTTATTTTTGTGACACATATTCTGTTCTGTTAGAATATAGAAGGATGGAAAATAATATATCTAAAAGAAATCCGAGTCAATCGTCAAGTAAGTTTTTGTCACCACTGTTGAAAACTAGCTAAACACAAATAATCTCAGCTGTTTTTAACAACAACCATCCCACCGAGAGTAGTCAGTAAAATAACTAAACTAATTCATGAAATGTACTTAGTGCAAGCTTGAAAATATAACACTGACTAATGTTCAGTGCCTCGCTTGTTATGTGTACAAATGACATAAGTTATATTTGTTCATTTTCAAGCTAAAATAGCCATTTGAGCTTTGTTTACTATACAGATTTGGGAAGCAGGGTCACAATGGCATGTTTATTTTAACTTCTGTAGTTTATTTATTTCGTGAGCAAAAGAAACACACGAAAAGACCAGATTATTTGTCCATTTTCTTGTGTATCTAAAACCAAAAACACTTAAAGGGGAGAAATGACTGAATTTACAACTATTTGAACAGCTGTCATATGCAGGATTTAGTCATGTGGACATGGTGGAGACTACTTCCTGGAGTTCAGACTGAGCATCAGAATGAGGAAGAAATTTCTGAGACATGAATGAATGAACTATTTACACGGATCTTCACACACAAACACAACAGGAAGTCTATAAGCACTGGTTCCAACCAAATTATGTAAAATAGCATCTTTGATCGCATGACACGTCCAACCATGAGGCAGCAGACCACACTGGGTGGTCTGCTACAGGAAACCGAGGCTATAATACACACACACACTTACACACACTGGACAACAGAAGATCCACATTCAGACGGTTGGATCAGAACTTTAAGAAATTAGGGCAATTATTGGAAAGTGAATTAAAACAGACATTCAGAACCAATACTTTATGCAATCATGTTTACTTAAACGTTTGGAAATTTGATCTTATCCTCAATTAGTGGAATTATCAAGAAATGTTAGCTATGAGGGCTAAATATAAATTATACAAAAATAATTATTGATTATCTGTAAGGACGGTGACCTGTTTGATTAATTGTGAAATAGATTGGAGGTAATATCATCCCGCACCAGTAGAGATTCTCGTTAACTGCGATGTAAACAAGCTCAGATTATCCCAGTAATGGAAGTATGTGTGAAGGGAAAACAGGAAGTGAAGCTGGGCTTTCTGACCTTAAATTTAAAAAAGAAGATGTTGGAAGTTTTTGTTGTTGAAGTGTGTGGTTTTATATCTACTTTTTATCTTTTGGAACATGTGAATATTTATCGATGAGTAAAGAAAACATTGATCCTTGTTGTTTGTGTTTACATTCAGGCGTTCCTCTTCCTCTCTCAGCTCTGCGCCTCTTCGTCCCTCCTCTTCATCTGGTCTCGGCAGCCGTCTGGCAGACCATCCAGCAGAAAGTGGTAGCTGATTATGGGATGCTTGAAGAGTTTGTTTCTACGGTTACAGACATGGTTCCAGAGCTGCTGAGCGGCCGCCAGAGGGCACAGCTCACCCTAGGTCTCAGAGCTCGGGTTGGTAGATAAAAATGTCCCAGTTTTGGGTCACTTTGGGAACTCTCTGCATTCACGCTGGTGAAAGACTCTGATTCACAGCGTAGCTTCTGTTCCTGTTTGTATGTTTGTGGTTTCAGCTGATCCTGGAGTTGTGTCAGCTGGATGCCCCCCAGGAGCAGCTCGTTCAGCCACATCTGGACAGGATGCAAACGCTCACCGAGGCGTGGCTCTCTCAGGTGATTTAGTGACCTCTCCTCTCGAGCTCATCTGAATATGATTCAGATTTGGCATATCCAGCTTAGTTACTGTTGCCATGAAGCTCCGCATCATCTCTTCCAGGCTGCTGCTGCGAACATGGAAGCATTAGATGCAGATTTTGTGGATCTTGTGAAGAGCCTGATGAAAAGTCCTGATGAGAGGCGACTCTTCTTCCAGGTGAGTTATGTGAGAGGTAGACATGGAGAAGCGTTCTGTGACTGGACCGGAGGTGTCGGCTGAATCCAGGGTTGCTTCTGCTTCTCAGAAAGTTTTCTACGAGGACTTTGGCTCCACGTTTGACGAGGCGCTTCACACCTTAATGTGGCTGTTCTTATCCAGGCTGGAAAACTTCCTCCCTGTTCCATCTTTCCAACAAGTACCTCATTTCTTTTTTATATCATCATAAATGACGTTAAATGCTCCTATAGATGTATAAAAGATGGTGTTCTTGTCTCCTTTCCATTTCCGTCAGGTCGCGTCGATGTTTGGTGAGACGTCCTGTCTCCTGGTGGACTGCATGCAGACTGTGTCTCAGTGTGATGAGCTCCAGACTCTGCTGCAGTATCACAAAGACCTCGGCCAACTGGATCACAGCGGTAATTCAACTCAAAAAAGGTCCCATATCACACTTTTTTTCCCAACAATTAAATACGCGTGTCGGAGGTTTAATAACGTTGTTTTCAAAGTATTTTACCCACAAATCCAGCCTCGATCCTTCATCGCCTGTACTGAGAAGGAGTTGTCCTGTTTGCTTTGGAGTAAGTGCATGTTCGGTCACTGTGGGGCTGAATCATGCGTGAAAGGTGCACGAGTCACGCTTCCCACCCGGGAGGCAGGATTTTTCATCACCGTACCGTCTGACCGGAATAAAAGATCTTTGGTTGGTGTCGTTTCGGTAAATGTTGTGGTTCTCACAACGTTAACCCGCTTTGGGAGGGTTTCCTGGTAGAAGGATGGGGATATGAAGCACCATCAGCTAATAAAGCACAATGACATCACACCTTCATTCCATCTGATGCCACCTCTGAATCCTGCGCTCCTGAGTGCTTCATTTAACACAGAAACAGATGCATTATTTTCTGTTTGCAGAGTGTTTTATGAGACGATTGTTAAAGTTGAGCGTTGTGTTTTCCTTCAGATCGTGTCCTGGACGGCACCTGCATCTTTGCTGCTCTCAGACTTCCCTTCCTGGAAAAAGCCGAGTCGCCTGAAGCACAGACGCGACGCGGCGCTCTGGATGCTGCACCGTCGTGCACGCCCGACTCCGCTACAGAGCAGATAAGCTGCGATGAACACCCGGCAGGTGAGCTAGCGATGAACGGAAGCAGCGGAGCGCAGCTGCTTGTGGAAGACACAAAGTCGCGTGAGGAAAATGTGGAGATCCTTCCAAGCCCGGGGAACCCTCCTCCTCCTCCTCTGAAGGATTGTCAGGTTGAGCTGACGAGAGTCGACGCGGTAGCAGCCTCTCGTATTCGATCTGTGAGGCCAAACAGAGGTCTCAAGATGAAGATGTTCCTCCTCGAAGAGAAAAAAGAGCTTCGTCATGAGGATCTGAGCAGCAAGAAATCAGCTTCCAGGAAAGCAAAAGCAACCAAAAGGCCTCCTGCGCGCTCAGATAAGGATGACGTTGGGAAAGACTCCTCTCATCTGGCTCCGGTCAGTTCGTGCAGCGATGCAGACTCCTGGTCGTTCTATTCAGAAGATTCATGCCAGACTAACACCAGCTCTCCCAGCATAGCAGGCTCCTGGTCTTACTACTCAGATGATGGCTCTTATGTGACTCCTCCTTCCAGTGAAAAGGATTCCTTTTCTAGCATCTCAAAGATGGATGCTACAGGTGCGTCCGCCCCACGCCCAGAGCCGAGGCTCAGCAAAGCGAGCGCTCTCAGAAAGACTCGGAAACTCCAGTGTTTACTCTGCAAGGAGCCCGTTGACACAAACCTGAGAGCTCACATGAAGACCCACTTCCCAGACGGCGCGTACGCGTGTCCTCGATGCAACAGCAGGTACAAGCTCCTCACGTCTTTCCTGCAGCACTTAAAGAAGACCTGCTTCCACAACGGTGAGCAGTCCGTCGATCCGGGCAAAACCGAGAACATGTACAAATGCGACAAATGCCACGAGGCGTTCAGGTACAAGATTTCCCTCCAGAGACACACGCTGACCCACCATGAACTGTACTGCAGCGTGTGTCAGAAAGTGCTCCGAGACGCGCCGACGCTGGCGCGACACCAGACTTCACACACGCCGTTCCGGTGCACCCGCTGCGACGAGTCCTTCGTGGTTTTCAAGCATCTGCTCAGGCACTGTGAAAACATCCATAAGATGCGCGAACCGTTCAAGTGCGAGCATTGTCCCAAAACCCTGCCCCGGCTCCGCTTTTTAGTCAAGCACGAGTGGCAGCACACGGGCCGCCTGCCGTTCCAGTGCGCCCTGTGCAGCTTGAGGTTCAAATCCGACTCGGATCTCGCCGTCCACGGGCGCGTTCACACCAGAGAGAAGCCCCACCTGTGCACCGAATGCGGCAAGACCTTCAGCCAAAGCTCCAACCTCTGTCGGCACCTCAGACTCGTCCACAGCGAGTCCCGAAACGTGAAGAGGCATTCGTGCTCGCAGTGCGAGAAATCCTTCAAAGAGAAAGGAGCCCTGAAGAAGCACCAGAGGAGCAAGCACCTGCACGAACTTTTCCGTTATCCGTGCCCGTACTGCGGGAAGATGGTGTCCGCGTCCACCATGGTGCGACACAAGTTAATGCACACGGGGGAGAAACCTTTCAAGTGTTCAGTGTCCGATTGTGAGAAGTTCTTCAGGTCGACCTCCGAGGTGAAGAGGCACGTGCTTGTGCACCATTCTACCGAGAGACCTTTTAAATGTGACACCTGTGGGAAGGGTTTTATTGGAAAAAGTTACCTCGACACGCATATTAAGGTTCACTCAGGAGAGAAACCGTTTGCCTGTAATATCTGTGGCAAGAGATTCCCAAAGATCTACAGCATGCTGAGGCACAAAACGCTTCTGCATGCATTTCTTAAGCATTAGGTCTGGATGTGTTCAGCCAGGTCGTTAAAATCATTGTGAAGTTAAGATTTGTGGTATTTGTACTACATGCCATACTTTCTCCTGACCAGTCAGATCATGATTAAAACTTGTGTTTCCTGAGGTTGTCTCTGATTAAATCTCACAGCAAACTGAATAAAAAAATAAGCACATCCTTCTTCAAATAGAAGGTGGATTGATGAGGGTTGTTGCTTAGTGTCCCGCTGCTTATAGGTATAACGGATCTTTATTAAATATTAGAAATTGTTCCTGATCACAGTTTTTAATGTTGCTGTTTGACACCCAGTCTTTCTCACTAAGCAGTCAGCAAATTTAATTTCATGGATTCTTTTAAATCTGGATTGTGAAGATGTTTGTGTTAATAAGATGTATACAAACTGAATGCAACATATCTCAGAAACTAATGCTTACACCAGACAGTGGAGTGCAAATAGTGGAGAATATTCCAACTTTAAGATATATTAAACGAGGTAGATTGTGTGTACTATGAAAGGAAATGAAAAATACTTTATCCCAGAGGGAAATTAAAATGTACAGGAGCTTTTTCAGATAGCTGATGATTATATGACCTAATAATGGTGCATTTGAGTCACATTGAATGTTTTGTAAAAACTAAATTATTCTTTTAAAAGGTTATGACTATAAAAATTATTGCACTAACAAGAAAAACTAAAATTCTAGGGAAGTATTGTGCATCAAAAAAAGGTGTCCAGCCTCCCTGTTATATAAATAATCCATAGGTTCATAAACAGAAGGTTCAATACACAGCATGGCTATGTGTGTGTATAGTTCGTTTTGACAAGAACACAAATGCCGTTCTGACTAATTTAAAACCAACATTTTGGTAAATAACTTGTAGATTGACCTAAAGTAAAGAGGTGAAAACTGCGAGGAGAAACGTGCGGAACTAAAGAATATCAGTTGTCTGTAGTCGGACTGTTGTTTCACACGGAACGCCAAGCAATCGTTGACGCAGAGATCGCTGATGAGACTTTCGCGTTGTGTACAGTCGCGGAAAATTTAGAAGTTTGACCTCGGTGGACTCAGGGGCATTGTTGGTCTTTAATGTAATGTAACTGCCGTCAATATTTAGCATGGACGGAGGAATTTCCGAGTTAACCGGTGAGTGCAAACTCTTCTAGACAGGTTTGCTTAGCTAGGCCGCGTTCCAGCCCGCGCGCGGGAATAGCATTGTTAACAGGAGATTATGTCTTTTAAAATTAATCATATTCAGCATATTTACACAGATAAAGTCTGTGGTCCAAACAAATTGCATTCAATGTGTTTAATTTGAAAGTTTATGGCAAAGATCATTGTATAACTCACAAGAAGCGACAGTGACAGGGCACGTATCATGGTTTCTTTTCTAATGCTAAAGCTAAAGCTAGCTGTAAGCCAGCAGGTCATGTAAGCGAACCTTTTCGTGCGCGTGAAACTCTAGACGTCAAACAATCATGTTTGAATGCGCAATATTTAGGATTTTGTACGTTTCAGCTTTAGTTTTTAACTTAGTTTAACATCTACCCTTAAATACAATGTGTTTATGTTTAATTGAGACTCCGTCCGTCGCATTGAAAGTAAGTTAATCCGACTTTAAGTTTAAATATTATCCCTGAGTAGAAAGAACGAACATTTCTATTCGTTGTTAATGTGTAGGTAACACTTTGCATGCCAAAAAGAGATATTTTATCTCCTAGAGCGTTTTAATATATAGTATAGATACTAGCAACTGGTTCTATAAGTCATAGGAAAATAAAAACATCCATTTGAGTCAAACTGAGAAATTCTGGCGTCATAAAAGTCTTCTCAAAAGATCTCAAAATCCTGGAAAACAGGGTTGTTTTAAAGAAGATATTTTATTGTGATTTGCTTTTATGTGGATAATCTAAGACCTACATACATACATGTATCAACATGAGGGAAGATCTAGTAACTATAGCCTAGCTTACTATAATATGACTTAGACTTTATATCAGCATCACTAAACACAGCTTAATGTGAGGATAGTGTTTTGTGTGAGTTTTTCTGAAGTGTTTCTCTGTTTGCAGGCGCCACAATCCCCCTTTCAACCCTTCGCCTCCTGGTTTCGCCCATCCGGCTGGTCTCTGCTGCCATCTGGCAGACTGTGGAGCAGAAGGTGGTGTCCGACTATGGGCTGCTTGAGGAGTTTGTATTTATGGTCACAGAGATTGTTCCTCAACTCCTCTCCACGAGACAGCGAGCTGAGCTCATTTTGGGCCTCAGAGCACGAGTAAGCCTTTTTTTATGTGTTGAAGGAAGTAGAAACTAAAAAATCCTTCCAGCATAAATGTGGTGGCTAAAAGCTTTCTCTAAAGCAAATAAAGTCCAAAGATGCACTTATTTATGCTCATGTAGTAATGGATGCAGCTTTCAGCTGTGGCATTGCTTCCAACGATTTAACCAATAGCGTGTTTTAAGTTAATACTTAAACTAGTTATTCCTGCAAGTGTTGGCAGGAAAAATACTTTATAAGATACCTTCTGTGGAATATATTTACCTTGTGAACTGCAGTGTTTTCAGGTCATAGGGAGTAAAGGTGTGTAAACTCCACATCACATTAACTCAGGTCTGCTGTGTCTTAGTTACTGTGTCTGTGGAAGAGCACGCTGTAGTTCAAACACTCAGCAGTTTACTGGCACAACAAAGGTCACTTACTACCTGCACTTTCAGCACCTGTGTTTTTATTGCTTACACACACATAAATTCTCCCTCCAATCACATGACAGCATCTCGTTTAGTCATGTAGACATGATGAAGTTCAAACTGGGCATCAGGATGAGGTCTAACTCTGAACGTGACATAGTTGTTGATCTAAATATTTACTGGGATATTCACAAATAACCATCTTCAGGTTTTACAGAGAATGTTCTGAAGAAGAGGAAATGTCTGTAGAGCAGCGGTTTGTCTGGACCAGAATGGGCAGACTGGTTATAGAAGTGACAGGAAGTGAAATAACCACTGGTTCTAAGACATGCAGAATAGCTGAACATAAGAATGCGTCCAGCTTTGAAGCAGATGTTGGATGGGAACAGAAAACCACACCGGATGCCACTCCCGTCAGCTGAGAACAGGAAACTTAGTGATGCCGACAGCGTGTATGGTGGTATGACGTGTGTGTGTGTGTACGAATGTTTCATCATGCTCACACAGTTGAAGCTAAATGTTTTGGTGGTGGTTGGATAGGCTGTGGGCGCCATCCCCATGTGTTTATGATGCTGTTACATCTCCATCAGCCCAGCTGTGGCTACACATGTGGATCTATAATGGAAATGTAAAGGCTTTAACTGGCGTCTGCAGTACACTGAGCCTACAATTCACAAACTGGACAATAGACGTGCAGCAGATGTCTAGCTTTTACAGCACCAGCTGTTGTCGGGACAGTGTGTGTGTGTGTGTGTTTGACACACCTCACCATGTCACAAAGCTCACATCATCTCCACCTGCTTTCTTCATCATGATGATGACTCACTGAACTAAGACAGCCATTGGCTGGTGCGTGTTTATGATGTTGGAGGAAATGAAAAAGACTCTGATATTGTTCTGCATATCTAACTAATGTTGCACTGATGTGTGTAACTCAGGTGATGACTCAATCTGAGTTTCTGTGCTGTGTTTCATACATGTTATGGTTTGTGAGGGTAGTTGTTGTGGTGTTGTGTGGCCTGGTTTCTTTTTGGTTTTGAACCACAGTCAGAGAAAAAGGATCAGTGTAAGTTTTAAACTAGTTTTAAACTGAGGGCTGATTTTTCTCACTTCGTGCCTTTTTGTGCTGTTCTTTGACCGTAGTTGATCCTGGAGCTGTGTCGCTCTGATGAAACCGCAGACCTCAGTGTTATTCAGCCACATCTCGAGCGAATGCAGAACCTCAGATCTCTGTGGAACGTAGAGGAGGTACACAGAAAGCTTTCAGTTTCCTCTGTTTCTGTTTGAATGTGTGTTTAATCATTTCATTTATGTTTTACAGGCTGATGCAGGTCAAGAAGCAGACGATTCTCATTTCATGGGCCTCGTGAAAAATCTGCTGAGGGATCCTGAAGAAAGAATAAACTTCTTCCAGGTTGGTTCAAACACAGACATCACCATCACTACGTTGTTGCTGCTGATGGACACGTGACCCGGTACAACTCAGCTAATATGGTCTAACCACCACCTAACACCACGAAAAGATTTATACACCAGCGATGCCAATACTAAGATTATTATTAAAACCAAACAAAAATCACTTTTCTGTGTATATTTGATCTTTTATAAGACTGAATTCAGAGTTTATATTACATGACACAAATGTAACTTGTTAAATGTGCAGATATTACATCAGATATAATTACCTGTTTGATGTTTATTTTTTCAAAATAAATTAAGTCCTACAAAAGACGTGTTCACTTCCAGGTACTTTAAAGGGTCTTTCAGGTTATTTTAGGTCTGAATCCAAAGCAAATGCATAAACACACATTAGATGATGGAAAATCATTTAAACAGACTTTTTATGTGATGATGTCACAGCGTGGACACACGTGGTGAATAAACCAACGCCACCAATACCTACAATAATAAATAATAATAAAATTAGTGTCTGCAGCTTGTATGAAGTCAACAAAAGAAAAAGTTTGTTGTTTGGTGTAATATATTCTCAAAGATTGTTTTCTTGTTCTGGTTATTGATGCATCATTTTACCATCATAATGTGACCACTAAGGCTGTCCTGAAGACATGGTGTCTGTGGGTTGACTGGAATTCATATATATATATATATATATATATATATATATATATATAGAGGAACTCTGAGATTAGTTCACCAGTTTACTAGTACTTGTAAATAAATCAAATTCAATAAGATAATTGATTATGAAGTGTTTTTTTCTGGCTTCTGATCACTGCTGCATAGCAGATCCTTTTGGTTCTGACAGTTTTCTTGCAGAGTTCATGTTTTTTAAATGTCACAACGTTTGTTTCCCAACACCTGACGATGAATAAGCGTAATGTGTAAACGTATGTTTCACCACAGCTCTGTAAGCACCAGACCCACATCTCTGAAACATAACTCCTAGTTGTACTGGACTTTGTCCTTTCCAGTAAATTCTCCTTCATAATATCCATGTTTGTTCCTCTGTATTTGTCTGTTTACCTCATGTTTGAGGTTTCCGGATGTGTTTGTGTTCCAGGATGTCTTCCCGGGAGACTTTGGACCTACATATGACAAAGCGATCCAGACCCTGGTGTGGCTGTTTTTGTCCAGGCTCGAAAAGCTTCTTCCCACTCAGACTCTCCAACAGGTACTCATAAAAGCAATGTACCATTCAGAGTCTGTGCTAATAATCTCATCTGCATAGCGACGTATTTCATCATCATTTGTTTTGTTCAGATTGCTTCGCTGCTGGGCGACACCTCGTCTGTTCTACACAAATGCATGGAGACTTTCGTCCAGCCGGAGGATCTCAAAGTCCTGCTGGGCACTCAGAAAGATCACGTGCAGTTAGAAGATATTGGTGAGCTTCATGTGAAGATCAGCTTTAACATGGTCACGGTGGCATTCAGCTACATCAGTTGTTTCTTTTCAGAGTCGTTCGTGGTGGAAAGCGGCATCCTGTCAGCCCTCTGTCTCCCGCTTTCGGACAGAGTCGTGATCGTCAATGAGCAAACGGAAACGGACGCAGAGAGGGGCCTCATGTACACCGTCTGCACGGAGATGGAGGTGGAGTCTGACAATAAGGAATTATTTGCGGAGGGAAGCGGGAGCTCCGCGTGTGTCCAGAACCAGTGGTATGGCCTCGGCGGCGGCGAGGTGAAGACCGAAATGGACAGCGTCGTTCTTCCAGCTGAAGGCTGCGAAGCCAGCGAGGGCGAAATGGCAGACGACCATCACGAGGAAACGTCTGAGACGCTGATCATCGGAGAGGACGGCCAGGTGACCGTGCTGGACGGGACCGAAAAGAAGCCGAAGAGGCGCGGGAGGAAAAAGAAGCAACCCGTGGATCAGGACTTTGACGCGGGAAGCAGAGCAAAGGACACGGAGGGGGAAGTCCTGTGGGAACGGCCGGTGCGTAAGAACCGAGGACTGAAGATGAAGCGCTACCTGTCCCAGTGGAGGAAATCGGGAAGCAACGCCGCCAACAGTAGCCCTAAAAAGTCCGCCCGATCCCAGGCTTCAGCCAAAAGCAGCGACCTGGAGGAGAGAACCTGCAAAGTATGCGGCAAAGTGGTGAGCCAAGCCAAGTTCTTACCACGACATATGAGCCAGCACGAGGAGACTGTCACCTGTCCTTTATGCAAGAGGATGTATAAGAGCTTACGCTACTTACAGCAGCACAGATGTACGGCTTTAGCTACATCAAAGATGGAGACAAATGAAACTGCAGATGAAGGTGAACAATCGTCCAGCGGGGCTCATGAAGAGCTGCCATCAGACTGCACCTCCCAGGACCCCGACTACTTCCCGTCTGCAGAGGGGTCGTCTAAAGGATGTGGACAGAAAAGCCCCGAGGGAAGCAAAAGCCTCCTAGAGGGCCCGTTTTACTGCCCCCACTGCAGCGTGGAGTTCAAGTGCAAACAGACATTTAGGTTTCATTTACGCAACATCTGCTACAGCGAGCAGCAGGTGGATCCCGACAAGCTGGAGGACGTTAAGCACTGCTTCAGGTGCAACGAATGCGACAAGGCCTTTAAATACAAGTCTACGTTGGATTCCCACAAACAGACGCACAACCCGCTGTACTGCGAGGTGTGCATGAAGCTGGTCCGCGACTCCGACGCGCTGGCCATGCACCGAGAGTCCCACACGGCGTTCCAGTGCAACCAGTGCGAGGAGAACTTCCCCGTCTTCAAGGCGCTCCATAAACATTACATCGACGTGCACAACCCCACCGAGCCTTTCACCTGCACCCACTGCCAGACCACGTTCGCCAGTTTGAAGCGGTTCATCAGACACGAGTGGAAGCACACGGGTTACCAGCCGTTCCAGTGCACCTACTGCTGCAAGCGCTTCCGCTCCTACTCCGACCTGGTGGAGCACCACAAAAAGCACACCAAGGCCTACCCTTTCCTCTGCTGGGAGTGCGGGAAGAAGTTCCGGCACAGCGTGACGCTGACGCGGCACGTGGAGCGGGTGCATCACTCCGGAGAGCCGGTGACGGAGAAGCCGGCGGCCATCTTCACTTGTGCTCAGTGCGGGAAGAGCTTCACGTCCAGACGGTGCCTTCTGAAGCACGACAACTTCCATCACAAGGGGCTGCGGTTCCCCTGCGAGCACTGCGGGAAGGGCTTTTTCGGGAAGGATGCGCTGGTGAGGCACACTTTGATCCACACGGGCGAGCGGCCGTTCAAGTGCGACGACTGCGACAAGTGTTTCAGGTCGGCGGCGGAGCTGAAGATACACAGGAGGTACCACACGGGGGAAAGGCCGTTCAAGTGCAACGTGTGCGAGAAAGGGTTCGTCCAGTCCTGTTTTCTAACGTTACACATGAGAACACACACCGGAGAGAGGCCGTATGTGTGTGCGGTCTGCAACAAGGCCTTCTCCAGCCTGCACGGGCTTAAGAGACACCGGAGACTCGTTCATGCTTAGGTCATATTAACACGCTAACCCTTAACAAGCTGTTTGTGCGCGAGACGAAGCAGACTGGTTCCCAGTTCACTGCTCTCTCCATTGTTGACACAAGCTTGGATTCTAAATGTGTAATTGTACCACATTAAAAAAACTTATCTTTGTATTTTTTACAGATGTTTGCTGTAGTTCTGCTTCAGATTTGTATATGTAAATGATTTAAGATTGAATTCATTCATGAATAAATTCCCTTTGCTAAATAAACTATATTTTACTCTGGTACATGTTTTTAGGTTTAGGTTTCATTTGAGTCACATGTTGGAGCGGTAAAATAATAGCATGAGTTTAGTTTTATTTATGAAGCACTTATTACCAAAACAAAGTACTTAGTTAAAAGCTTTTATTCATAAAACAAAACCACACAAGCAGATTGGGAAGGTGCAGTGTGTAGATGTAGTTCACGCTTGAGCCACTAGGGGGCGTGGAAAGCTAATCTTCACAGACTCCCATGTTAAAAAGACCACAGAAATAAAAATGTTTACAGCCCGGTATTAGTAACATCCATCCATTCTTCCATTTTCCATACCGCTTCATCCAGTTCAGGATGGCAGGGAGCTGGAAGCCTCTCCCGGTGAGAGGCTGGACAGTTTGCCAGAGCATCACAGAGCTGGTACTAAAACATTTCAGGCTTAACGGGTCACGTTTACCTACATGACAACTGTGAGGGGTGATTTAGTTTATTTAGACCCTTCTGTGTGGAGTTTGCATGTTCTCCCCATGTATGTGTGGGTTCTCATCGGGTTCTCCGGCTTCCACCCACAACACATGCATGTTAGGTTATAATAGCTATAGTTAAAATGGTTTAACATGTAAGTCGCTTTGGATAAAAGCGTCTATAGTATAGTATAGTGTCTCATATTCACAGGGAGGAAGGCAGCATGTAGCACTAACATGGATTTTAACATAAGGTGGTCCAAACCACCTGAAGTGACCTGCCTCATAAGTTATGTAAGAAAACAATGCCGTAACGTTATATTGCAGTTTTTGGAAATACTTAGTGAATATGAACAAACTAAGAATTACAGTAACTAAATGATTTTAATCTTATTTTACTTAATTCATCCTGTGAGCTCCATTGGACCCTGAGATGGCCCTGTTTTGGCCCCCAGGCCATAGCTTTGTGCCCCTATTCTGCCCAAAAACCTTTATTTGAGAAGTTAAGTCAGGTTTGAATATTAGATAGATAGATAGATACTTTATTAATCTCCAAGAGAAATTCAGTTCCAGCAGCATTGAAAGGTTGAAAACTTATGGGCATGCCGTAAGTACATTAGGATGCAAAAAAACTATAATAAAATAAAATAGAAGGTAAAAGTATAATTGAAATAACAATGACCGTAAAAAATTAAAAATATGAATAATCTAGCCCTTCTACAAAGTTGCAGCTGTGTAAAATGCCAGTGTGTGACATAATTAAAGCACAATTACATGATTCTGCTCATAACGACATAAATATTTCATTTTGTCATGAATAGATCTAAAAGTGTTTCACCCCAGATGGGACTCGAACCCACAATCCCTGGCTTAGGAGGCCAGTGCCTTATCCATTAGGCCACTGGGGCTACGACGCATATTTTCTCCACTCTGACGCATTTTATAGGTGCAAATGACACCGGAAATACGTCATCTGATAGTACTGTGTTGCAAGATAATGTGATTTTTAAAGCACACGGGTAGGAAGCAAAGAAAGGCTTAACAATTATTACATAAAATTGTTGATTGTTGGTTATGAAAAGAAATAATTACAAAACGGTAACCTTTTATTTACATATATCAGTATATATTAGAAAACTATTTTAATAACAACCATAAATATAAAGTCCTTACCTTCATAATTACATTTAATATAAAGGCTTTATGTGTTACCTTTATAAATTTCGGCTATCTTCGTGGTTTATACAGTTATTTACTTACCGTAATATATTATAAATACTTTTGTCGGATGATTTCCAGTGGAGGAGCCAGTGTCGCTGATCCAGCCTCCACTCTTTTCTTTCTGGCCAGCACATTCATAATGGTAGCCAGTTAGCTCACCAGCACAGCGGCTGTTGGATTTACCTGTGAACATTGACG
This sequence comes from Pseudomugil gertrudae, assembly GCA_037177535.1. Lineage (NCBI taxonomy): Eukaryota > Metazoa > Chordata > Actinopteri > Atheriniformes > Pseudomugilidae > Pseudomugil > Pseudomugil gertrudae. The sequence continues at coordinate 20,236,151 of JBAMHV010000023.1, forward strand.
ATTATTTTGTTATAACCATGAATTTACTACCGTCCAACCCTCACGGGAATGGGCTTCTATATGCTGGATTTAACCAGGATCACGGTAAGAAGTGTATTATATATTGTTTTTCTTCCTCCAGAAAGCGTCGTAGATTCTGGTCCTTATTTACATGGCCGATATTTCACAAACGAACTTATAACACACATAAATTGATCAATAGCTGCTTCACATTTCTATTGTAGAAACTGTTTGGTTATACTGGGGTTAGACTTAAATTAGTGATTGAGTAAATGTTAGCTTTAGCAAGCCCTGGAGATCACAGCTAAAATAAATAAATTAGCTAGCTGTTTATGTTTCAAGCTAACACGTATATGAGCTGTCAAGGCAGTAAGACAAACGTGGTGAAGGAAGACATAGACCCAAGATAGGGCTAATTGTTAGTTAAATAAGAAAGTGGGATTTAAATGTAGTTAATGTATGTCAGTTTAGCATACATGCTAATGCTGCCTGGCTTCCTACCGATCAGTGTATTACCGTCAGCAGCCATCAGCTAGCATTAGCATGGCAATGCTAACGGTGCGGCATCTATAGTAATTTTTTGTTTTTATAAATATATATAAAGATGATATGTACTTTAGGTTTAGGTAAAACGGTCATTGCCTGTTTTTCTACCCACTTTCCACACATGAATTTTTTTATTTAAATACGTTGTCATCTGGTGTCCGTTTGGCAGATCTAATACCAATGAAAGACTAAAAAAGGCTTCCTCAAAGGCTTTGCACTGAGCAGAGGTTAATAAATTATTCCGTGTTAGTTAACGGTCACTTTCATCTCTCTAAACTTGTCCTCATCCGGTGTCACTTCATCACCGATGGCTCTGACGTGGCTCTGACCTGATGACGTCATACTGGATCACTGTTGGATTGATCGCACTGTTTGATCTGTGTGTGCAGGATGCTTTGCTTGTGGCATGGAGAATGGATTTCGTGTTTACAACACAGACCCTCTCAAAGAGAAAGAGAAACAAGGTAAACAAACACTTATTTGTATAAATGCAGGTTTAGAGAAACGAGCTGGGACTTCCTGACAGATGGTTTATAAAGTGATAAAACTGCAGCAGAACATTAGGACATGAGTAAAAGGTCTGCAGCCCTGTGTGTGTGTGTGTGTGTGTGTGTGTGTGTGTGTGTGTGTTGCTGCTGACTGATGGGGTGTGTTTGTGGTTGTTTTCCATCCTGGGACTTTAAGACATATAGCGATCATCCCATATGAATGGCTAAGCCTTGCGGTGTTGCCGTGGCAACCACAGGGATAAAACATAGAAAACATGAGCGCACAACGTGAAGCGTGACATCACGATACTCCAAAGGGCGGGAAAGTGGTTGCGTTTGGAGTGTGTATTCAGCATTTCTACCAGCACACGCTGCTTTTTGCTGCTGCCGTGGTGTGTGTCTGTATTCTCTGTAGGTTTTATAATGTTATGAGGTATCAGAGCGGATCTATTACCTACATGTCAGGCCTCTGGGAGGAGGATGCGGGCGCCTCTGATTGGTCCACTGCCAGAAAACTCAGACATGTGTTTATGTGATAAAGAAGAGGAGTATTCACTTATAGAGCCAGTTAACAACAGGTTTATTTTTGACAAACAGCCGCTTACTGCGTCCTCTCTCTTTGCCTCCTCTTCCTCCCTCGCACCTGCTGTGAGAGAGCGGATGATGATGAAGCAAGTGATAAAATATACATGAAGCGCTGATGATGCAGAATCACGACCAAACATTTTTAAAGCCCCACGTCACAAAGTGTGCTCACTTCCTGACTTTGTGAAGAAGTCAGGAAGTGAGCGATGATGATGATGATGATGAGGAGGAGAAGAGGCCTGGATCAGGTGCTGTGTAGCCGCACAGGTAAATGTAAGTTTAGCTTTAAAAGCGATTGTTTTGCAGCCTGATACCACAGATTTCTCACCATCTGATGTATTTGGAGACGTAATCAAGCCAAGATGATGAGGTTTAATGAGAGAACTGGGATTAAATCTGCTTACTGGGATCTGTTAGGGGTTAAATCTGCTTACTGGGATCTGTTAGGGGTTAAATCTGCTTACTGGGATCTGTTAGGG
>JBAMHV010000023.1:20246173-20265327 GCA_037177535.1 Pseudomugil gertrudae
GGGAGCATCCAGCGTGTCCTCAGTGGACAGCATGGACGGTGTGTCCTGCAGACTGCAGAGCAGAGGGAGCATCCAGCATGTCTTCAGTGGACAGCATGGACGGTGTGTCCTGCAGACTGCAGAGCAGAGGGAGCATCCAGCATGTCTTCAGTGGACAGCAGCAAAGCTGCTTCTCTGATGGGATGGGGGTGCATCAGTACATCATCACCCTGAAACCACTTTTTTTTTAAAGATGCTTTACTGCCACCAGATTCACACTCTACCTTTTTTTTCCATTTCTCAGTCTCATCTGATGAGCTGTTTGACTTCTACTGGGACTGAATGAAAGGATTTTTAAGTCATTGTTTACATTTTAACAGAGAACCATGTTTTTTCTGGGTGAAGTTGCATCATGTATTAAAATATTGTGTTGCTGTCTGAAATGGATGAAGCTCATTTCTCCCTTCTCTAGGATAACGCCCTGAAGGAAGCCAAGCTTATCAGAGAAATCCAAAACCTGACGGAAAGCAACGGCCAACTCGGGAATAAAGTACGAGTCCTGCCGGTTAGGTGTGGTGTGAACTTACTGTATGTGTACACATGACGCTGATTAACACGTGTGTGTTAGGTGGAGGAGACGGAGCGCAGGTGTAAGTCTCAGCAGCAGCAGATCTTTGAGCTGAAGCAGGAGCTGACCAACACCACCGCTGAGCTCAAGATGCGACTGGCACAGGCAGAGGGTAACGCTAACATCGCTCTTTCACAGTGGTGTTAACATGGAAGCAACACATCTTCCTGTGTGCCCAACAGATCGTCTGGAAACAGAGAAACGAAGGTCTAAGCAAGCCCTGGAGGACATGGACAGCCTCCGTCAGAAAGAGGTGCTCTTTCTTCATCCAAACCTGTCTGCAACCACCTATAAGTCGCTAACATGTTAGCAATGCATCCACTTGTTCCTGTCTGGGTTTTTGTTGTGTTTGACTAACAAACTTGAGTATTTGGACAGATGAACAAAGGTTTCTGTTGTCATTCAGGTGGATCATGTTAACCGGCATCTAGAAGAGACTGAGAGATCCCTGCAGGAGCGCATCTTTAAACTGGAGGGACAGCGGATACAGCTGGAAGAGGTCAGAGTTCAAAACTGAAGCAAAAAGCAAATAAGGGACGGTGTAATTACACAGCATATGCTAGGTTGAACCAGGGAGTCTGGATTGAAACGGTGGGAGATGGCTGATGTTGGGACTGTTCAGTGGGATAATTCTGGACTTACAGGGGGATTTATGAGGACACTGTAGAGGAGATGGAAATAAGGGATGTTGTGACATCACTGATGTGAACATGAAATGATAAGCCATCAAGGACACTCAGACCTGAGGGGGTAAAGGGGTAGGATGGCTTAGATCTGGTTCCAATGAGGAGGTTCCTGTTTGTTGTTTAGTCTAAAGGGACGGAGGTCAATATAACATACAAAACCACTGCCATCATTTTTATTATGGATTATCTGAATGGATAAACAAGCTTTAAAACGGCTGTTTGTTTTACCAACGCCTCAAAAGCACCACAGAAGAAGACTGTACACCCGTGGCGCTTTTCCATTAGGGGGGAGGTATTAAACTGGGATTAGATCTGAAAGACCTGAGTTTGTCCTGTGAGATCGGAGGGAGAAAAGCGGTGGGGTGGAAGACGTGTTAAGCAGAACTGAAGTTGTATGAAAGGCTGCATTGAGATCAAGGAGAACGAACCAGGAGCCACTCAGAGACCAGTCTGTCACTGTGGTTGGGATAAAACCAGACTGGAATTGTTCAGGTGAGTCTTGAGGCTAAACGGTGTCTGAACAGATCAGGCTTTTGGGTTTAGTGAGGAAGTCCTTATAAGGCAGTGTGTGAGAATTTCCAAACATCCAAATAAGCTCGTAATGTCCAGGAATTCTCCTTTCTGCTTCATGCTCTTCACATCAACATGATGATCCGGTGCTGCAGGAGCTCAGTAAAACCAAAGCAGCTTGTGTAACTGAGCGGGCGCACGCAGAGGAGGAGCTGGGAAGGGTGCGAGCTCAAGTTCGTCTGGAGGAGGTTAGTTAAACACAACTACCTTTTGCTTTCTTTCTGCACTAAACCTGATGAAGATGATCATAACTCATTATGGGATAAATGACACTAATGTGTCTGAGATGGTGTGTTTCCTGAGCAGCAGGAGCATGTGAGCACATTGGAGGAGAAGCTTCGCTCGCTGCGATCCTCCCTGCAGGAGACACAGCTTCACTGCTCCCAGCAGAAGCAGACCATCTCCGAGCTGCAGGCCAAGAACAGCCAGCAGAGCATCCAGATGGACGGTCTGCGGCGAAGGATTGAGGAGCTGCAGCAGGTCAGGATAAACCAGCTGACATGTTTCTGTAAAAACTAGCAGGTCTGTCTTTCTGGTCAAGGCTTCTTTTTAATCTCTGTTAAGAAATTAATACTTAGAACTAAAACTTTTAATCCCAGTCAGCATGCAGACGGGATGTTTCCATGCAGAAAAACTGTGTTTATTTAGTCAGCTAATAGAAAATCATTATAAAGTTAAACAAAACAATGGATTGCATTGAATCTTAACGTCTGTATAATCCTCCATGCTGAGCTGCAACAGCTGCAACAGGAAACTGTGGATAGTAAAACCAACATCGGGGTCAGAGACATGGAGGAAAACCTCCATCAGGACTAGAACCACGAGTCAGCAGAGGTCGTCCTGTCGTGTATTCTAAGCAGTGATGTTGTGTTGTAGGATATGTCGGGTAAGGACCAGGAGAAGGTGGCTGAGGTGAGCAGGGTGAGGGTGGAGCTGCAGGAGCAGATCGCACTTCACCAAGCAGAGATGACGGCACAGGGAGGCCTGAAGGCAAAGATCAGCGCTCTGGAGCGGGAGATTAAAGGTGCAACTTCCCTGTTTCATCCTGTACTCATTGCTGTGCTCTGCACATTCTCCTGGTAAATATTCCTGTTTCCTGTCAGTGCTGAGCAGCAACCACAGAGAGGCGCTCCTCGACAAAGAGAGCCAGATGTCCTCCATGTTGGAGAAGCTGCGACTGAAGGAGGCAGAGATCCAGCGGATGAGGGAGGACGAGGCCCACAGAGCCAGCTACCTGCAGAGCGCCATCCTCAACTATGTTCAGGGATCCCCGCTGGGACACTACAGCAGCCCCAACAAGTGACCTGAACCCAGAAACCTCAGGACCCCCCGCTGAGTAAAACATCCGGTCAAGACTTCCTGTAAAGTTTTAGAAAAGCCAACAATCTGGAGCATAAACTTCAAGCATCTTTCTCCTCACACATCCAACAGAGGAAAGTCTGAGATGTCCAGCAAGGCTTTTAGTTCAGACCCTATAGTTCTGTTTCTAACATCCTCACAGAGCCTTTAATGAGTCCAGTTGTTGGGATAGACATGTTTTTACGGCTCCTGAGGACACCTCCACACCAGAACCAGACTTCCCACTGCCAGAGCGCCGTGGAAGACCCGTTCCTCTCTGTTTTCAGTGGTTTTCTTTCCTTCCTTTCCTGAAGCTCAGACCTTCAGGGATGAAGCGGTGCTTTCCTGGTCGTACATATGAAAGCATCATTTTAACCTCGGCCTGGTTCAGGGATTCACACACATTTCTTCACATGTCTGTCTCACATCAGAACGCTGCAAATAAAATGGGATTCAGTGTTTAGCCAAAGGACACGTGGAGGAGCTGCTGGTGTATCCACTTAAAACATGCCTTAATGTTGTGTGTGACCTGATGCTCTGATGGAAACCGCTGAAAGAAAAGCAGCTGCTTTTTACTGACTCATTTTAGAAATAAAGTCTGAGCTGCAGGATACTCTGATATCATGTTACTTCTGTTGCTTTAGGTTTTTAATGCTCATAAATAAAACTGTACACATGGTGATAATGTATCGTACGTATTTCCACTATAACGTGTGGCCTTTTCATTAATGATGCTGGTATTTCACTGGTCCAACCCACTGGAGATCAGAGTGTGATTGCATGTGGGTTGTGAACTACGACAGCCTACGTGTGCACGTTGCTTTTCTGCTGATTCCCATTCAGCCTCTTTGCAGTCGTGCTGCAGGTTTCTGCACAGAGCAGGGAAACTTTACCTTCAGCTTTTAGTCCATGTGAGCAGGTTCAACCTTCATCCCTCCAGCTGGACAACACTGCTCCTGAATATGTGTTTTTAAAGGATTTTAAAGCCTGATGTTCCTTTTAGGTCATCCATTTATTATGGAGCCACTAGAATCTGTGTTCAGAGCCAGAAACATCAGCACTGATGGATGTCGATGTGTTTCAGGCAAGAGGAATGAATAACGACATCAAGCAGAGGACCTTACATATGCATTTGTATTTAGTATACAAAAAAATTAAAATCCACCACATAGACATGTAAAGTAATAAAAAGACAAACAGTTGGAGCAAGTATACAAGTCATCTTACATTACATACATACATGGCCGATGCATTTCATCAAACAACCTCTCCCAAGAATTACAGTGGGTCAAATAACCAGAGAACTTCCATGCAATAATAGTAATATCACTTTTTTTTCTTCTTTTTTTTATGTTTTCTGCTGTTTCTCAGCTACACTTTGACACCTTAGCTGGGCAGGACCACACAACATGACTCAACCGCACAGTTGTGTGCACCGGAGACAGGAGCAGGTCCTGCAGGGGGATCTGAGCCCACTGCAGAGACACACTGCAAGTCTGCAGATGCACCGAGGGTCTTCAGAGACCACTAATGCTTTACATAAAGGTGCAATCTGTAGAAAGGTGGCCTGTTTATTTTACACCATTAGCAACACTTCAACAAGAGCAACTCTGGTCCCTTTAGTTTGAGTTGTTTTTTTTTGTAAGAGTTAAATATTCAGGTACATCTAGTAATTAATAACATACTCCTTTCTAAAGATTATTCTTTACAGCACGAGATGTCACTAATCCATTATTTTCTGTCTTAATGTCCACATATTGTTGAAAAGTTGTGTGTATAACTACAGTATGAAATAGTACCAAAAACTGGACACTAAAAAACTTGGCTTAAAACAACGCTCTCTTTTATCTCCACCCCGACCTGTCCAACAACACTGCAGCTATCACACACACACACACACACACACCCTCACACAGAGGATCAGACACTACATCTACACAGTGGGATAAGTTAAGACAGAATATTTTAAGACCCATGCAGACTCCTCCACCTGTAGAGGCAGAACTCAGGCAGCAAGGTTGAACAGCCCCAGTGTTTGGCATGCTTGTCTGACACATGTCCAGTTATGTGAAGTTACCCACAGAAACGTTGCTAAGATCAGCTGTTTGTTGGACAGCCCGTCCCCTCGCTGTCCACACGCTGCAGAAGCAGGTTTTCATTGTAGGGGCGCGAACACACCTCATGGAAAGTAACCAGTTACTGACAACACTGATGGTGGAGGGGAAAGAAACTGGGTTTACTGGTCAGGTTAAAGTCAACCAGCTGCTCTGACCATGCAGCGCTCGACTCCAGCTGGGAGCTCATTTGGCAACATGCAACACTAAAAAAATACCCGACTAGAATTTAGGGGCCCCTCCTCCACACAGGAGCCTGCAGATTAAGGCAAAAAAAAACGTCTGATCGGTTATTTAACACGGACAATGTCATCGTTTTAGTCCCAGTTTGAATTTGAACTGGTCTGAGTCTGCTGTTATAAGTCCTGGAAACGTTTTTTACTCCAACATGCTGATCTTAGATTAGAAACCGTCGGAACTTCAACCTGAAGGCATATTCACAGTTCACGTTCTATCTATTCACCACTGCGTTAACGCAAGCAAACACGGCCGAGAAAGAAGAGATGAGACGAGTCGTAGCAACCGTTGCAGCCCTCATGGCAACATGATCTGCTTCTATGAGTACAAAGTAGTCGGACAGTCGGTGCAAATCATAAACAACCAACAACCATCAGCGAATTATGGCCGAGTGAACCTGCCACAGAGTTTACAGAGACCACCACCGTGTTCTGTAATGAAAAATTAACATGGTTTCTGTTACCAACATGGTTAAAAAAACATCAATACAAAGAAAGCAATCTCAGAATTGCACACTTCCTCTCGTTAGTTTTCTGTCTCATCCTGTCAGAGAAGATGTGGTTGTGGTTCTGGTGATGCAGTGTAGGGTTATAACAGTGTGTTCACTTTAGAACATGGTGCATCTCTTCCCCCTCTTCTTCACGGGCGGAGGGCAGAGCACGGCCCGGATGGCCTCGTCAAACACCGTCTTCAGGCCTCGCTGGGTCAGTGCCGAGCACTCCAGGTACTTCACAGCCCCTGCAGACAGGAGGAAACCTTCTATAGTGACATCTCACTCTTTCTGCTTTGGTTTTCACTGGCTGCTTGACTAAACCACTGCTAGAAACCAGGATAGAGGGGGAACCTCCAGTTCCTCTGTACTTTCACACAGTCCAGAGTAAAACATCAGACTGAGGAACGTCTGCATGTTGCTTATCGGGCAGCATGATGAGGATCATGTCTGAGATGGTTTTCAGCAGCACTGGCACACCACCAAAGACTCTGTTAACCTTAGACTTCCAGTGCTCTATCTTTTAAATGGATCTTTTTACTGTCAAAGTGGACGGTGGAACCGATTTGCTTGCCTTGCCTCCATGTTTTCAGTTTTAAAGCAGAGTCTGGTCAGGAGCAGAGTCTTTAAGTCTGGTCCTCAGGGGCCGGTGTCCTGCAGGTAAGTTTACACACTGAAACGCACCTGATACAAATCAAAACCATCTCCACAGCTTGTTGCAAACTTCTGCACCAAACTGTTAATGAGCCATTCATTTGATGAGCCATCTAGCCTAACACTCTAGAATGTTCCGCTATGTGGCTGCAGATTGTGGTAGCTCTGTTTTAACTCGTGGTTTATGTAATGTAGGCATCTTTTTTAAGACATTAGCAGGACCTTCATGTCCAGGGGAACTAGTAGAACCTTTATGTCCATTCATCTCCAGGGGAACTAGAAGGACCTACAGTAAATGATTCATGTCAAAGGTTCATTAGCAGAGCTCTTTTAGAGCTGGAATAAAACTTTTCACCACAAAACAGCAAAAGTAAAACGTATCTGATTGTGGCTGCTAGTTTCTGTCCCACCATGATGAGACGGATGTCTCATATGTAATCAGCACCCTGTGCTTTCTGCTTCCAGTTGTCTGTGAACATCTGGACTGCAGGATTTCATGCTGCCTCCTGTCCAGGAGGGTTTGGTTTTTATCAGCTTTCATTTCAGTATGTGTTCCAGAGTATACTCTTTAAATTGTGCCCTTAAAATAAAAATACAGGTGAAGGTTTTGCCTTAAAGCGGCTAAATGTATTTATCAGTTTGATATTGATGAAAAATTATTGCAAACTAAAGGCATCATAATAAAAAGAAAACATATTGGAAACACTTCCCGCTGATGTTTTTATTAGACACTAGTAAATGATGATTAATGAGTTTAGCTTCTATGTTAGCGCATGCAGCCTCACCGATCTCTCTGGCCATAGCCAGGCCCTGTGGGTAGGTGATGGGGGAGAGCTTCTTGTCCCGCAGCCTTTCAATGGTGTCCTTATCATCCCGCAGATCCAGCTTTGTACCCACCAGGATGATGGGTGTGTTGGGGCAGTGGTGTCGCACCTCAGGGTACCACTGAGGTGCAACACACATGCATGGGTTTATAAAGAACAGCATCAGTGGGAGGAGAGAGATAAAACAGTTAGCTGGAAGTAGAGGAGAGCACTGAGCGCCCACCCACCATCAACAAATCCGTTTCCTTTACACAAAACATCCTCAAGCAAAACACATCCCATGACGAGAACCCCTTCAGACCAGAAACAGACTCTGCAGAGGGAGGCGTGACCTTCAGCAAAGTGTGATTTCATATGAAAGCATCTTATGATGCTCAGCAGATCAAACCACGGCAGGTCCTCACACTCCCCCCCAGAGTCAGCGCACCTTCAGGCCTCGTTCTGCAATGTTCCCACGTTCTCCATCTTTCCACAGAGTCGCTTCAAACTCGGAACATTTTACAGCGAGGACTGAGCGAGCGCATCATGAGCCAGGTGAAGCCACTGATGTGCCTCCGTGTGGTCAGACTCGGCGTAGGGTGTCAGTCAGTACTGACCTTAGCTCGGACGTTCTCAAAGGAGGCCGGGCTGACCAGGGAGAAGCATATCAAGAACACATCCTGGAGAGAATCAGAAACACGGCTGGTTGAAAGCAACATGTGTGTGTTTAAACACAGATTTCTGTTTATCGGAGTATTTCAGGATCAGCTGAGTTTCCTGCAGAACTTCTTTTCATATGTGCTGCTGCTGCTGCTGCTGCGTTTTATCATCCAGGAAGCAGAGAGAGAGGGTCATGTGACCAAACAGACAGCCTGAAATCAGAGTGGACAAAGATCTGCTGCGTGTGCATGTAACACTGCCGCTGCTGGCAGTTTTCACCACGGCTTCTTCGTTAAAGTAACTTTTTATTTTTCATATGACATGTGAAATGAAACAATGTGCAGCATGAAAGTCCACCTTTCTCATCCGATTCATCAAGCAGCATCTAAAATCTGTTAGAGTTCATTTTAACTTTTACAACCAACAAATTTATGCTTTTTTTTTTTTAAAGTAACTGTTTAGCTTGTTTTCGTAACAGGATTGCTCTGAGCAAAGATGCTTCTGTCTCTGAAGGATTAGCCATTCCTTATGGTGCAAAATGAAGGTGTCATGTGACCTGTTGAAGCATTCAGACAGAAATCTGACTTGTTAACATCATACTGACACTTTGATTATGTCACATGTAACCTTAATTCCTACCATGTCAGATCACTGTGTAAATAAAAGCATAATGTCATATTTTATTCCCAGCATGAGATGATGAAACAGACATTTTATCATTTAATAGAAAATATTAATCTGATGCAGCAGCACATCTGTAAACAGCTGGAAGAGGAGCAACAAAATGCACAAGGTGAGAAAGTGGTAAGTAATTAGCCTGGCAGCTAAAAAGAGCTGGATACTGGATCAGTAGTATCCAAACAGTAAGTGGAGATGTAAGTGATGCTATATACAGACCCTGTACAGATCACATCAGAAATGGAACAAACTCTCTTTCTGAAACAATTCTCAGGTGTTTCAGAGACAACTAATTAGATAAAGTGTCAACAGATCTGTAACATGACTATAAAAGGAGCACTTCAGAGAAGCAGAGTCTCTCAGGAGGATGGGGAGATTCATCAACCTGAGACAAACTGGATCTAAACATTCAGAAAAATGTTCCTCAGAATTGATTGATCCCACTGTTTACAGTGCATAAAATTATCTAAACATTCAGAGAATCAGAAGGAATCTCTGTATGCATGGGATGCAGGACACCGAGGACCTGCATTAAACTGGAAACCCCTGCTAAGACTCAGGAAGACGTCCAGAAATCACTGTGTGTGTGAACACAGTTCACACTGAAACCCACACATGCAGGTTAAAGTGTTCTGAGGAAAAGTAGGAAACTGGATGGAAATGTGAGATTCTCTCTGGACAGTATGGACGCTGTGTCCTGCAACGTGTCCTGCAATGTGTCCTGCAATGTGTCCTACAGACTAAAGAGGAGAGCGTGTTATCAGTTGCCAGTAGAAAAGCTGCATCTCTGATGGAGTTGCATATGATCACTACTTTGTACAGATGTGTTGCTGCATCATGTCTCATCATCTGAAATGTTTGACTGGGGATGAAGATTCTGCTTTTATCTACATGTGTTACATGTTAAGAGAAAAATGTTGAAGGACTTACAGAATAAAGGACACATTAGCTTCTCTGAACAGCAGAAATGGAGATGTCGTCCTCAGGTTGAGGTAAAACAGCTACACTGCCAGTGAATAAACTCTCACACTTAACACAAAATGTTCAATAAGCCCAAATACGTTAACATTTTCTTTACATGACAACCAGGGAGAATATGGCAGCAATCTGCAGGACTGTGGGGAACTTTTTTAGGTTTACTGAGCTAGTTCATCAATAAAAATGCATCAAATACTAATACTCAGAGTTTTCCAGGAACAGCTCTGTTTGTTTCAGCACATATGTGAGTGTTGCAGAATACCGTCTGTGGGTAAGACAACGGTCTGAGGCGGTCGTAGTCCTCCTGTCCAGCTGTATCCCACAGGCCCAGATTCACTGGTTTTCCATCCACCATCACATTTGCAGAGTAGTTGTCAAAGCTGTGGGCAAAACGTGTCTTACAGTTACCACCACATGCACCAGTTTACACAAACTCTCAATAAACACAGCAGAAACATCTTCCTTTCAGACGAGGCTCCATGTACAAAGGGAATAACAAACTTCTACTTGCTAAAAAAAAGCTGCAACAGCTTGGTTGCTGCAAACTGATGTTCAGCCATTTTTCTGCGTAACATTAAAGTGAATATTTAATTCAAAATCCAGTTTTCAGCCCTTAAACACATGTTTTTGTGCACTTCTGCATGTTTATGAATGCAGAAAATGTAAATATATTCCCTCCTGAACATCTACAGTTTCTTTTTGGTCATATTTTCAGTGTGGATAATTTTGTTTATTACCTTTTTATCTATTACATCACAGTATTTGCTGTTGGTCTGCCAAATAAGGTCGTGGACTTCCAGGTGACCAATGTCGTAAATCCGCTTTTTTTTTCCTCAAAGTGATTTTGTAGTCTAAATTCAGTCATGCTGAAGTTATAAGATGACAAATCAAAATGTTCAACCCACATAATTCATTACATTACTACTCTTGCCAAAATGCATTAGAGTAAAAATCTCTCCCATAACAGGTTTGCTAATAACTGACACTCATTTCTTTCCTCTTTATGCTAATCTTTGCATGGATTGCAGGTCGAAGGTGTCTTTTTATAGAGATATTACATCCTGAGGTTTCTTTTTAAAAAGGTAAAAGCTCATATTTAGATAATAAACTGTTTCATTGTTCATAGATCTGTTTTCAGCAGCTGTTAGAGATTAGTTCATTTAACAGTTAATCACCGAACTAAAAACCACGATTGGTTCATGCAAACGTTTGCTTTGTTTTGCTTCATGTTTTCATGAGGAAGCGTTCTTTCATCCAAACAGAATAAATTGTCCTGCTGGGATTCTCTGTGTGATGGTGGAGGACGTCTCCGTAGCCTGTAAAGCAGGACAAAACGGGGAATCCATCCAGCATGTTCCACCTCCTGCAGGAGAAATGCTCAGTAACTGCAGGTTAAATGCTGCTGATTTTACCTCATGCAACTCTCACATCACACGTTTTTCATTCTGTGCAATCTGGTTGGATTTACAGCAACGTGACAAGTTAATTTACTAAATATTGTGTCATACGGATCATTTTCCATTTAAACATCATCACCTCAGGGTGAGCAAGATGCTTTTTATAGCCGTCATTGTGTAATACTATTATTATTTCTGTTATTATCCAGTGTTATTTATGTGTCAAACAGCAGCTGGAAATCAAAACTAGCTTGATGTTTTTCCTGCTTTCTAAAGAAATGTTCAAAAGCATGTTTATTATGTTGTTTCCAGCATGAAGCCTCTAAAGTCCAGGTCCTCACAAGTGAGACAAACCTAGATTTAGTGCATTTCTTTGTTCTGCAAAGCAGGAAAGACAGAGATGACTTCCTTTCTCCTCGTTTATTATTATGTTGGCAATAAAAGGAAAATAAATCAAACTTAAAGGATGATTACTCTGACAATGATGGAGATGTAACCCGGTCTGATCAGAGAGAGGCATGTGACAGGATCATCTGCATAAGTAACAACATAAAGAGCTGGAAAAAACACTGAGGACATCACGATGCTGAAAGTACCAAAAACAGTGAGTAAAAGCTTTGACCCTGCTGTGGTTTACTCACACAGTTGGGATGTATTCACCCGGGAAGGCATTGGTGGTGTAGCTGATCAGCAGACAGGTCTTTCCCACAGCCCTAAGGGAGACAAAAACACAGGGTCAGAGAGGAAGGACGTTGTGGTTCTATCACCACACTGCACACTGGACTGGATACATGGGAGTATAAAAACACACTCCCTTTCACCGAGTGCCACACAGACACTGGCCTAGATTCATGTTGCCTGGGGACACAGTAGCCTTCTATGATACACCCCCACCAGCACACACACTATCACTGCCATACACAGACACCAGTCCTTCACTGCTCTGGTTCAGGCTGCAGGACGGCTGGGGCAGTCCTGGCAGCATGGGCGGGTTTGGGTTTATATTCTGTCGTAGAACGCTGTGGGAATGACTGGATTACGACCATACACCGGCCCAGAAGGTTCACTTCTTTTTACCCAAATAAAGTTATTCTGCTTCATGATCAAATCAGCCCTAAGACTAAAGTTTAAATACAGAAAAAAAAGACAACAAGTTTCAGACTAAAACAGGCCGGAAACAGGGTGGCTGGTTGTTCAGAAACATGCAGACCTCTGCCACACCACAAATAATGATCCAAAAGAAGAACAGCTCTTCCTAATCTTTCATAACTTCCTGTCTGACATCACCTGGTAAAAGATCTCTGGGACTTCTCCTGCTCCCTTTCCTACATTCCCTGAAACTCTGCATAAATAATCTATCCAATTCTCAACCCATGAGGGTAAGTGTCCCAATCTTCCAAATCTTTGGATTAATCCCAGAATTCCTCTGAGAATAAGAAAAAACTCCTGAAAGGTGGGACTCTGGACAGAAATGACATCATTCTAGCCCACTTAGCAGGACGTTCTGGACCGGTTCTGGCCCGTTTTAGCACAGAGTGATTCTAAAACCCTGTGTTTCCCTGTTAGCACGGTTCGGTTCCGAGACCCGTTCGGCGACATGTGGATGTTGTCCGGAAAAGGCACACAGTGTGCAGAACCACAGCAGCGCGGCCTTTACTGACAGGGCCACGCATTCCTGAGCGTGCATCAGCACTTCCAGCCTGCCTCCGGTGGCCTACGAGGTCCGCGGGTGCTCGTGCACAGCATCCCGAGGCGCCCCGCTCCTACCTTCACCCGGACACGGATCTGCTGCAGCCGCGAAACCAACCGGATCAGTCGAATATCAGAGGAGCGACGCACAGACCGCGCCGCCCCAGCCCATTTTCCTGCACAGCATCCTCCCATCATCCATCTGTGTGAATCCCACATGACAAAGTGCTGCTGCTCCGTGCCTGTGCGCGCGCTTACCCGTCGCCAACCACCACACATTTGATCGCCTGCATTTGTTCTGGAGCTGGAGGGTTCGGTGAACTGGTCCTGGGGGTTTCTGAGATCCAGCAGTGTGCGCTGAGGTCTCGGATGAGAGCAGCGGGCTCGTCCGCCTGGCGATGGAGCCGCAATGAAAGAGGTCGAAGACGGACCGTGCCGAAGTCCTCCGGAAAGACCCGAGTGCTTTTAAAGAGACAGTTCTTCTATTTCCGCTCCGTTCAGACGTTTAAACGGAGTCCGGCACGGAACCAGAACCACCGTAGACTGAACTGGTGGGTGGGATGGGGTGCCGCGCGCTCACAACGAAACCCGTCCGAATACTTCAGCCGAATAGTAGAGACAAGTCCGTTACTATGACAACATGAAAGATGACATCACACTGCATCCCATACGCCATGCGCAGCCACACGCGCACGCGCATGAATCAGACGACAGAAAACGAATAGGCCTGCTTAGACTGCGCGTGGTTGTGGTTTGCAGACTCTGAAACCAGTTTCAGACCCAAACATCTGAACCCATCCATTTCCGCGACAGTGACCTCTATTCCCTTACAAACCCAGATGATGATCAGAAAGCAGGATTTAAACCGTTATCGTACAATGGTTGTCCTAAGTGGGAAAAATAAAAAGTTTTACTTTACATTGATCTGACTTTTTTAATTAGACTTTTGGACTTTAGTCTGGTTTTCAGGAGATCTCCCACTAAAAGGCTGATAAAGAACCATTAGAACAGTTACTGTGAATTGATTGTGCCATGAACATATAATTGGCCCATATATACATTATAATAATGTAAAGGACATATGGTGTATTTAACTTTCAAACCTGCATAAATAGCTCATTCCATCTGCAGGTGCAACAATAATGGCTTCAGTTTTGCATTAATGGTATAAATACATTTTGTTTTATTTGCTGTGGTCTCCAGGTCATCATTTCCATATAAAGCAAACACATTTCTGTTTTTAACTGTGATGTTTTCTGTATTGTCTCTGCAGACCCAAAACCCAAAACATACGGATCATTTGACATGTACTTTTTGCTTTTATGAAGGATGAAATAAGACTTCCTAATTTCCCAAAAGGAAATTCATCTCTTTGGTGTGTCATTAAGCATTTTCAGAAAAGTTTAAAAGCCTATTCTGAGTCTTTTTGTCCTGCACTGAACCGAGGAGACGTCCACCTCCACTATGTTTATGTCCATCAAGGACTCACGAGATAGATGATCTGAGATGCAAAATATCTTCTGCGTACATCTCCACCGCCCGTCAGCAGGCACACATAACTGAAGTCATGTGTTACGTCTAGACACCTTCCCATTGTGTTAAAATGTGTTTTAAACTTTAACAGTAATAAAAGGTAAATTAAACTTTAACTTTTTTTTAAAACTTCAGATAAAACTTAAAGTCTGAATTAAAGAAATATTAAAATTACTATTGGACTGATGAGACCGGCGTGAGTTGTCAAGGCGACGTAGCCGAGCAGTTTGTAGCAGCAAACTGTTGCTGAGGATCGCCCAGAATTTGGGTTTGTTGGTACAAATCCATTTGTACCGTGGATTGGCATCTTCCATCCATCCATTTTCTACCGCTTAATCCCAGAGCGGGGTCGCGGGGGGGCTGGAGCCAATCCCAGCTGTCAATGGGCGAGAGGCGGGGTACACCCTGGACAGGTCGCCAGTCCATCACAGGACCATTACTTTGCTTTTATTAAGATGTGGGTCAATGTTTCAATGCTATTATTTTGGCCAGGTAACCCCGCCCCCAGGTAACCCCGCCCCCAGCTGCGGACACAGGCTGCGTGAACCGGTTCTCAACTCTGGCCCAGCACAGAGGTGGTGCCTGGATTGAACCAGTTTAGAGAACCAAGAGCCGTTTCTCAGGCGGTGGAAAACCAAATAATCGGTTCCCAATCGGGCTCTGACTCCGAACTAGAACGGGAACCAGCCTGGTGGAAAAACACCCTAAGGAGTCCTGAGGACCTGCTGGAGTCCTTTTCTCTCGGATGCTGTGCAGCTGACATACCAAACTATACATCCTTTGGTCAGGACATTACTGTGCAATAGTAAAAGGATTTCAGCAGACTCATACAGACTTAAAAGCAATAAAACAATGCTTATGGCAAACTGGGTGAGTTGCACCTGAGAAAGGATCAGTCTTCTTCCTGAACTACAATGAAAGGCTGTTGTTTCAGGAAAACTCTTCCAGGACAGATAAATGAAGCCTGTTCCATAACAACCTGAAGTTTTACCAGTCCCCTTCCTGAGATCTGGAATTTAACCATCAAGGAAAAGTGGGTCTGCTTCGTTTTATATTTATCTAGTACACGACTTAAGGCTGGAATGGTCATGACACAAAAACTGCTGCCTCAGTTTCCTGTTCAGGGCGACAGAGATGCACATTAACCGTTCTTCCTCATTCTGATGGTCAGTGTGAACAAAGGGTATTCACCATGTCCATGTGAACAAACCCTGCAATGTGATTGGCTGCTTAGATATTTGTGTCACAGGAAGTAAAACAGATGGAGCTGATAAAGTGGATGAATGAGAAGAATTTATTGTTTTACTGAGTTCACGTGTTATTGCAGCGAGTGAGTAATTTAGCTGAATTTAGTACTTTTCAAACTCCAGAGAAGGTAAATAACATCAGGAGAGTCTCTTTCAGTTAAAACATCCTCTAATCAAAGCCGTGATTAAAACTAAACCGTGTAATCCAGGAGTTTCCACCTTTCTGCTGTGACAGAATCTGACTTTGGTGTGATCTGAATGAAGCTGTGAGCTTGAGGTTGTTCACCAATGAACAGGAAACAGGTGATACAGGGCATCGGGGTCGTCACCGTTTATTCAGCAACTTCTGTGTTTAAGATGCAGTCAGATGATGAGACAGGAAGTAGTTTTCTTCTCTCTGAGCAGGAGATGCTGAGACCAGGTTCATGACGGTCAGCAGGCCAGGAAGCCTCCATCCACTGGCAGCGTGACTCCGTTGGTCATTTTACTCTTATCACTCAGCAGGAATAAAATGCTGTTGACCACGTCCTCCACCTCTGCAGACACAGAGATCAGCTGTCAATCAGCCTGAACATCACTCATGCTGACTCCCACCAGACTCAGCGGACAGTTTCCCTGTCCACACATACCGTCTGCCTTAGCAAATAAAAACAAGGACGATCTGAAACAGCAGGTTAAATAATTGGGTTGAAGTTCTGGTTTATGTCCTCTGATGTTCTATCTGTATCTACAGTGATTTAAAAGCAGAACTACTGAACCTTTCTCACGGTCTCCCCTAAAGACAGCTACTCAAATATAGATATGGAAGAGACCAGATTAGGAGCATGCTGGATTAGCCTTCAATGTAAAAAAGGAAGCAGGTATATTATTGGCTGTTTATTGCTACATACTAGCATGAGTCTAATTTGCATCTTAGGTTTGAAGGCAGGTAGATGGGATTACTGACATAATGCCTGTGACATCACATGGCTGTATTAATAAAATGTCTTTACATCTCTAATGTTAACATAACGGATCCAAGAACAGAAACAAGCTTCTGTGTTCTATCTGGTGCTTCAGACTATTTTAGTATGATGGATGAGGATTTCCCTGATGTTTGCTGGCATTTGCTTCTGGATTTTGTGCCTCTGGATGATAAAACATTTTAACTTTTTTTTGTTTGGAAACATTGAAATCTGCTCTTGTTGAAGCTATCCATCCATCCATCCATTTTCTACTGCTTTTCCCTGAATGGGGTCGCAGGGGGGCTGGAGTCAATCCCAGCTCACAACGGGTGAGAGGCGGGGTACACCCTGGACAGGTCGCCAGTTCATCCCAGGGCCAACACACAGAGACGTACAACCATGCACACACACACACTCACTCCTATGTTACACTTCATTGACAAAAAGTGCTGCTTTAATTGCAGCGGATATTCTTGGTAGGATTCTGACTTGGACATATTTCCCTCCGTGGCTTTTGCCTAATCTATCTGTTTGTTAGTTAATCTAATCAGAGCTGCTGTAACCAGCTCGGATGTTCTGGTTGGGCTGCAGTTGCTTGTTTCTGTGGACGTGAAAGCAGCTGTGTGATGATGTAAACGGAGCACACACACCGCCTGCTGTGTCTGACCTGCGAAGCGTCCCAGCGGGATGCGGGCCGTCATGGTCCTGGCTTTTTCCGGGTCGCTCCAGCCCACTCGGCCCATGTCAGTCATCACCACGGTGGGGTTCACGCTGTTCACACGGATCTGATCACAACACAGCAGAGACACGTTTATACAGTCTATGGTCAAAACGACACAAAATCCACATAAATGCGTCCCAGACGGTGGTAAAAGTCACAGGTTCTACTGGGTTCTCTGATGGATCTCATCACAACATGATTCATCTTCATGTTACAACAGCTGCTCAGGAAGCAGAAGCAGTTTGATCCCAGCTGACAGTGTACCTGTCCTCAGGTAAGGTACAGAACTCCACGTCATCGCTGATGGATCATTGGTGTGTCTGAGACTGAGGAGAAACGTGTTCTTTGTAGTATGTAAACACCAATCAGTCATTAGGACAAAAGAAAAATCTTTTAAAGAAGCCAAACATCCAAACTCAGGTGAGCGCCTCACTGCTGACGGCTTACTTCCACCTTCTTCTTCTGTGGTGCAACAGGAATATGCTGAAGAACTTTAGTGTTTGTTTTATGTCAGAATTTAGTCTTAGAGTCCTGCTCGGGTCAGGTTTAGGCCCCTGCAGGTCAGAGCAGCCTACAGAGGAAAGGTTTAAACCTTCTTTCAGTCCCGACTGATAAAGGATCAGAGTTTCTACCTGCTTCAGTTCTCTGTTCGTGCAGCTTAAAGTCCCTTCATGACTAACAGATGAGGCCGTTTCCATGGCAGCAAGGTTCAGGTGGACTAAGAGCCTGAAGCTCCCCCTGCATTGTGTACACAGTCGCTCAGCTGCTGATCTGTGCCAAATATAAATGATCTGAACAGAGCTGCTGTCTGGAAATAACTCTGATAAAATGTTCAGAATGAACCCAAAGCACAGGGTCACATCATCATGGACTACTCGCAACCTTCTGCTGGTCTCCTGACAAAGATAAGAAACCAGCGGGACATGTAGTTCCTGCTCGGTCTCCTCTGGTGTCTTCCAGCAGCTGCAGGTATACGAAGCTAGATTCACTATAATGTGGGTTTTATGGTCTGGGCTGCTGAGGGGGTTTTACCTGGTGGGGTCCCAGCTCCAGAGCCATCACCTTAGTCAGCATGTCCAGGGCCCCTTTAGTTGCACCTAAACAGAAACATGACATGTCAGTGTGGAGAGAGGATGGTGGAGATGGAAGCTGAAGGTCCTTCTGGCACTCACAATAGACAGCGTGGTCTCTGAGGGCACATTGGGAGGCCTGGCTAGAGATGTTGACAATGGAGCCCCCTGATCCTCTGGCCTTCATACCACGAGCCACAATCTGTTCACACAGATATTTTAGTACCTGTAATTAGTGAATAAACCGTCCCTACACATTCTGTCTCACTCTGTCCCCGTCCCATCACAACCTGTACATGTAACATAACATGTAATGGTAAAGACTGATCACAGCTCCGATCCAAAGAAGAAAAGAAATTCTGTATCACAGACTAAATTATCACATTTTGCAACAATAACACAGAAGTTGACCCAGGTAAGAACCCTGAGGAACACCACATGACTTCATTTTATAGGTTTGCTGGTGTCGTCGTTTCCTTTAGTGAGACCGAGAAACGCAGATCAAACCTTTCCTTTCTCATCCAGAATAAATACAGAACAGTCAGGAGGAACCAGAACGGTGGAACATCGGAGGCCACCAGTGTTCATCAGCTCCAAACTGACCTGGAAGAAACTGTTTTTTTATCCATGACTGGTTCCAGATTCTGTGGAATCTGAACAACTCTCCCCAACCTGCAGGACATTTATGAGGAAAGCTGCAGGGTTAGAGCTAAGAGGATCCACAACCAGCCAAACCAC
>JBAMHV010000023.1:20265427-20277191 GCA_037177535.1 Pseudomugil gertrudae
CTCTCCTCTGCCATCAGGCCGGAGCTTCTGCTGCATAAAGACTAAGACTGAGAGGTTAAAGAAGAGTTTCTTCCCCCGGGCTGTTCGCTTGCTTAACTCTGAACACTGAATAAAACAAAAGCCACTACCAGATTCTACTAAATTCTAAAAACACGACAGTTTGATTGTTTTCCAGCCAGAAACAACAGAAAGTTTTCTGGACTCCCAGTTGTGATCTAGTCCATACTGGTTTACCTGGGAGACGTGCAGCACGGCTTTCACATTGATGTTGAACGACCTGTAGAACATGAACACAGCAGGTTAAGATGACATCACAGATGTTGGTCCTCTTTCCTAACGGGACAGCTGCAGCATGTGAAGGTTAAACGGCTGGTTTGCTACCAGTTTGTACCTTTACCTCACTGGGAATCATTAACTTCGTATTTGTCAGAAACACTTTAGTCCCAAAAGCCGCTCATGTTGTGTTTATCATCTGATATGTTGTCTACTGGGAATAAAATACCACCTGGTGAGATTCTGGTTTTATTTCCATTTCACACCCAGTTTGAGGAACTGGGTTTTACTTATTGGAACTGGTTTCATATCCAGAGTTAGTGAGAAGGAAGACAACTGAACTGGGATTGCCAGAATGTTCTCAGTCTGAATCCTTTCCTGTTGGTTTGGGTCTCATATTAGTCTTACTGGTCAAACTGGTCAGGAGTGACCTCCAAAATTGGCTGCAGGTTGGCGTTGGCAGCATTATTCACCAGCAGGTCGATGGGGCCGAGGTTCTGCAGGGCGGCCTCGGTGGCGGCCCAGTCTGCCAGGTCCACACACACTGGAGTAATGGACTCACACTGAAAAAGACACGGAGGACAGACAGGAGACATTTGGTTCTGAAACATGCTGCTGGTTCTAAATGTCCAAAAACTACAGAACATCAAAATATAAAGAAAATAATCCCAAAAGAACAGGGAGGGTCCGGTGGGGGTCCTCTGGCTGTGTTTGCTCTGCTGAGCCAGATAAGACCCCACACGGACCCTTTTTAATGGCCATAACAGGCCATATGTAGCATGGTGGGGTCAACACCGTTACCTCCTGCACCAGACTGTTCAGGTCCGCCTTAGTCCGTGTGACCGCTATGACCTTTGCCCCGCAGTGAGCCAGAGTCAAAGCCGTCGCCCGACCGATTCCTGAAACATCCAGAAACATGGAGATGGATCACACACACATTCAGCTCTGGGTTTAACTAAATCCACATCCTTAGCATGTTTCAGCTCCAGCTGAACACTCAGAGAGGTCAAGTAACAGACGTGAAGATGCAGCGCTTCTCGGGGGGGAAGATTCCTAACGTCCCAGCTTCGAAATGTCCCTGAACTCCAGACCACCTCTGGTGTGCTCCTCTGGGAATTAATGAGTGTAATTGTGGCATGAAGTGCTACATTTCAACATCCTGTCAGCAAACTGAGTCCAAGCACACACCAGAATAATTATCTCCAACCACAAGAACATAAATCCTGACATGATCCACAAAACCATGAACTCATCCTGAAAACAGAACAACACATGCCGTCTGGAACCAGGAGGCCATTACCAGCTCATCCTTCTGCTGTCAGTTGTGAGATTTCCACCAAACCAGTGTGTGGAGTAGAGAGGTCAGGGACACCTCACACACACACACCAAACTATTTACATGCACTTTTTCCTTATTTATGCTGCTAAATACCGACTATCCTAACCAAACCAACTCAGCTGCATCAGAAACATCTTTGTCTTCATCCCCCCCCACTCCCTACCACCACCACACACACACACACACACACACACACACACACACACACACACACAGAACTTTCTGCTAACTTGATCTTTGACTGCTCCTGATTGGACATTAGGCTCTGATGGAGCCTTTACCTGAAGTGGCTTCATCATCATTTCCAGCAAATAAGAGGTTTCTCAGCAACATAAAGTAATTTTGATCTTTATTTTCTAAATAAATAACGGTGTTGCCATAATATAGTGAGGGGAAAGTATAGAGTGCTTTACAGACTGAGGTGGAGACTCAGACTCAGACTCAGCGACCGCACCTGATGGGATGCGCTGGAAAAGTCACGTGACGTGCCAGGTTTCAGTACCTTTTCCTGCTCCGGTGACCAGGGCCCGTTTGCCTGCAAAAGAGATCTCCATGTCGATCTGCTTCAGCTGCGGAGACAGGTGGAGAAAGGTGGAGACAGGTGGAGACAGGTGGAGACAGGCGGAGGTACCACTGCTGGGAGTCAAACAGGACGGCGGAGCTTGCAGAGGACTCTGACCCCCCAATCTGTGCACCCAGTCCCCCTCTTCCTGTTTTCCTGGTGGCCCAAGCCCCTCCCACCGGAAACACGAGCAGAAAGTTTTCAGGCTGAACACGTGACACAGAAATACGGAACTTTATATTTATTTTGTCATCATTGCTGTAAAAAATGATACTTTGTAATATCTCAGAATGAGATGCTGACCCCTCTCCTCTCCCCTCCAGCTGTGCAGAAAAATGGATCTTCCTGATCCTGAGTCAGTGTTTTATAGAGTTATGAATGAATGTTGCACTTGGATTATTCCACGAGGTAGTTTTGTTTATGCATGCATGTGTTGTGGTGGTCCTCGACCTGAAGGCGGTCCATGAAGCAATGCTGCAGCAGGTTGTGCTGCTGAAATGCATCCCCTGTATCCAGATGTGACAGCACAAACATCTGCAGCTGTCAGACATGGTGGCTCATCCTCAGAAACAAAGCAGCAGTTCTTCCTCTAATGGGGTTTCTTCATCGTTGCACTCAGTTCATACAAAATCCAGATATAAGAAATCTCATTCGTGTTCAACTCAGGTGCTAAGCTAACCTCAGGACACAGGTATGACGTGTTTACAGTGAGGCGTGTGATAATCATACTTCAGATTTAGACTCATGTTTCACATTACAGGAGTTAAACACCATTGTTGTTCCAGTTCTTTCACAGCAAACACCAGAGATCTCATCACACCCTCAGAGAGACTTTAAAAAGTGAAACATACATTTTTATTCTTTATTACTTCACCCCATTAAAGTCTTTTTAAAGCCATTTTATTGTTTCTGAAACATCACAATACATCAGCTGCAGGTTGCATCATCATGCTACATCATCATCATCATCATCCCCTGACCTGCAGTGGGATGGGGTTCTGGATTTTTCTGTTGTGCAAACTGGTTGACCAGTTCTTCCCACAGACTATTTTAATAAGAGGAAACAGATGTGGGTTACCATGGAGACAAGGACCTGCTACAATCTTCCAGTGAAGGAATCATCATCATCATCATGATCAGGACGTATTCAGAGCTTCCCTTCACGAGGAACCGCGCTGACGTTTCACCGGACGAGACGGTGTTAGTTTGCAGCTCCGCCGTCTCCGACACTGAACCTGGTCCCCTGAAGAACCAGTAACACTGATGCATTCAGGGACTGGGACAAAAACATGTGGAACTGATTTCACCGAGTTGACCTAAACACACCTACAGCAAACAGGAAGTGACATCATCCAGGTAGTGCATAACAAAAACAAAAAGGTAAATATAACTGAGTTGATGAACGCATCACAATAAACCGTTTAGACATTATTATGTGTCATTACACATACCTTATAACCTCCCTACGTTCATGCACCTCAGCGTACAGAAATAATACTGTTCAGGACTTCACAGAATAAAACAGGCACATAAGGTTGTGTAGATCCAGTTTCAGAGCAGAGAAAAGAAAAAATATCCAAACAAGAGCAGAAATGTTCAGCTCTGGTTTAAATGTCACATTTAAACAGTAAAATACAGTTTTAGAAAGAAGAGTTTATAATAAGACTCATTACTGTCACAACACAGACTGGCTGCAGGAGGATGATCCAACCTGAACCTCCATGTGTCTGTTGGCATGACAACGCCGAGCCTACTGGAAAAACCAGGAAGTCTGCTTCAGCTGATCCTGGTCCAGTGCGGTTCCTGGTACTTTACAGTTCTCTATCACGTCCCCCTTTAGTGGTTCCACCAGATCTCCATTTAGTTACTGGTTCCAGCAGAAGAAAAGGGGGTTGGGGGGAAAATGGGAGTCCACTGAAGTAAACCGGATACAAACGTGAAGCGGACAGGATCCAGGAGAACCGTTGCTGCAGCATCATCTTCTCTCTGGCTTTCATTCAGCTGCTTCCATGCATTCAGGTTTCAGGTGCAGCACAGGTTCCTCAGTGACCCGGAGACACCGAGTGTTTCCACCTGAACAATCCAGGTGTGTGTGTGTGTGTGTGTGTGTGTGTCAGTACTCTGGACACCACTCTGTGTCTGGATACAGGAGGCAGTGGATCGTCTTAAACCTGCAGGAGGATCAGAGAAACACCGTGAGCTGAAAAGAACAGATTGATCCATAAAATAAAGCATCTCAGGGACTAATTTGTCCATTTGGGTCGTTTTCTTTCCATTTTTGGCTGCTGGTCTGACGTGCTACCCCACATGGGATGATTTTTTTTTGTGAGAAAGGGTTTTCCTTTAACAGAAAAGCTGGAATAATTTCATTATTACTTTCTACAACAGGACAAAAGGTCTCAATACCTGATTTTTAAACATTGTTTCACTTATTTTGCTCAAATCTTTCAGTAAACTCATAAAAACTACCAAATATATAATAAATATAAATATTGAAACTATTTTAACTCTATCTGCTCCCGCCTGGAGCATCTCCTGCTAAAACCTCTAGCAGGAACCTGAAGCTGAATCAGTCCTGGAACACCCGATGCTGAATCTGAACCAAACATCTGGCGTGCTGCACATGTATGTGATTAAAGTCTGCACACGTCTCCCCAGCTACAGCAGGATGAACGCAGGAAGCGCCCATCACTGCTGCATCACTGCTGCTTCACTGCTGCTTCACTGTTAACTAAATCATTACGACACAGCTGGATCACATCTGTAGAGCTGCCCGCACTTCTGCAAAGTTTCAGCATGAAGCAAGCAGGAAGATGTTTTTAACTGAAAACCAAACATGATGACTTCTCTGCCTGCTTCGGCCCGTCAGCTAGGACAACAGATAAACCCACACTCCATTTACTGCCGTCAGGAAGCCAAGAATTATCAGCCGCTGACCAGAATCATGCTAATGTGGCTTGAATGAGGTAGAAGAGAAGCAGCGTAATCTTTATGCTGTGGAACTACAACCGTGTGGTTTTAATGAGTGTCCCAGCTGTGGTAAAAACACCACAGGAGGTATGGAACATCGTTCAGCAGACAGATGCAGATATTTATCATCCCCTCTCTGCTGCTCCTTCACAGTTGCATCTGTGTTTTAAAGACATGTGCATGTTCTAAGCAGAGTTTTGTCATTTCCACATGTAGAAGCTGAATGTTTAAATCCCAGTCAGCATGCAGACATGCCGTTTCAGACTGAGTCATGCATCAATAGATACAGTAGCATAAAGGCCAAGCAGAAGAAAATAGAAATGATTTACTAACAGAACCTAACAGAAAACCAACAGGACCTTTTATCATCTACACATCATTCTCTCCAGTCTTTGCTTTCAGGAGGAAAAATCATTCAAAACACAACAAAAACTATTCAAATATTCATCCATCCATCCATCCATTTTCAACCGCTTGTTCCCAGAGCGGGGTCGCGGGGGGGCTGGAGCCAATCCCAGCTGTCAACAGGCGAGAGGTGGGGTACACCCTGGACAGGTCGCCAGTCCATCCAGGTCATTTGCACGTATTTCTGCTATTTACCATCTATCCCCAATAAACCAGCTCCAACTCAGCTGCATCAGAAACATCCTCATGGCTTTTTTTCCGCCATGCAGGATCATTATTTCTGCTCACTTGTTGATCTCTAGCTGCTCCTGATATCACCATATAGTCTCTGAATAAACACCACATGTTGTGGCTGCATTGTAAACTTTGGAAGTGTTCCTGAGATGCTGCTGATGTTTAATAAATATTGGTGGAGCTTTAAGGGTTACAGAGTTTTGTTTACCTGGTGGGGTCCTCTGCCAGAGAGAAGCTTCCAGCAACACTCACCACATTTCTTCTGTTCTCAAAGCCTCCATAACTGAGAGTCACCTGATGATACATCACATAACAAACAGAGAAGATATCCCATCTTAATGCTTACAAAGATTTAAAAAACCCCAGATTTCCCTCCACCCTCTCTCTGGACCACTAACCTGATCCAGCACAGTGTCAGCAGGCAGCTTCTGCAGGTTCTCCAGGTGGGAGTGGAACAGGTGAGTGTGTGTCAGAGTCACCTCCAGCAGGGCCTCGATGATGTAGCCGATGGTGCAGTCATCGGGCAGCCGGATCTTCTCTGCAGTGCTAATGAAGTTCCCCAAACTGAAACCAGGAGACAGAACTCAGACCGGATCCATTCAGTCACACTTAACCGGTGAACAGGTGGGCGAGCGGCCTACCTGGCCCACGGGCTCATCTTAAGAGCCAGACCTCGACTGATGCAGAATCCTGCTCCACCTGTGGCGAACCAGAACTTTACCGACACCTGAAACAAGATGGAGAGTGACCATCTACTGAGACCGCATCCTCACAGACATCCCACACACTGACGGAAACTCTGATAATGATGAAGATAAAGACTGACAGATCCGTCACTCTTGACCCTCTCGGCAGCTTCAATGGGGTGATCCAGACTGGGGCGGCCCAGGTAGATGTCCTGACTGTGGTGGTAGGAGGACAGCAACCGCAGCAGGCTGGGCAGGATCACGTAGTTATCATCATCCATGTGACAGAACCACCTACAACATGGGCGCACAACATGTTAACATGAAGCCTGTCCACCAGCACCTCCACCCCCATGCTCCAACAAGCCCACCCTGAACCAGGTTCTGACCCTAAGCCTAAAACCAGTTCCTGTGGGGATAAAATGTTCACAGGAAGTCCTCACAAGACCATAAAAACACACACAGTTGTCAGCTGTTTGTGTACAGACCTGGAAAACATCCCCATCACATGCTGGACCAGTTCACCACACCTACCACCTAAACCAGTTAACCAGACCAGGTACCAGTCAGATACCTGACAGGACTAATTAGGCACGGTGACCCGGTGGGTCAGGATAACCAGTTCCTCATGCAGTTGGTCTTTGTTGAGTCCCATCAGGACCATCTGACTCACTTCTTCTGGGACTCGATGAACTTGTCGTACTCCACGGACATCTTGCAGCACAGAGCCTGTCGGTTATGAGCCGCTGAGCAGTTGGTATTGATGATGTTGGTTCCTGGACAGAGACAGAGGACAAGGCGGGTCAATGGCAGCTGGACGACATCTTTTCTCCTTTTCCATCTGCTCAGTATGAAACATGGTGAGAGTCACTGATCACTGCAGGTATTGGCTTCACCATCTAGCCTTTACAAGATGCAAGAAGACAATCCTGCATCACAAAGTTTAAATAATATGTTTCCATCTTTTTAATGAATGTGGTTTTATGAGCAGATAAAGCATGAAAACATTGTGCATGTCAGAGGATTTCCAGTGTTTCCCTGTGAGGACTGTCCAGGTTCTTACCTGTTCTCCCCTGCAGCTCTCTGTCCTCTCCATCAGTAAAGATGTAAGTCTGAAACATGGGAGGACACGCCGTTAGTCTGATGTGCAAAGCCTCTGAGGTCAGTGCAGGAGATAAAAGTGTACAAAGCTGTTTTCCTGGAGCGACAGCACACATGATGCTACCAAGATGGTGATGGTAAAAACTGTCCAATGAGCTTCACTTCAGCTTTATGGGTGACCTCATGGAGGCTCCACCCATCTTTTTATATAAAGTTTAAAAACTTGTGTAAACTTTTCTCCTCTTCCTCTGACCCCTTCTCCTCTGAAGAGTTTGGCTGCTTTAACTGACTGGAAACCTGATTTTATTCCTCATCTGGTTACAGTTTACTGATGATCCACAGGACACTGCAGGGGAAAACATAAAGTCAGAAACAGTCCTGAAGAGACAGCGGGTAGTAATGTGACCCATATTCAGACCTCTAATAAACTCACCAGCAGGATTTATTATTGACTAATTGGTGTGAAAATGGAGGAACTTTATGAGCAGCTGTAAACCTGACAGTAAAATCAGATGACAGGCCCTCATTATATCTGAGGAGACCCCACACCAGCTCGTCCAGACTGAGCTGGAACACCAGCAGGTCTGCTGTTCATAAGGAGACCGTGTCACAGAAAAGGACCAGATAAGCACTTTTAATGGGTCTCTGTACAGATCTGATCAGTCTCTGATAATAATTAATATCACAATATTTCATTTAAACTGGCTGTAAAACCATCAAACTAGACTCAAGTCCACCGATCCAGTATCGCATCTGGACCCAGAAACTACACATCAGAACCCGGTCCTCACAATCAGTCCCACCCCGATATGGAGAAGCATTATACTGGTTCTGTGGTCGAAATGATCATTACTGAGAAAACCACTGAGATCAGACTGGAATCTGTGGTTCTGAGGAAACACCCAGAATCCTCTGAGACAAACCCAACAACATACCAATAAAAACCTGAACAGCTGCTGCACACAGAGGGTTTGGGCTTACGGAGACAGTTTATCTACAGTCCAACAAATCTGCATGACTTGTGTCAAAACTATTTTTAATGCAAAGCTAATAAGTTTTGTAATCTTGGATGTGGATTAAACAAATCCAAAACCCTCCTAAAAAGACGTCTCTGTGTAAGAGGTTAATAAACCAGAATCTCTTCAGGCCATATTTTATTCTTAGAAGAAGAAAACCAACATATCAGATGATGAAACTGAGATATTTCATAAGTTCATGGAAAATATGATCAGATTGTGAGTCTGATGTAGAAACATCTGTAAAAAGTTACAACAGGAGGAACAAAAGGCTGGAAAATTTGTTCGTACAATCACAAACAACTAATTAGGTTATTGTCAGCTGGTCTGTAACGTGACAAGATGGACCTAGCTTCATCAATATGGGACAAACTGGACCTAATTATTTAATTTAATTAAACATGTCCTCAGACCTAGCATCCATCTCCAATCATCTACAGTGTGTTATCTACAGATTCAGCAAATCAGAAGGAATCTCTGTATGCATGGAACAAGGCTGGATGCCTGGGCTCTTCTGTGCTAAAGGAAGACATGATTCTCCACACACACTGTGTGTGTGAACACAGTTCACTCTGAAACCCACACATTTAGGTTAAAGCTCCATCATGCAAAGGAGAAGCTGGATCCAGGCTCCAGAAACACTGCCGTCTTCTCTAGCTCATTTTAAAAGGTCTGAGGCAAAGAAAATGTGAGATTCTTTCAGGACAGCAGTGTGTCCTGCAGGCTAGAGAGGGAGCATCCAGCTTGTAATCAGTGAAAAGCTGCAACTGATGGTATGGCCTTGTATTATTTATTACCTATGACATGAACAGCTTCCACATGTGTGAAGCGCCATCAATGCTGAAAAGTACATGGAGGCTGAAAAGTCCACTCCTCAAGATCTGCTATTCTGCAAATCTGAGCTTAATCCAATGAATACTTCTTACCAGGCTTTTACAAAGCTGAATGACACGTTTGAGGATAATCAGAATTTATTTCAGGGGTGTAGGACAAGTAATGCAGGGATGCGTCTAAAAGGAGCAGAATAGTTGCCTTTGAGGACCAGACATGGGCACCCCTGCTTTTGACAAACATCTCCTCCCTTCCAGACACTGTCTTATGCAGGGAAGGTCTTGCAGATTTCAGCAATATAATACTGAAGCACAGAACTGGTTGCATCTTTTCCCAGACGTTTACAGAAAGTTGCTAAATTAGAGAGAGATGCTACACAATAAACAAAACACTGAAAATGGGTTTGAAAACCATCCATTATCTACCGCTTATTCCCTGAATGGTGTCGTCGGGGGGCCCAGACATCGGGCAAGAGGCGGGGTACACCTGGACAGGTCGCCAGTCCATCCAGGGCCAACACACATAGACAACCATGCACACACACATTCACTCTTATGGGCAATTTAGAGTCTCCAATCAGCCCATTTTGAAAACCTTTCATTCTTATTAGTCAACATATAAATGTGTTCTCAGCATCCTGTCACACAGCTGTCCAATCACAGTTTAAAACAGCCAGATGTTTCAGGATCAGCTGATGGACCTGATAGCACCTTTCTGTCTAAACAACACAGCATCTCTGATCCTGCATGAATCCACTCAGTATCTGAGTACCGTATATATATGAGTGAGGTTTTATTCAGCTATCCTCACCTGGTCCGTAGCTTGGGACACCCACGTCTGAACCAGCAGCTCCAGTCTGGACTTGTGGTACTTCCTGGTGGTCTTCACTGCAATGAAAATGTCCTTCAGCTCCAACTTGTCCAGAGACTTGGACTCTGAAACTGGACCCCTATCAGTTTTAGCTCTTTTCTCTGAGCTTGGATTTTGATTCCTGGTCCGGACCCGCCTCTCCTGGGTTTCCGAGCCCCCTGCAGGACCTACAGAAACCTTGGGATGATGAAACTGCCTGGTTTGGGCAGGTCTGGCTTGGGGTCGAGGCTGAGGCAGGTCTAGCTGGCGAGGTGGGGGCTGGAGGGTCGGGATGAGCAGGAGAAGGAGGCAGCAGAACACCAGGGAGAAAAGGAAGCACAACTTATTGACACTGACTGAAGCTATGTGCATCCTGACGGGCCAAAGACGAAGGTGGATCAGCCTCCAGGGCTGCAGCCACTTCCAGGACCCCCACTTCCTGTCATCTCATTGTGCCATCACATGGACACCTGCACAGAAACATGCACAGAGGCACAGTAAGCTGTGTGTGCAGAGACACACTAAGCTGTGTGTGCAGAGACACACTAAGCTGTGTGTGCAGAGACACACTAAGCTGTGTGTGCAGAGGAAGGAGCGGGTTGAGGTCTGCACCACAAAACCCAAAACAGAGGAAAATCTCAGCAAATACTAAAAAAAATTCTACCAAGGTGTTTTTCAGTTCCGATCAAGATAAAGAGTTCAGGTTTTAAATACTACTCCTGCAGATGTGTGTGTGTGTGTGTGTGTAGTGGTGGGGGGTTGGGGTGTTAGCGGAGTTTAAGTTATTTCCGGTTCTGTCTAAATGGAAAATAAGTAATGAAGATCTGCATCTGGATTTATGTTATTAAATTAAAACCACAACAGGAAAAAAACACCTTTGGTTTAGCATGGTACACATACACGCGCACGCACAGCTACGTGTATGGCAGAAAAGCTGCAGATTTCAGAAGTTTTCAGAACTCACCATGAAAAAGCTCCTGTTTTCCTAAATAACTCTGATATCCCGTCTGGACACGGCAGACCAACCGGACCACAGCTGGACACGGTTCCCCTCTGCCCCGTGTCGCGAGGAACCGAACTTACTGCGCGGTCCGTCGTCTTCTTTGTTCCAGTCGGGTTTCGGTCCAGTTCTGGATTCCTGGTCCGGGTTCCTGTTTACATTACACTTCCACCGTGTCAAGCATCGTTGAACGGAAAAACACGCTTATTTGTGGTAGTTGGAAACGAGATTTAATGTGACACACAAACTTCTTCAGACAGAGAAAAGTTACAGGAAACAGCTAGAAACCGTTCTTCCGGTCACACCTTTCAAAATAAGACGGGCACAAGCGGAAACATCGAGGTTTAGTGAAGAAATGACGTTTATGGGACAAGTTCAGGGCCGGCTCTAGGTTATTTAGTGCCCCAGGCAAGAGTGCTTCTTTGGTGGGGGGGGGGGGGGGGGGGGGGGGGGGGGGGGGGGGGGGGGGGGGGGGGGGGGGGGGGGGGGGGGGGGGGG
>JBAMHV010000023.1:20278575-20290358 GCA_037177535.1 Pseudomugil gertrudae
GGACAAGTTTGTGTCGTTCTTCGCTAATTTTATATATATATATATATATATATATATATATAATGAAAAAACTAAATTCATATCTTGGACCCTTTCGAAGACATTACCACAGTGACATCTGGTGGCCACAAATGTGATTTTTAAATATTGAACCTAATAAAATGAAATATTCTCATATGTCTTGGGTGGTTTTGTTTGTGTAACTTGCCGTGTTTGTTTATAGTGATATTTTTCTGATATTTTTTTCAGCAAGAAGCAGACTGCACTAACTGTGTCTAGGTCAGCAATGTTAAAAGAAGTCAAATTTGTGGTCAAGAGGGCAAAGCTGTTACCACAGCTTCATGCTGAAGATATGATGCATGCAACCCAGGAGTTTGCTCAATGGCTTTCTTCACCAAATTCAATGTGTGCAAAACAAGGCACATGTTGCATTTCTATCTGTCCAGAAGCATTTATGTTAGGTGTATTATCAAACATGTGACTGTTGTGTATCCTACATGAATGCAGAAAAACTGCCTCATTCAGATGCTCAGCTGTGTGACATAGCACATTTGGACTCCCCAAGGACAGCGCTGGCTGGCAAGCTTGTTTTTAATCAACACAGTAGCAAGTCACTGCCAGGTAGACATACTATACGCGTGTCTATGGTAGGCATCCATCTTAACTGGAATATCTGGATATCAGGCACACAGCTTTAGCTTTTCCAACCTAATCTTTTGCTTTGTCCTCACTCCCAACACATCTGGAGTTTGACATATTTTTCAATGTATTTTTTTATGCGAGAACACAATTGAGGTCAAGTTTCTTTACAAAGCTCATCTTCCACAGCTGAAAATTGTTGTGGCTCCTTCACAATCACCTCAACAAGAGCCTTGTCCAATTCCTTTTGTCTCCTTGTTAGAGAACAAAAACAAGCATTGAGCGAGGAGGAGGAGGAATGCTGATGGGAAAGTTTTGCATTGTATGAATGAATTCTTCATGTGTGTGTCCTTAGGAGGGAATGTGTGTGTGACTGGCTGTTTGTCTGTGTTGCTCAGTAATGGACTGGCAACCTGTACCCCGCCTCTCGCCTAACGACTGGAATAAACTGATGTCATTTTTCATTTATTACTGGTCTTTCTTAGTTATAATATTTAAAAAAAATAAAATAGTAAAAACCTGAACTCCTTATATATAATAATCATCATCATATGAGAGAGACCAAAGCCAATCCTCCAGCGCAGTACATACATACATATGCATACATTGGTGCTACAGAGTCAACTGAAGCAATAGAGCCAGGACTCAAACGGTTACAGAGACCATGGTTACAAGTGGTTCTGGTCGCTGTTGAACTTGGTTCCTGCATGAAGAAGTGATGGAGGAGTGGCAGCAGCAAACTGAACTCATATTTCATCGCTGCTCTTTATTCAAGCAAACTCTAAAACCATCGAGTATGTACAAACATCTGTTTCCAGTTCAGTTCTGTAGAAAAATACCATAAAAATGGTCTGTTATGGTTCTGCAGCAGAACACAAAGCTTCCCAGTCCAGAGATGCTGTGAACTAGGCATCATTTGACGGCCCCTTCAGGCTGGACCTCTGCTTCTTCTGGTCCGTCTGGCCCAT
Source organism: Pseudomugil gertrudae (assembly GCA_037177535.1). NCBI lineage: Eukaryota > Metazoa > Chordata > Actinopteri > Atheriniformes > Pseudomugilidae > Pseudomugil > Pseudomugil gertrudae. The sequence continues at coordinate 20,280,183 of JBAMHV010000023.1, forward strand.
GACCCGGTACAGCTTCTTCTTGGCCTCCTTTAGTCTCTTCAGCTTTGCCTCCTCCTCCTTCTCCTTCTGCTGCAGGAACTCCTTGTGCCGGGCGTGCTGAGCTGTGTAGGTCTTCTTCTTCTTGTAACTGTGGACTGTACTCAGAGCATGAAGCAGGGCGGCCACCTGTCAAACCAGGAGAGGACACATCAAACTAAAGGAAACTACAACAAACGGGTTATTTCAGAGTTCAGTTCTGACCGCAAAGTCAATAAACTGGTCACCAGGCCAGTGATAAACACGTTTCTGCTGGTAACCAGTTAGTTGAATGATCTCAAACAACCAGGGGAGATGTTCCTCTGGTTCACAGGGATCAAATGATCAGTCTGAATGTTAAGACTGGGAAGGATGAAGGTAGAAATATGTTACCAGTGAAGAGTCCAGCTACTGAGAACCTACAGCTTATATGCTGGTGTGGTCTGATAAGACCACAGACTGGCCCCCTTCCAGAGATATGGAGCATCAGTGTAAAACCTGCACCCTGCTTTCTGCTTCAGCAATGTTACCGGGTCAGCTGACCACCACAGCAACCTGAAGGTTCAGGATTTTTTCCATTAAGCAGATTAGTTTCATCCTGAATGTCACAGATCTGGGAAGACGGTCGAGACCATCCTCACACGTGGATCAGAGTCCAGACCAGACAGGAGGTTCTGGGGAAGGCTTCACACATCAGTCTATCATCATACCGGATGAGGACTAATGTCCAACCAGCGGAGAGGGATTTTGGACTTCCTTTCTGTGTCTGAAACCCAGATTGGCCTGACGTGTGATGCTTTTTGTACATAAGCATAACTGGACTGAATCTGTCCATCCTCCTTTTTAAGAACACTGAATTGGTTCTGCTCACCTTCCTCTCGTGGGGCTCTCGGATCACGCTGGGCCTCTGCAGGTCTCTGGGCGTCTTTCCTTTGGGTCGCTGCTGTTTGGGTTTGCTCTTGAAGGGCAGGGCCTTCTGGAGTTCCTTAGGGATGTGGAGGCGGTTGAATTGTCTTGGGGCTCGGACTACCGGCTGGAAAAGAAAAGTATGGAATTCCCTTCAGCAGGCAGACGGATTGGACTTAAAACACATCCCTGTACTGAGCTGACTGGGAGAAAACAGAGAAGCTGAAGCTTGTTGTGGTCTACCTTGTACAGGGAGTCTGTGTTAGGTTTGTTACGGATGTTGAGATCGTGTTTGAGCTGACCCAAGGTCCTCATCCCGGTCCAGTTGTCCTTCTGGCCCACGGGCAGGAGCAAGGAGGTGACGGGGTTGTAGAGCTGAGGAACGGATACCGGATACCAGGAGCGCAGAAACACGATGTCTGCACAACACACATAAAATGTTTCAGTGCAAACACCTATTTTTACCTGATAAACGTATTTACCGGTAGCAGCGTCCCATCCACAGCTTACCCATCAACCTGATGTTTCAGCTGCCTTTTCTTTTTCCTGCTGCAAAAATGCTCCATCCAGAAAATCTTACCTTCTAATTTTCAGCTTAAATGTCTTTCTGATCACTTTGTGAGAGTGATCAGCTCAGTAAAATCAGAATAAGCAAGATTATTAATCTTTAAAACCAAAAACCTGGTGTTCGTCTATGGAAGCTGTAGAAGCTGAACCATTTTAATCCCAACATGCAGACATGATGCTTCCAGAACAGCCTTAGTTTCACAGATCAGGCTAAAATGATGGAAATCTCAGGTATCAATCGATACGGCAGCATAAAGCACCGTATTTCTTTCATATAGGACAATTATTTGTCTTTGTTTCAGACACACGTGAAACTTTCTGCTCACTTGCTGATCTTTGGCTGCTCTTGGATTGGCTCTTACTAACATATGTCTGAGCTTGTCCTGGAGCTAACCGGGTACCGACAGGCTGCTGCTTTTAGACTAAAAGCATCATTTTACATGAAAGGTAGAAGCCATCGCAGTCCTCTGTCATAAAGATCTCCTTTATGATGCACCAGAGCGGGAAACTGTCCCAGCTGTCTTTTAACTCACCACTCATTAGTAGGCGGTCCTCAAACGTGGCTCTGTAAGCTCCTGGTGGAGTGGACAGTGCCTTCTTAATCTGACCTCTGATCCCGGACACGGTTCGTATGGAGGCACCTTCAAACTTTGCCACCTCCAGTACAGTGTTGAACATGCCCTGTGAACAGACCTGAGTTACTGCAGCTGCACACACAGCACAGCACCTGGAACACATGCAGCATCGTGTGACGACTGAGACTATGCGCCATCTGAGGGCTGAAGATAACAATGATAGTGTTGATCCTCCTACCTTAATGAAGGAAGTGTTCTTAAAGATCTTATAGGGGTATCCAATCAGCTTCAGCTTCTTCACCACCGTGACAGATTTATCCAGATCCAGCACCACTCCGGTGGCAGCGATGCGGAAATTGGCCTGCAGACGGAGACAACAGCTGATGAAAGTCATGAAACTAGGCAGCAGAAGCAGGATTTTCACCTGGACTGTCAGATATAAACATGTATAATCAGAAACACCTGGTTACAGCATGAGCCGTTTTATTAATCTTCTCTAAAACACGGTTTTCTCTTTCTTATTATCTGTAGCTTATCATGTCATCATCATCATGTCTAGGACTGAAACTTACTTTAGTTCCTGCGACAGACTGCACAGCCAGAAACCCGGTTCCCTGGGGGGTGATGGGACCTGCCATCACACAATAGATCCGTTAGTACCTCATGTATGTTTTCCTGGTCTATAAATATGTTGCCTAGTAAGAAAACATTGTGTAGTTGTTGGATTTCTTCATAATCAAGACAAGAGCCTGTAAAAATGAATGCACTACTGAATGCGACACAGCAAAAATGAGACGTAATCAAAGCTTTTTATTCCCATTCGTGATTACTTTTTTGTTGCCAGGCAGTGTTTCTCTGACCAGAGGACTAGAATAATGTTCCAGGAACATGGCCGAGTCAAAAATACCCCCCCCCCGTTTCCTGTCAGGTGCATCAGGTGCAATGATTAGTGCTTCTGTCATTTCAGAAATGACCTGGAAATAACCCCACGGTGTGTTTATAATAGCAAGTGATTGAAGGAAGAAATGAAAAAGTAAAAATATTTATAAAAAAAAAAAAGTCGACACTCAACATCAGAGACTTTTATTGACTTAAGAGATCTCTGAGAAGAGACGGGACAAAGACGACACTGTTGGCCGGAGGATTGAGACAATCTGATAAAGTTTAATATTGTTGCTTTTAATTAATATTTTGGGGTGTTGTGCAGGTCCTGTGATGGACTGGCAACCTGTCCAGGGTGTACCCCGCCTCTCGCCCATTGTGAGCTGGGATTGGCTCCAGCCCCCGCCCCCCGTGACCCCGTTAAGGGAAAAGTGGTAGAAAATGGATGGATGGGGTGTTGTGCATGTTTGGATCAACTTGATACTTAAGGCAATCACATCGTTGGGGAACATGAAAGTGTTTCTTACCCCAGATGGAGGCACCACAGTGCATGTGCTGAGGTGTGTATTTGAGTAGGCGGTGACGCCCGTTGTGATCCTCGATGTGGTACAGAGGGATGGTCTGGAAGCGTCGCCAGCCTAATGAGAGGATGAGGGGGTCCCGGGTCTTCAGGATACGGTTGTACCAGCGGTGCTTCTTCAGCCGCATCTGGCACAAACAAACCTTTTAGATATGATTCATGTGTTTGTAGTGATGCTCTGGTCCCACCTGCACACACCTGTACATATCCAACATTCCCTTCGCTGGAACCCAGACCCCCGAGGATGATGGGGTAATGGGGGTCGAAGTTGGTGACAAACTCACAAGGAAGAGAGGAGATTTCCACTCTGATGTACATTCCCGGCCGGAACCCTTCATACTGGACTCTGATCTCATCATCCATGTCTTCAAACTCTGCTCTGTTCAGCTGAAGACAAACACACTCATCACACACACACACACAGACAAATAAAAGTGTGTGTGGTGTAAAACCTCCATCTACCTCCGCCTGCTTCTGCATCTCCTCCTTCAGGTCATCAAAGTATGTTGCTTCTCCATCATCGTACTCTGCATCAAACCTCTCCTTCAGCCTGCGTTTCTTCTCCAAGCGCTTCTTCTTCTGAAGCTCCTCATCGTCCACCTTCACCTCCATCTCCTCATCCTCATCCTTCTCATTGTTCTGCAGGCCACAGAGAGCAGAAGAAACATTAATCTGATGATGGAGCATCTCAACGCCAGCGTGGTTGTCATGACAACCGGGAAGGAAGCTTCTGCGCACATGGAGGACAGAAGATGAAAACACATAACCGGGCCTAAAGTTAAGGACATTTTCCCTTCTGTTATTATTTTCATCCTCTTCATGTCCCGATGAAGGAAACACTAAACATGAAGATCACATTTTGTAGCAGAGACCAACGACCTCACGGTTACTGGATAAAACCTGAGCAGTCCTCTCAGACGCTGCTCTGTCAGAGATGAACCAGCTGAACTAAAACTCTTCGTTTCAGATCTCAGACTGCCAGCAGAGATGATTATTTAGCCTCTCCTCCTCCCCTCCTACCTCCTCTTCCTCCTCCTGATGCTCTATTTCACTCCTGTGGACTTCTCCTGTTTCCAGATCTTCAAAGTCCCCGTACACGTCCTCTAAACGAAGAACAAGCACACCCATAACTCTTCATTGTCTTGCAACAGAGACCAGACACTGACCACAGTCCAGGTTATTGATCCAGATTCATCACTGAATGGAGAACTAAGTGTTCTTCTCACCGTCATCCTTCAGCAGCGTGGCTGCATCCTGGTCTTCTTCCCACTTCCCCGTCACAAAGCAGTCCCTGATGGAGTCCAGCATCTGCGAAAGACCACATCCAAGTTACAGCTCAGTGCTTTCTCTGCAGATCGGGAACACGCGGAACGTGTAGACCCTGAGAACATCAGGGACGTTTGGAACCAAAGGATGTCAGTGATGTTTGGAGCCTGAGAACACGCCTGAAACTATCAGAGATGTCTGGCACCATGTGCAACGTGAGAACACCAGAAACACCAGGAGCTCCAGGAATGTGAGAACGTCAGGACCGAGTGGAACCCAGAACATCAGGAACATTAGTGTTAGGATACAGTAGCGGGAACAAGCTTACCTCCTGCGTATCCCAGGTGTGGGAGGCGTCTGGGACAAAACGGGAACAGTCCATGGTGTTCCAATGAGACTTTTTACTCTTCTGAGGGCGGCTGACCCGGAACAGTCCTCCCAGTTCTTCCTCCTCATCCTCAGAATCATCTGCCTCCACAACTGCAGAACACACAGACAGCTGAACATCCAGATTCACTGAGAGGAAGCTGCAGCGCTTCCTGGTTGCTACGGCAACAGACACTTTCTCTGCACAGATTTCATCCCTATTCATCCCACATATTAGGGTAAACAAGTGTAAACTAAAGAGTAAACAAAGGTAAACTAAAGGTTAAACATAAGTAAATAAAATATAAACACAACTTCTTGTTTTAACCACATTTCTTAGCAGGAAATTATTCAGGATGTCCAAAAACTACGAGCTCACAGGAGGAGGTTCAGACCCAAGTCTATGTATACCTGATCCATAAACCAGCTTCCTCAGGTTAGGAGCAGCTTCTTGTTGCCGTAGAAACGCCTCTGCTGCTTTCTGCAGGAGACCCTCCTTCCATCTGAGAGCTCCTGAGGACACAAAGCATGAGAAGCAGAAATTGAGTGGAAACAGCACACGTAGCTGTTAGGACGTCTTTCAACATCCTCTTCCTCAGCAGAGGAAGCAGACACTAGTTTATCTCTGTGTCCAACATGTTACTGAAGCCTTTCCTCCTGACGTCAGATCCACCTGAATACACAACATATTCTCATCCAGGTAGGAACAAGGTGTTTGGAGGTGGAAACGTCTTCCTCCATGTTGGACGTTATGTTTCCGGTGGACTCCGGAGGTTTCATCACGGAGCCCGTTTGACCTCGTTTTCCAGTAAACTGGACCCGTGTTGGGGACGGAACCAGCTTCCCAGCAGCTCCTGGATCTGCTGCATCGTCAACAAATCAAAACAGAAAAATGTTCAGAAAAATAGAATTTACTCACCCTCCTCTTCCCCACTCTCTTCTCCTGCTTCTTGTTTCTTCATCACATATTCAGCTTCACTGCCTTCATCTTCCCAGTCTTCATCGTCATCTTCACTCTCAGCCGAGCTGTTTCCAGAGTCCCCTCTCATTCCAGCTTCTTCCTCCTCTTCCTCACTCACCTCTAGCTCATCCTCACTGTCAGCAAAGACTGGAACCTCAGCAGCCACGTCTTCCTCTCCTCTCTTCTCCTCCCGCGGTTTCTTCTTCACTGGTTCAAAACTTTTACCCTTCTCCTCTTTGAGAAATGTAGACAACTCATCATCATCGTCATCCTCTTCATGCTCAGCCTGGTAATTCTCTTCACCATCCTCCTCCTCCTCCTCATCATCATCACTGGTCCCGCTCACATCCTCCTCTTCTCCAGTGAAGACCACCTTCCTCCGCTCTCTTCCAGTGTTGGGATCCCAAACCAGTTTCTCCTCTTGTCCTCCTGAATCTCTGTGAGACAGGAGGAGGAACGTTCAGCGGAAACATCCGGAAAACCACACAGAAGCCGTTATTCAGACCATTTCAGGTTTAGCTGTCACACAAATGGACTCAGCTCTATCACTGATCTATTCGGTGACTTAAGGTGTCCACATCATCATCATCGTTCCTCGGTGGCATCGTGCCAGCACACCTGAATGTAAACCGGAGGAGCTCACACTGATGATGATGGATTCCTCAGCATTGACTGAATTATTGTGGAAGCACTTTCTCCACATAGATGGAACCGGGCTTCTCTAATCTTTTGATCACACCTGTGTCGTCTCACCTGGTCTCATCGCTGATGTCTGCAGGGTCCAGTGTGGCTGAACCACTAAACAGAGACACCCTGCTGGCAGCCATCTTGGCATCCAGAGTGGCATGTGTGTCAATGAGGGACTGGACCAGTTCTGTAGTGGGCCGAACTTCATCCTTTAACAAGGTCAGAACAAGGTCAGGCAACATGAGATCCAATCCATCCATACGGAGACTCGTCTTCCTCAGGGTGTGCACATACCTGCTGCTGAGACACATGATTGGCAGGGACGTCGATGTAAACAGCATCTTTATCGTACACCAGGCCCCCCACCCCCGCCATGGGAGCATAGAGGAGACGCTCCTTCTCATTCAGCGCTCTCTTCTTCCCACTGTCTGGCAGGGGACACGGGTCCGGCAGGAAGTTCACATCATTCACCTGGAAGTCTCCTACACCTGCAGACCAGGACACAACGAGGACACAGAGAGGACATCATGAGGACACAGTGGGGGAAAAATGAGGACATCATGAGGACACAGTGGGGGAAAAATGAAGACAAAGTGTAGGCATCATAAGGACACAGTGAGGACATAATGAGGACACAATAAGGACAGAGTGAGGACATAATGAGGACACAGTGAGGGCAAAATGAGGACACAATAAGGACAGAGTGAGGACATAATGAGGACACAATGAGTACATAAAGACAACACAGTGAGGACACAATAAGGACAGAGTGAGGACATAGTAAATCAAAATGAGGACATAATGAGGACACAGTGAGGACATAATGAAGAAGATAATGTGTCCATGGATAATCTTGGTAGAACAGGCATGCTGTAGAACAGAGGACGGGGACGTACCTGGGACATGTACCTGGCCTTTGTTTTTTAAATGTGTCCCTCTCAGGTAGCCGTACAGAGACACGGTGCGATCACATTTTGGGTCTGTCCTGACCTTCTCTGGGTCTGTCAAGTCCTCCATACTGAGGGATAGAGGACAGAGACACACAGGGTCTTATCATTAGAGGATCTGGACACAACTTTCTTACCTGGAGTTTGACAACAACAGGCTTTCTGTAACCATAACAACCATCTCTTCATTATTGTTTATGGACTCCATCATGTACGCCATCATTTATGTGGTCTTTATGGACAGAATGTTCATCCTGGTAGAGGACAGGACCCCAAAAACCACCTTTTCTGTCACATGTGATTTAGCATCACTGACTGATGGACGGACAGATGGATAGATAGATGAATAAATAGATGAATAGATAGATGATGGATGGCAGCAGAACAACAAGAGCAGTGTTTGAGTCATTGTGTAACTACTGAAGCTGGTCGGAGAACCTTCGAGATGTTTCTGAATATTATAGAAACCATAAATCTGTTATCTCTGCCTGATAAAAGTTTCAATAATCCCACATGTCTTCTAGACCTTTCCATAAATGGTCGTTCTGTTCTCACTTACCGGTCAGCCAGAACATAAGGGTGGGACGTCTGCCACACCAGAGGACGAAACTTCATGACAGAGATGAAGCGACCCAGGTTCTTTACTTCCTGGGTCTGGTATTCACCGTACACCATACCCGACAGGTAGAAGAGCTTGGCTCCCTGCAGGAATAACACAGCATGAGTAAAAACCTGCCTCCTGATGGAGGCAGACGAGATGTAAAGATCCTGATGTTTACCTGATACACTTCAGTCCAGAAGCGATGCTTAAGCTTCTTCTTGGTCTTCCTCAGCGTCTTGTTGTTTTTGAATGAATCCAGGTGAGTTAAGACCCCCATGATACGGGGGAAACCATGAACCTGACAAATGTTAAGAAACTCAAAGGTCTCCATCTCAAAACCAAAGCTGGCATCAATCAGCATCAGGACCTGGAGACAGAAACATCCTCATCCTCAGTCAGGCTGATTGATCCCTGGGCATATCACATTTATTCATCCCGTCTGAACCTAAACACCTTCAGGAAACGGCTTCCTGGATCAGAACATTCAACATCCACCCCGTTCATGCTTATATGTTAACTTACGAGGTCGGCCACTTTGGCGAGGTCGATCATGGCGTTGATGTCGTTGTTACACTCCATGAAGGTCAGACGGCGCTTCTTACCTGCAGAAAACTAGACCGTTAAAACCTGCTTCGGGTCTTCTCTGTGACGGACTAGAAGTTAAGAGTTCTGGTTCTGAAGTTTTTATACATAAACAGAACCAGGTGATGAAGGCTACGTGTTTATTAGCATGGAGGCGTGTGAACACACACACTGAGCAGACGTTTCCTGCTGCCAGGAGGAGGTGGAGACAGGTTTGGGTCACTGAAACAAGTTCTGGATCAGAACATGAAAACAATATAGTCCAGACTCACCTGAAACAATGGTGACCGGGCCGCAGATCTCCCTCAGCTTCTGCCTGGTGAAGTTCTTGATCAGACAGCGGATCAAGGTGCTCTTTCCCACCTTGGGGGGTCCGACAACTACAATCACAACCGGAGGAGGTTCGAGTGGGGTCCGGTCCACAACAGGGATGTGATGTTTTTTAGCTTTTATGTCCTGAGTCCTGAGGAAGATTAATACACTTAGAAAAACATCTTCTGACCAGGAGATCTGAGCATCATCATCATCAGAACCAACCTGTGGAAGGACTTGGCCATGCGGACCGCCGACTGGACAGCAAATGCTTTGGGGTTACGTTTTCGAGCATCATCCTCTGCTGACACTTCCTGTTTCTTCAGCTTCTTCTTCTGGGCTTTTGGCCCGCTGTGCTTCTGCTGGTGCTTCTTCTGCTTCTTTTCCATCTTCTCCATCCTGTCAACAGAACCATGATCCAAAACACACATGTGATTACACATAAAACCTAATTACATCAGACATGCAGCTCCTACGGAAAAAGCCCGGTTTGGGAAATATTTTGGATCAATTTGATCTTATCAAACAGATTCCTGACAGATTCCATCCTGGATCTTCTGAGACCCAAATGGTTGGAAACGTTCAGAACTTTATAAAAATGTCTTTAGAACCACAGAAAAGCATCAGAAATCTGGCGTGAACTGTTTCCCCCTGGTTTCTGTACCTCAAAGTGAATTATTTTCCTCCACTCCGTGTCTGTTTTCTTCTGTTACCTCACATGTGCAGCGCGACCTCTCACCCGGAAGTATTCCAGCTCTATGAGTCACGTTTTATTTGACCGGATGAAACAAACACAGAATGGTTCCGCGGTGGGATGTGTTTTCGCTGTACACACGGTAAAAAAAAAAACAAATAACAACTTTTTTTTACAACAAACATAAAAATAAAACTGGAATATTTTCCAGATAATGTCCTTGACTTGTCTTCTG
>JBAMHV010000023.1:20303785-20316404 GCA_037177535.1 Pseudomugil gertrudae
CTGAGGCTTTCTGGGAGTTTGTTCCAGGCATGTGGAGCATAGAAGCTGAATGCAGCTTCTCCATGTCTCGTTCTGACACGAGGAACGGATAGAAGGCCAGGGAGCTTTTCCATGTTTAACCCTCTGGCTGGCTGGTTTTGGCCCCCAGGCCACATGTCTGACACCCCTGCTGCAGAAGCTGAGGGGACTTGAAGAGCAGAGAGGAGGAGGCGAGTTTGTCTCAGGGGCAGGAAGGTCCCTCCTCCTCTCACCACCTCCCTGCCCGGGCCCTTTGTTCCCTGATGATGTATGAGACAGCATCTCCCTTGGAGTACCGCAGGAACACGACAGCAAAGCAACAACACTCCTCTATAATGGAGACTGATGGGACAGCTCCCACTTTCTTCACTTTGTCCAGTACTGAGATTGAATTGGCATGGCCCTGCAGGCCCCCACAGGGGCCTTGGACAGCTCTGACGAGGACCCTCGTAAGGGAAGTATTAACCTGACAGAGGCTCGTGTCTGTTAGCTGCATTGGGTCCCGCCACAGCCTGACAGGTGGATGGATAGATGGTTGATGAATGATTAGATGGATGAGAGGGACCTGCACAAGTCTTTGTGGGCTGGGAAGCAGCGGAGGAGAGGTGATGGGGATGCCTGCTCCTCTGGTTCCTGTCGGACATTCCTCAGATTACTGAGGAAGACTCCTGCAAACCGGGACGTCTTTCCTCAAAGCTTTCAGGCTTGGATTGATTTATGGTGTCAGAGAAGAGTAAAGTAGACATGCAGGGAAACAGAGAAGTTGGAAACCTGTTTTATCTGGAAAAACAACAACAGGTGCCCCGATTACCAGCAAAGAGGAGCACTGATATCAGAGAGGTCGAGGAGATCTTATGAGGAAGTGATGCTTATTTGAAGCATTAAGTGTCTCAGCCACCCTCTCTTCTCCGGGAAGTTGCCTCCTTTTATTCAGGGATGAAGAAAAGTTACCTTCTCATTGCAGGCAGACCCAAATCTGACCCATATTTCATCTTTACATTGTCCACAATATAACAGAATATTCAACTTTCAGGTGAAATTTACAGAAAACCTGAAAGGCTGAAGCTACATTTAGGTATGATCTACCAGCAGTGGTGGTTATTCACGTGCTCGGTGTGTTCTTGGTCTGGTGATGTGGATGATGAAAAGGGCTGTTTAGATAAAAGCTGTCATAAAACCAGAACATTTCACGGTTCTCGCTCTTATTTTGGTTGTTTTGTGGTCAATCACCTTGTTGGAGAACAGCATGTTGTAGGACAAATACCTAAAGTTAGACGTTTATTCACTCTGACTAATCACGTCTCTTTACATCACAGACTGGAAGAGACCATAGTCTGTTTTACCTCCTGGTTCTGGTTTCTGGTACCGGTACCTCTCTTTCATGGCCTTTGTGCCTCAGTTTTCCCTGGTCTTTTAGTTGGGTTTGCAGTATTGCCACTCCTGCAGAGTTTTTCTATTCAATCAAACTTTCTTTAGTAATTCTTCCACCTTTGCAATTAAATCCTGAAATTGTGTCCTTCTACCTTGTCCTCCTGCCATCACACATCCATCTCACATATTTAATTCATAACTTACACAACCAAAAGAACATCTGATGCACAGGACACTTAAGGTCAGCATGACCTCAGAGATGAACAAACAACCTCTCATGGCATTTTCCCAACACAATATGACACAATCCTGCTATGGTGTCCCAGCTGTGTCAGACAGCAAAGGGTTAAAACACAAACACAGATCATCACTTCTTCAAGACATACACCCGCTAAAAGCAACAACTGTTCTGTAATAATAACAACAATAATAATATTAATAATAATTATTATTATTATTAGTGGTGGTAATTTTTAATATGTTTCATTTTTAAATATGTTTCAGGATAATAATAATAATTATTATTATTATCTTGAAACATATTTAAATATGTTAGATCTAAAATCTCAGCTTTGATTTTCACACACTAATTAATAATCAAGCTGCAGAGGAAGAGGAGCAGAGCAGAGAGGAAGAGTTCAGCAGACAGAAAATGAAAATGAGAACAGAAGAAGAAAAACAAGGAAGTGACGTTTGATGTTTCAGTGATGTTTGAAATGACCTTAAAACAGGAGCGATGCAGGTTTGTATGAGAGGTTTTTAAAATGCTGAGATGATTGTGTGTGTGTGTGTGTGTGTGTGTGTGTGTGCTTCATGTGGAGAGATCATGACTCAGACAGGAAACAGTACTATCATCTTTTGGAGATGGAGCATCAATTGTTGATGATAATACAGCATAATATGTGTGTGATGTTCACAAAGCCCCGACAGACAGAAACACCTGAATGAATCATTTCCTCTGATCACACGGAAACAGCCGGAAAGCATAAATCCACACGTAGAAGAGCTGAGACAATGTTGGCTTTTCATACAGAAGAAAATCTTTATAATTACAGAGTATTCACACCAGCTTAGAGCTTTTTCTTAAAGCCTGTTTTTTCATTGCAACCTCTAATTTGAATCCTTATTTGCAGGATTTTATGGAATAAAAATGATAAATTGATTAAGCTGAGTGGAAAAATAACATTTCTTTTTAATTACATTTTCTGAAATCATCTAAAGCTGCATGATGTTACTCTGTGTTCTGGACTCGTTTGATGACACTGTGACAGAGTAAGAGACAAGACAAGACTTTTACTGGCTGGAGAGATCCTCAGAGAAGAGACGGGATGAAGACGATCTGAGGAAATGATCAGCTGATATGATATGGGAGAATATGAGTATAATGTTTTACTGTTTTTAATAACAGTACATGTTATATATCAAACTCTACAACTATGTCTCCTATAACTCAAAATGACCAAATCTGAGCATTGTCATGAATCATTTTTCAGATATGTTTGTTTGTTTGACACGGCTTGAAATAAATCGTACAGCTATGACATCATCAAACCACTCGCAGCGTGTGGACTCGCGCACATGTTTTATGGGATATCAGTAAAAAAATACCCGATAGGAGATCAGTGTATGTGTGTTTCTAAGAGGACATTGCTTTCCATGACACACGTAAACGTAAAATTATATTGTAAATGATCTTTGTCAGCCTATTCTTTGTTTCTTACCTGGTTCTTCCTGACCTGCACTCTCCTCTCCTTCACCTTCATCATCTCTCCCTATCATCACTATGAAATATACAAATAAATAAAGGCATCTTTCTACTGTCAACAAAAACATTTTATTTTTATTTGTTTTATTTCTAAGAGATATAAACATTGATACATGGATCCAACTTACACCGTTATTCTTAATACAACAGCTTCTTCTCTCATCCAGAGTAAAGTGGTGCTGGCTACCATACCTGGAAATATGTCCACTTACTCCTACCTAACAACATGAATCCAAACCTAATGCAGCAAACGTGTAATATTACTACTGTGTTGGTATTAAGCTGTAATCGTTAGGAATTACACCACATATTCTGGTTCACACAGCGTTCTGTGCAGAGAGGCTCAGAGCTAAAGCCAAAAAGCTCTGGTGGGATCAAGCTGTTTATGGGCTGTAATTTTATCACTAAAATATTACATTCCAACTAAGTGCTGCTTGGTTTTTATATTTTCTATGTTTTTAAACAGTAAAAATACACAAATAAATACTTTAAACTGTAGAGTTGCTGGGATTCAGTTTAGGGATGCTTTAAAAAAGTTTATTTCACTGCTCCCAACAGGCCCAACAGAAGCCAGTCAGTACTCAGGACTGCAACTCTGAGTGTTGAAATAAATCCAGTGAGTGTCTACAAACGGCTTCAAACTTGCAGAGATAAGAGCCGTTTTCATGCTTCCCTAACCCCCAGACCTGAAATCCTGTCTCAGAAGAGCACAAAATTCCTTATGAATGATGTGTTGTTGTCATCATCAGTTAAAATAACACCTGTGTCTGATGAAGGTGGCAATTTAATAGAGTTGAAAAGTGTATTTTGGTGTGTTTTTACATCAAAAGCATAAAATTTGTCCATATTTATAACTTAAAGACAATTAACAAAGAAGACCAGGCCATTCCAAACTTCCTATTTATTTTTAATATCTTGTTTTGCCAAGTGAGGAACTGAAAATTAAAATCCTGTTGTATTGTTTGTATTTCTTGTTTTTGGGTGTCATCTCTGTGAGGAACTTGTTGAGCAGGAGGAAGTGAACATGGTTAACCCAGCCGCACATCAGGACTGAGTCACACACATCCCAAACACTGTGTTTGTGTGCATGTTGCATTATGGATGCAGGAGGGATGGAGACTGAAAAAAGCAACATGCTCTTGAAAAATAATGAGTACAGTTCATTACAGGTTCAGATGCACTGTCATTAGAAGATGAGAGTGTTGCTTAGAGACCCGTATTCATTAAACCTGTGAAATCTTATCATTCTTTCTGAATCCCAGAGGGACACACACTTATTCACGTCTTCCTACTGCTCTCAGCTGGTTGAACTTTGACCCATGTAGGTCATATAATGGACTTTTGGTCCGCTCTGGTATTTTTCTCTCAGTTTTTGGTCACGAGTTTGGATGTATTAGCCCACATCGGTGATTTCTTCCCAAAGAGTTTTGTTGTTAGAACTTTTCTTTAGGGTGAGCCCAGGCAACATGTCCATGTGGGTTATGTTATGGTCTCTTGTAGGTTTGGCCACAGTGATTACCTCATCTGTGTTTGCCCACAAAGCTTCCTGATCGATCATTTAACAAACACCTTTCATTAGAAATAAAAGTTACAGTAACAATCACAAAATATCTGCAAAGTTTTTACACACTGGTTAATTCTGTGAAAACACTTCACTGGTAAAGAAAAGACACAAAAAGGTTTTATTTGACATTTTTATTTGATTATTTATTGTATTTGAATACATTTCAAATTTATTAGCAACAATTCATGAGAAAATAAATTCAAACAGACTGAAAACATGAGCCACATCAGTCCAGTTTACCTGTGCTCATGCAGGGACCTCAGTTTTAAACTTGTTTACGCACAAACGGGGCCTCAAAGTACTTTTCTACACAACATTAGGTATTTAACTTGACTGAGCAGACCGTACCAGTGCCTCAACTTTGAACCTTGCGTGGTTACACTTTGGAGAGAGGAAAACTGGCAGCACAGTTGATGAGATTGACCCATGCGTGTATCATATTACACTTTAGCAGCAGGGTCACCAAGCCAGGCCTGACTAGAAGATTTCTCAGGAAGGAACGTCTGAAGATGAGGTCTGCTTCCTGAAGCCAGACTGGGATCTGGTGCCTCAGAGAGGATCTGATAACTGAAGGTTCTGCTCCGGTTCCACTTTAGGAAGAGCAGTAAACCTGCAGACTGAAACTCTAATCGTATAACTCTGATCTTCTAAATCACTAAGATAACTTCTATGTAGAAGCATCCCTCATATTCTCCTGAAGGCTGTTATGGCTCACAGGCTGAAATGAACCAGAATTGTCATTAAGGATTATCGTGTATTATTGAGAAGATGTACCTTGATGTATTGGAGAGAACGACGAGGCAAAGGTACACAAACATTTTCACCTCATGTTGGAAAAGGTGAATCATATAAAGAGTAAAATAAGGTAATAGATTGTTTGGTTTAACTCATCTAAGTGTAAAATGTAGAGATATCAGTCCACGTCTTTCCATTCTGAGCTGCATGAAACAATATTGAGTGTTCACTGAGGACATTGTTGCAAAGACCCCTGATTGTCTGACCTTATTTGCATCCTATGCTGGTAGAAAGACAACATTATTCCCCTTCTGTTTGAAATGTGCATGACTAGCATTGCAGAGAAGTCAAGCTAGCTTCATCGTGCAGTTAGCAGAGCTGCTGCCAAGGAGCTCTGCTAACTGCATGTCCATCTGTCCATCCGTCTGTGGGTTTGTGCAGATCCTGCGCATACCTGGAGGACATCATATTCACATCATGTCTGTAGCTATATAATATAGCTTGCACAGATAATCATTCACAGAGATCTTGTAATGTGTGATGATGGAACAAGCATTTTTCACTGACAGAGACATATTCACAAACTCACCCAGACATATTCATGCTCACATTCCTCCGTCTTCTGCAATTACCATAAGAGGACAATGAGACAATGATAACAGCTGCTTATAGGTCACTTAGTGGCCTTTGTTTCTTGTCAATACGCAGTCTGTTCTCTGACATCAGAGTTGTGTTTATTTTGCATTGAGAACATGAGAAGTCTTTGATTTGTTGTCCCCTGTGGCCTCAGAGAACCAGGGCCTCATTGAGAGAGAAGCCAACTCTGGAGTCCATCAAAGAATGTCGGCAACTGAAGCCCAAGATGCAGAAAAAATGTCTGCATTGCTAGTGTTGAGGCAGAGAGAAGCTTTAATGATTATGTTTGTCCTCCATCAGAATCAGCTGTAGAATCAGAACACAAGCTGGCTCATCAGAAGCAAACCACAATCAGACCGTTCAGAAGATGCAACTGAGAAACTCCAGCGTAACAGCAGCACGTCGGTTAGAGTAAAAGTGAAAAGAGAAAATATAGAAGTAAAACATAGATGTTACAGTAAAAATGGAAAATGTAATCATCATCATCAAATGGAAATAAGGTGACACCATACCAAACCTGCTGAGGCACGAGTGTTCACCAGAACTACAGACCAGACAAGGAGGACATTAATCAGAGAGAGGAGGTGAAGCATAACCCTGAAGAAGAGACAGCTGAGTCTGTCCGAGTGGACAGAAAAAAAACACCCAGAAGAAAAAAAAAATCCAGAATGTGTAGAAGATCCTTTGAGTCAGAGGAGACTAACCCCGAATAAAGCAACAGTGAAGCATGGTGGTGGCAGCATCATGATATGGAGATGTTTCCATCAGCTGGGACACTGGTCAGACGTGAGGAAATGATGGATGGATATAAAGCCTGGGAGGAAACCTTCCAGAGATTAAGGACAGCAGCAGAGATGCTGTCCTCCAGGTGTTTTCCTTCCAGTCTGCAGCGTTGAGTAGCAGGATGTTAGCATAAACCTGCAGCTCCACCATCATCACACAGTCAGTTATACATTCACTTCAGCTCCATCTCATCCATCTGCATGAAGCAGCTGCAGCAGGAAGACCAACTCAGCCTGGTTGGTCTTTCTGCTTCCTTTTTCTTCATGCAAATAACCATAACACGTTTGTTTACAAGCACACATAGCATACTCTGCTAGTTCAAAATGTTTTAGGTCTAAATCAAAATGATCAAGCATGATTTTATCATTTGAACAGTGACATGTGATAGCTCATGGCTCAGCTAATGAAGAAACACAGGCTGGAATAAATGTGTTGGAACAACCGAGTAAAAGTCCCAGACTTGAAGACCAATGAATACCAGTGGAACCAGAACCTATAGGGGATGAAGATGTTTGACTTTGGAGGAAGGACAAAAGTCCCAGATGGATGAGCTGGGGTCAGAGAGACTGGAGATGGAACTGATGGAGAAGACGTAAATATAAAAACCTGCAGAGGGGGACAGTTTATTCTTTTAACCGTTCACCCACTGTGCTTAAATTGGACTAACAGTTTCATGTCAGGGTGCAATGTCCTCTTAGGCAGTGTAGTGCTGTCCTGTAGAATAAATAAATAAATAAATCCATCCATCCATTTTCTACCGCTTTTTCCCTGAATGGGGTCGCGGGGAGGCTGGAGCCAATCCCAGCTCACAACGGGTGAGAGGCGGGGTACACCCTGGACAGGTCGCCAGTCCATCACAGGGCCTAAATAAATAAATAAACCATCCATCATCTATAACACTTATTCCAACGAAGGCTCACAGGTAGCCGGAGCCTATCCCAGCAAGCATCAGTAAAGGCAAGGTACACCCTGGACAGGTTTCCAGTCCATCACAGGGCCAACATCGAGAGACAAACAACCACTCACACACACATTGATCAATCAACCTAACATGCATATCTTTTAGACTGTGGGAGGAAGCCGGAGTACTGAACCCACATTAACACTGGGAAAACATGCAAACTCCTTTCTAAAAAACAACTTTCTGAACTGAGGATCGAACCAGTGACCTTCTATGAGGCTGTGATGCTAAAAATATTAGATTTTTTTTATTAATCATTATTTTATTTATCATTATTTTATTTTTATTAATTATTTATTATTATTATTTGGATTTACCCATCCTTATTTTTTTCTTTTCTTTATTGTTGCACAGTTCATGTTGCTTTTTGGCAAACATATATAGTTAAGTACATTAAAGCCCACATAAAGTTTGCTACATGTGGTTTCTGAGTGCATATCTTAGATAGTTAAACAATGTCTGAGTGTTTAACTTTGTGTTATGGTAAAACTGTGGGTGTTGAAGGCCTCTACAGGTGCAAAATACATTTCCAGAAATAAATGATGACAAATCTACACTTGTTAGGGGTTTGAAATCCTGATTTTAATGAAGATGGAAATCTGGAATTATGATATCAGATGAAAATGTTTAATATTGTCACTGTGGGGTGAGAGAACTGTGTGAACTGCACCTACACACAGAGATGGAGGATGCGATGTTGGTCAAAGGAGGGCTGCGGAGAGTTCAATGGCCTATCTGGCCTTCCCCTCTTAAAAGTCTGTGACGGCCCAGAGACTTCTGGGTAATGTAGTCCCACTCAAATACAGGTGCGGGAGTTTACTTTTAATTTAGGCAATCAACGTTTTTTAATTTCTCAGTCACAACAGCAGGATTATCTCTACGACACGACCGTGTGATAATCAAATATAACATCCATGTTAACGTGTTTTCCGTGACTGTCAGAGCAATAAAACTACATATCCCATGCGGCCTTTTGTCTCCTGCGCAGGCGCAGTGAGCGTAGACGAAGAGGAGGCGAGGAGGAAAATGAGTAGTAGGAGGCCAGCGTTTGGCGGTGAAATTAGACATAATAATCATGATTTCTTTTTTATCTTTTTATAAAAGTTACTTAGTTTCTTTTCTAAACTTGGACCAAAGAACTTTTGCGGACATTTGGTGAAAACGAGGACTCTAAAAGGTGTTTTTTGTGGTCGGAACAGTGCCAAAGATTTACTGATAATCGTTAGTTTTTTTCCCCTTGTTGTTTGTTTGTTTTTCTGCTCCGTCAAAATGCCGCGAGACAACAAAACTCCCCTCATCCAGAAAATAGCGAAACAGGCCAACATCACCTTTAAAGACTCCAAGTCTTCGGCCAACGGGGACAGTAAAGTTGTGACGGAGAAATTGAATGAACTGATCTCCTTAGTGACCTCCGTCCGGGCTGCCGACCTCAAAATTGCTCCCCGGAAAAACAAGCCGAACTCCGGGGCAGCGGGGCTCCAGAGTCCCCCTGTCACCTACATGCACATCTGCGAGACGGAGGTGTTCAGCATGGGGGTGTTTCTGCTGAGGACCGGCGCCTCCATCCCGCTGCACGACCATCCGGGCATGAACGGGATGCTGAAGGTCTTTACTTCATGTTTTTAACATCACACGTGCAGAAATGTTAGTTTAAAGCAGCTGTAGTTAAAGTTTTCCTCCATACCTGATACATACAGCATCACACCTGACTCTCAGGAGGGTGCAGCCTCCATGTCTCCTGTCCCTAACCTCCACATCCAGACTCAGACATCTCTGGATGAACTTGGACCTGGGAAGATGGGCTACAGGTTTTCCATTATTTCCCACAGCATGGTCCATGCTGCAGCACAGTCTAGTTTTTCTGTTTTAATAGCTTAACCCTTGGAAAACATTAAACTTGTTAGGATCACAGAAGGCTTCCTCACAAGTGCATATAAATTCTGTCTCTGGTCACTTTTGTATGAATTATGTTAAAGTAGCAGCCACAGTCTTTTAGACATATGATACTTTAAATTGGCCATTTTTTACACATTGCATTGTGATAGGGTTGATAAAGTGCATTGAACTAATGAATGGGTCACTTCAGAGCCGACCCACAGACTAGAACCAATATTCTGGACCGCATCGCATCTTTGGGAGTCTGTCAGCTACGTTGGCTTCATCAATGTAACAATATTGTCAAAAAGACACCAAATAAGACTGATTGTGTTATCTGCATTTATTTTTAAAAGCAATTTCATGACAAGTCAACCAGATATTAATCTGACAAGTTCAGATGCATCAGAGAGCTGTAAATGATACCAGTATAAATTACAGGAGGGTTAGACGGTATTGTTAATCTGTAGACCTCGTGCTGAGGTAGAATTAGGGTAAGATGCTGGAGTTGCCTCGCTCTCCACACACCTTCATTGTTCCACCTCCTTCCCATCACTGGTGGTATGGTTGTTTGGAGATGGTTCGGACCGGAGCTTCACATTGAAACCAGGTTCAAAGTGACATAACGCAGCTCCATAAAGTTCAGTACAAAGAGTGAAACCGAGTCCAGACTGGGAAGCTGAATCAGACATATGTCCACAGGAAAGGGGGACAGTTCTGCAGCAGGACCCTACATATCAACGAGGACATTGTCCTCATCTCAGCTGTAGAACCGGACCGGGGTTGTACTCGTGATGATGATACCAGCTCATTTTGTGCAGATGTTTGTTTTCAGGTTTCATAAAAGTTTTTATATTTATTGTTGAGAAAATACAGGTACTATTTAATATTTTAATATAGCTTTAAATGAACAAAGATCGAAGTCGATGTAAAATACTAAATCTCAGATAGAAACTGTATATCTATGCTTTTTAATGATATTACTTTAGATTCAACTGGACTTGAACAGCACCTCATGGCTTCATACATCAGCTAAATACCTTAAATATTACAGAGACACAACAACTTTGCAAGTGAATCAGCAGATGTAGAGAATGTGAGAGAAGCTCGCCATTCTCCTGCTTTTTATCCCTTTACAGGAGAAGGAATAACCCATATCTTTGTGATTTAGCCTAAAAAATATGAAGATATGATTTAAGAACCATAAGAAAATGGATGGATGGATCCCCCAGCCTTAGCATCATAACAGAGGAGAATATGTCACGATGCTGAGCCTTTTTGTATGAATTAATCAGGACATTTGTCCCGACATCCCGACTGAGCACGCTCATATGGAGCCATTTAATTGCATGTGGACTTGTTGAGTTCAGCTGAAAAAATGAACACTGTTTAATTTGCTCTGCTAGAATCAGAGGATGTTTATTTCCTTCCTCCTGACTGTTTCCTGTCTTTTGTCCAGGTTCTGTATGGGAAGGTGAATGTCCGCTGCTTTGACAAGCTGGAGGACAGCCTAACCATGAGCTCCATCCCTCCTGGCTTTGACCCGCCCGTTGCCCCGCTGCAGATGGCCTCTGTGTGGCGCTCTGTGCTGCGATCAGCCACCGAGTACTCGGACAGCAGCGGGCCATGCCTTCTCGCTCCCTTACGGGATAATCTGCACCAGATCGATGCAGTGGGGGGCCCCGCAGCCTTCCTGGACATCCTGGCGCCGCCGTACAATCCAGACGATGGCCGAGACTGTCACTATTACAAAGTCTTGCAAATGGCAGGCGAAGAAGGAAGAGACACAAAGGGGAACCAGGAGCAGCTGGGAGCAAATCAGGAGGAAAATGAGGCGTGGCTGCTAGAGATCCCTCAGCCAGAGGACTTCTGGTGTGGTGGGGAGCCCTACCCCGGCCCCGCAGTCTCTATGTGAGGGTTGCCTCCTGTCTGAGGAGTTGTGTAAGACAGACGTGTTTTCTACCCGTCCGTTACCACCTGGAAGTCAGAAGGATGGAAGGTTTCTCTGGAGGGCGCCACACCAGAGCAGTAGGATTGCAGTAGGAATCCAGGGACCAGCATTACTAATATGGTATTTTTCTTGGGCTCAATATGTTGCCTTGTACACAGATGAATGTTATCAGCCAAACAGTGTGATTAATGAGGCATCATTACAGTCTCTGCTGTGCACTGTGAGGCTACGAAAGCTTTAAAGCTCTCCATTTTCTCCATGTTGCAGTGGACTTCCATATGTCTCAATGCCAAAGCCTGAAGCTCAAGTCCTACCTGCCTTATCTGCACATACTTGTATACATATCTAAAACTTCTAGTATACACTCACTTCTTCTTCCAAAGTGCACACTACATTATAAATTCCTTTTTTGGGGGGTGGGGTTCCACTTGATGCGTGGTCATCTCTGATGAAAGCAGCCTGGTCTGTGATGTGTTCTACTGTCTCTGACTTTCAGAATATAGCATCGCGTTAAAGGAAGCTACAGCTGTCAGAGCTGTCATTATTTTTATGCTATGACATTACCACTTCTTTTCTGCCAACACTGTAGTCATGTTTCTGTGTTTGCTGAGCTACTTCCAACGTCGGTCAGCCTGTTGACCTTACACAGGTCTGTGTGTCAGCAGTAATATGTTATCTGACTGGTGAATGTATGTGGACCAATAAAAGGATGCTCAGTAATCCTCATCTTTCATGATTTTTCTTTAGCACATCTCCAGCAAAGTAAACCTCATGTTTTATAAGCGAAATGTGGTTTTAAACATGACCACTTTCACTCCTTTTCCCAAGATCTTTTACAGCTGATGTGAATCACGGATTTCTCCTGTAGGATTCAGCCTTTATAGATGAGAATCTCCCGTTCCACCATCATCCATGATGAGAATCTCCCGTTCCACCATCATCCATGATGAGAATCTCCCG
>JBAMHV010000023.1:20323734-20336089 GCA_037177535.1 Pseudomugil gertrudae
TTTTTTAGGAGTTTTTCCTTACCGAGAAGGAGGGTCTAAGGACAGGATGTCTGCTTAGTTTAGTGTAGTCATTACTGGTCTATTGTGTGTTATGTCTGCTGTGTGATGAACTGCGTGTGAAGCCCTTTGAGACGACTTTGTTGTGATACGGAGCTGTATAAATAAAGACGTCTGCCAAATAAATCTAGATATACAACGTCCTCAGTCTGTCTGAGTTTAGAAGGAGAAAATTCAGAGTAATCAGGTCTTTATGTCTTTAAGACACCTTTGTAATTTAGTAGACTGATGGATTTCATTGGGCTTCATAGGTCAATCTGAGTATCGTCTACATAACAGTGAAAGTTTACACCATGTTGTCTGATGATATTACCAAAAGGAAGCATGTAGAGTGTAAAAAGCATGGGTACAAGTACAGAACCCTGAGGAGCTTCATGACTCTGGTGTGTGAGGAAGACTCGTCATTTACATGAACAAACTGAAATCTATCAGATAAATATGACTTAAACCAGCTTAGTGTTCTCAAGATTCTCAAGAATTTTACACATGAAAGGGAGGTTGGATATTGGTCTATAATTAGATAACACTTCTGGATCAAAAGTTGTTTTTTAAGTAAAGGTTTGATTCCAGCTGTCTTAAAACATTGATATGCAGACGCAAGCAGCATCGTGCAGCATCTTAGGGTTTATGTCTGGTTGTCACATGTTTGCAAACTTTGACATTTCAAATCATGAATCATGAACATCGTGTAGGAACT
Organism: Pseudomugil gertrudae; assembly: GCA_037177535.1. Classification (NCBI taxonomy): domain Eukaryota; kingdom Metazoa; phylum Chordata; class Actinopteri; order Atheriniformes; family Pseudomugilidae; genus Pseudomugil; species Pseudomugil gertrudae. The sequence goes on from JBAMHV010000023.1 coordinate 20,324,489, forward strand.
GATAACTTTCAGGGCCAGACCAGACCAGGTGTAACATAATGCAGTTCGTTCAGTCTTTAATCCAGAACTTTGGCTCATGCTCTGTTGTCCTGACAATCAGGAGGAAGAGTTGTTCAGACCTGAAGGCAGCATCCTCCACACTGCAGCTTTAACAACCGGCCCTCACTCAAAATATGACGATTATTATTATTCAAAGTTATATTATGATAATTATATTATTTATTTATTTATTTATCTGCAATTCCTAAAATTGATAAAAGCTACCTGACAGGTGATGATCAGGTCTGAGGAAACAACACACACAGGTCAAAGTTTAAACAAACAACCCAAAAACCAGGATTTAATCAGCTCAGAAGTGGAACTAACTAATCCAAATCTTCTCAGGTCTCTTCATCTCTTTTTAAAAACAAACAAAAGGTCTTCACCACTTCCAAACACGCTGCCTCTTCATCATATTGGCTCAGTATGTCTGAAGCGCCCTGAGATGACACTGTGGTGAAGTGCACGTGCTATAGCCTACAAATAAAGGTCAATTGAAGACAAAAGTTCTGTCTTTATTTGACCAGAACCAACATAACCACCATGACCAGTACGATTCTGTTCATCATGACCAACAAAGCTGAACATAGTTTCTTTATAAGCTCTATGTGTCATCCATGTCCAGCAGTTAAATCTGATTAAATGATCAAAATGAAGAGCATTTAACTATTTTTTCTGTTTTGTTCACCAAAATGTTCATTTTTAAAATTCACACTGCTCACATAAAAATAATCATGTTTATAAGTGAGTCACGTGCACAGATGTGTTTGGCAAAGTTAAATGAATAAATGCGAGCGCTGTCAGTGCACGAGGACGTGGAAGACACCTGAGTGTGTGGACTAAAGTCATGTCCGACATCCTCACTGCGCAGCAGCTGTAACCGCAGTCACGTGACACATACCGTATTCTTTACCAATAGCCTACTTCTTCATCATCATCATCATTCTAACAGATATGCTGTGTTAGAATATGTTGTCCAGGAAGCTGTGGTGAAATAAGAGAACTGGTTTTCCTGAGAACTGGTTCCAGCAGACCTGGAAATCACCATGTTCAGACAATTCTTCCTAAATTTACTCAGTTTTATTAAAATAAAACAAGAAAAAGAAAACCTGCACAACTTTGAGACATTTTAGCTTGTAAAATAAGTTTGTTAAATATTTTAACCAACTTTTTGTGTCTTTGTGTGAATTATTGATCAACCAAATAAAAAACGATGCGGGAGTATTAAATGTTAAACTGAAATTTCATGTAATAAATTTCCAGCTGTATAGTGAAGAAAGCTGCGACTCTCCGCATACTGTCACTGTTTTACACCCTTTAAAATAAGAAATGTGATTTGATCCAAATCCAATTTTATCCCCTAAATTACTAATAAACGCAGAGTTACAATCAGTGTTTACATTAATGTGTCTGAATCTGTTGCATTTTCACGTTTTAGACACTGAAACAACCAGAAATAATCATTCAACAAAAAAAATCCATGCTGGTGATTCCAGATGAAATTATCCGTTTTTTAAAATAGGATTATTATTTACATAAACGTATTATTATCATATTGTGCTTTGTCTTCGATGTTAACAATAAAGATAAAATTAACATAAAGTGTGAAAATGTTTGAGGCGATTATAACAACTTAAGATCATTAAAACAATATTTTCTGATCATTTTACAGAGTTTTTTTAACTAATCTTGTTGAAAATGGCAAAAAAATCATCTTGTATTTCCTTTAAATCATGGGCATCTTCGCGCATGTTTTTTTAGAGTATTTATTAATAAACCTTTATTTCCTGGTCCAAAGCGCGCGCTCGTTGTTGCGGCTTTAATACAACCCGCGTCACTTTGCATATTTAGACTTGTGATCGCGGTCTGATAGAAGCCTGAAATAAAAAAAGTGAGTAGGTTAGGAAAAAAGGAAAGAGTGAGTCAGAGCGGACATCTGTGACGCAACGAGGGATTTACCCAAATCACTTTTCCAATATCAGAAAGTTGATTGAAAGGAAGCTGAGTTTGTGATCACCTTACATTTAATAAGTCTGAAAACACACATAACAGCAAACACACGAGGTCAGTATCATGTCAATATTTACATCAGAGTATTTACACCAACACGACACCAAATATGTAGAAAAATAGAAATATGATCTTAGTTAAAGATTTCCATTAGAAACGTTCAGTGTACAAAGGACACACAGCAAGGCACTGGAGGACACTGATCACACAAATTAGGTCAAATCATTCTCAATTAAATAACTTAAATGTCCCTTTGTTTTCTTTTGAGCATTATTGCGGTTATTGAACATGTACACGCGCAGGCTGCGCACTGTGGGTCAGTGTTGAAGATTCATATGTTACAAACCCAAAAGGGAAAAGTGCACTCTTAACGGTGTGTCCGTGACTTCTACTGCAGGAATGGATGAGTGTGCGTAATTACGCACGCGCGCTCTGGTGTTTTTACACTGTTTTGTGATCAGTTCAGAGTTTTTCAGGAGATTAGTGTAGGTCAGTATTCCCAGAACACCTACGAACAGATCCCGCTGGCTGCGCTGATGCCGCCCGCTGGACGCTCCAGCACGGAGCTCCCGGAGGAAGAGGATGAAGAGGAGACAGTAGAGGACTTCCTCTCCTTCTGCCTCAGGTGGATTTTCGTGTGTCTCTTCCGCTCGTCGCTTCGCGCGAACTTGCGGCCGCAGTAGTCACAGGCGAACGGCTTCTCTCCGGTGTGCGTGCGGATGTGCGTGGTGAGGTGGTCGCTGCGGCTGAAGTTGCGCATACAGATCCGACACTGGAAGGGCTTGTGTCCGGTGTGAATTCGGATGTGTCGGGTCAGTTCGTCGGAGCGAGAGAAGCGCCGGTCGCAGCCCTCAGCCGGACACGGGTACGGCCGCTCGTGGATGGGCGTTTTGCTGGGTCTGTTCGGATACTTTCTGGGCCGGAGGATCGGCCTGAGTGGCAAGTTCTGTGGGCTGTAGGCAGAGGTGAGCCGTGGTGGCCCGACCTCTGAGCTACCAGCACCTGGACCCCCCAACGTGAAGTTCCTGATAGTGTTCAGTGGGGTCAGGGGTGGAGGGACGCGGAAAGTATCAAGTGGGCACGGGACGAACGGTTTCCTGTCCTGGATACCTGCTGTGTGCATGTCCCGCTGACAGGACGGCTGGAAGAAGCCCGAATAGTCAGGAATGATGGGGAAAAGCCCCGGAGCCTCCGAGCTGCTGGGCTGCTTGGGCGAAGAGTAGGAGGGCGGAGGGTAAGAGGCAATGGGGCAGGTGGAGGTGGACAAAAACGCCGAGGGGTCCTGGTACATCTCCCCGCAACCGGATGAAGAGTAAGGAGGCGGGGGGGAGTACAGATGGTGGTGGTGGTCCATGTCGGCTTGGCTCTGAGCCGCCATGGTGCAACTCAAATTTCCGTTGGAGAAATGATTTGGAGATCCTGATGAAGCTGGAGAGGAGGAGGCTGAGGAGGAGGGAGGAGGAGGAGGAGGCGGCGGTTGGGTCACGTTGAAGATGCCCGAAACGATGTTAATAACTCCCTCGGGGTTCCAGTTACCTGGATACTGGGAGTCTATGGAGAACTTCCCCATATAGGCGAAGGTCTGGTTCCGGTGGGAGGCGGGCTGAGAGAAGCCGGAGGAGTAGGAGGAAAGGTCCATGGAGCGTTTCTCCACGCTCATGTCAGCGCCCATCAGACCATCTGCGGAGAAAAGTGCCGCACATTATTTATCTACCTGTGCGCGCGACAAGCGGAGTGAGGTAAACTCAGGTTCAGGTGAAACATTCAGAGCAATGTGAACGTGTTGTAAAAGATTTTCTGATGAAGCCAAACTCACCTGCTGTCACGTTGATGTGCTCGTAATGCGCTCCTAGGTCAGTGTTGGGGAAGATTGCCACGGAGGTCGGCAGGCTGCTGCTCATATCATCCACGGAGTACACGCTCTCTGCTGTGGGGTGCACGAACCCCCCGAGATTCATCTGCACCTTCTCCAGAGTTTTAGCCGTCATGGTGGGAACACAGAGAAACTATCTGTTCACTTCCTACTTTCTTTCTTTTAAACTGCAGGTGTGTGCATGTCTCTGTGACAGCTCGCGCTCCGTGTTTTCTACACTTTCACGTGTTCCGCCGATCAACGGGAGCGGGAGCGCTGACACCAGTATGTATATATGGGGATCCTTTTGAATATGACCGCTACGTCATTATCCAAATACGGAGTAGGCGGGGCGATGGAAGCGGAGAGCGCTGCGGATGCTGATTGGCTGAGAGGCTCCGTGACGATTACAAAGGGAATCACTTGTTAATGGAGAGCGCGCGGCTCCGTGGCAGATAAGAGGAGCTTTTTCCACTCACAGATAAACTGCTCCAGTTTGATGTAAGAGTCTCCACCAGTAACAAACAGAATAATCACAATAAACATACTTAATTTTCCATTTATTTAATCTGACTTATATTTTGTTCTGATTTGTCTTACAGCTGTGATATCTGTGATATCTGAAGGAGGAATTCCGGTTGAGTTTCTGAACCCATAAAAGGTTGAATCCGGTCCAAAGGGAACACCCCCACGCGCTCCATATTTGGGTTGTGTTCCGGAAAATGATCGGTCGGAAAGTGACGAGTTTTACCGAGCTGAGAAGAGAGAGAGAGAAAGAGATATAACCACAGTCAAATGAGACGGACAGATGGTGGAATTTACTCCTCTGGGTGCGAGAGGCTGCGCGAGCTCGGAAACATCTCACAGCCTGATTTGACTATGCTCTAGGAAAGACTAGATTTAGTTCACTGAGGAGTTAACTATAGCTGTACGTGGAGATATTTTTAGTTCTTAGGAAAAAGAAACAAGTTTTTATAGAGGCAGGGTTTGTGAAGCGTGTAAAATAAACACAGGAATGAAACTGATGCAGAAATAGTGCATGAGATGGACAGATCTTCCAGATTTATATCAGCAGCCTGTTGTGGTGACCAATGGGCAAATGAGATTAAACTGAGTTAATTTATCTGTCCAGGCATATTGAATAAGACGCAATGCATGCCCTCCTGTGGAATCTTTAGGAATTGCCCCTCCCTGAATCTCACTCATTTCAGTGCTGTCTGACGGTGTAAAGTCCCTCCGTGGGTGGAGAAAGTTGATAGACAGAAAACAGAAAATATTGTGTAGCTCAGGTGGAATATTCTTTCCATTTTGTCTGCTTGTGTGTTTGTGTGTTGCACAGCCACATCAGTCAGTTACCACTGTCTTGTAAACGATCTAAATTTAGGCCTCTAGGTGACCTGAAGCAACCCAACTTCTCAAAAGTCTAATCTTCCGTGGTTAGAATAAAATTGTGCTGTGGATGAACATTATGACTGGGTGGTGGGTGGACTGGTGAAGCCAAACAAGTCCACTGATCTGGAAGGTATTGATAAAATTAGACAGATAAATGGCATTAAGTTCAGATTGGATCATTGATGTGATGGCATCATGTCAGAGGAAAACATTGTCTCTACTTTTACATCTGCTTCTTGATGATTTGAACATTAATGATAGATAAAATCTTAATTTAAAGACACTGTTTTAACCATCTTTTCATACATCTTTTGAGTCAAACAGCATCCAAACTGATCTCCAGCTTGCTCTTCTGAGTGAGGTCTGACATTTACATCACATAAGTTATGGATTCATGCAGAAAGCAAAGTCTCTCTAACCCGGATGTTCAGCCAGGGTCAGACGAGTCTGGTCCTCCATGGGTCCTGCAGATTTTTGATGCTTCCTTCTGTCCCAGTAGCTTGTACTGCTCAGTGACTCATTTGCAACAGGGACAGACAACTGGACTTTTTTCATTAGTTATTGACGAAGTTTCATCTCTCATCTTTACTTCCAACCAGTTGGTGGGGAGTTTTCACAACCTGAATGTTGATATTCTAACACATTTTCAGCACAAAGGCAATCAGCATCATGTTCTCAGTAAGCTGGACTAATGCAGCAAATTAAACGGATCACATGCAGCACCTTATGACCTTTTAACCCGGGGATGGGCAGCCTCGAGGGCCACTGTCCTGTAGGTTTTAGTTGTTTCCCTGTTGCAACACACGATTTGAACGATTGCGTCACTAAGCAGAACTTTACACGTCGGTTTGGACCTTGCTGTTTCCTGCAGGCAGCAGCTGCCAGCTGTAGCTGTAAAAAGAAGTGAATGGACATGCTGGGAGGTGATTAGTTCTGCTTCACTTTCTGTCGCAGGTCTTTACTCCACAGCGCCGCATTCGCACATGACTTTCACATTCATCAAAGCACTCGTCAGTATGGATGCTCTCTGAGTCTCTGTGTGTTTGTGTGTTTATGGGGCAAATGTGGAAATGAGATAATTTTTTTAATGAAAGATTTTCATTCTCATTTAGAGTGAAATGAATAATTATTTATATCTAATGTGTGATTTTTTAAAATCTTATTCAACCGTTGTTTGTTAGTCAATCACTCTAAATTAAGCTAAATATCTTGAAAACACCTGAGTGTGATATGACTATGATAAACATTTCATGGCCTATATTTGACTTGTGTTGGTAGAAGTTATAATCTTCACACAGCAGCAAACCAGGGAAAATCCCTGTACTGCCCCTACAGCACGGCTGTGTCAGTGTTAAAAACAATCAAATGTCATTCAGCTCATAATGTTGGCAAAACAAAAGCTTTTCTTAGAGTGATTTCTGCAATCTTTCAGTGAATTTAAAAAATGTAAAATAAGACAATCTGTAGTGAAATTTGAAGTGAAATGTAGCGACAGTCACCTCTCAGCCAAACCCACTCAGCATTTATCGCTGTCACAATCATAACATGCCAGGATATAAAATTATTTTCTTCTCCAGTCATCAAGGCCAAACCCACACTGGATATAGTTTGCTTTTGTTGGCCCACACACTTTCTCTGTGTGGGAGTCTGACAACTGGAGTGTGTGCATGTAAATAAGTGTATTTGATGTGTGTGAGTGGTGTGAAGTGAGACAATGAGTGTGCAACTGTCAGAGTGAGAATGCTGAGAAGGCTTATTTCTAACCCGTCTTCAATCACAGATGAACAAACAGTGACAGGCGCCCCCACAGAACCAATGATGAACAGTGAAAGGCTTTATGAAGAATTAAAAAATCCTAAATACAAATTTATGAGTATCAGCCTGCCTGAAACATAAGAGCCAACACACCAAACCCAGCATAGAGTTTGCACATTAACCCAGACTCAGCTTCACGTAGAGCAGGAGTACAGCCAGGGTGGTGCTCGACTGAAACCTGATTGGACACCTCAGGTGATTGACAGGTTAGTGGAGGAGGTCAGAAACATCTTTCCAGACCTGCATGGATCACCAGTGTCACTATGCTAGTTTGAAATTATAAAGTAGTTTCCTAATTCTTCATCCTTTGAAAATATTGACACATCTGCATATTTCCAGAAGAGTTATGCAACTATGTTATGCATGAAGCTATGTAGCAGTGCTAACTATGCTAGCGCTAGTTTAGTTTTAAGCTAGAATCATGTCAAATTTAGTTTTCAGTCAGTGTATTTATGTTTCAGTCAGTACAAGCGGCACAAATTCAGAATATTCTGGGCTCCATCCACTAGGCGAGGCTGTTCACTAAGACCCTGTTACAAGCTACGGTTATCACGCGCCCTTTAACCCCTGATCTCTGTGACATAACGAGGAACAGCGTTGAGGTCGTGTTGTATGCTGATGATCTTTTGTTGTTAACATCCAGTTGGTTCCGCTCTCTGTTCCTGCAGCATTTACAGAGTTTGGTAAATACAGCAAGATTACAGGATAAAAACTGAACATTTTGCTGTTATTATGAAAAATGAACATATTCTAAATGTTACATTCCAGTTGTTACCAGTGTGTAAACCTATTAGAAATATTTGAGCAAGTTTTCAGAGCTGAGAGTATTTATTTACTTTAGAAAAGATGCTCTTTTATCAGTGTCCTCTGTACTGGATGCTAGGACTTACTGCTTGTGTTGCATTACTATCAGATTCCTCCATGACGGAAGTAAAAAGGATCTATAAAATTAAAGCTGAATAAATGTTTTCAGAGGAATAAAGTCCTGAGATAGAGGATAAGAACAAGTGAATAGAGGTGACATTGCTAACATGCCTGTTTCTGTTCTTTTCAGAAAGGTTTTCATTTTGCAAATGTTTGGTAAATCATAAGATTATCATGTGATAAAGACGTTGCATGAAAGCCTGATCAATCCTCCTCCTCTCTAATGAGTGAGACAAACATAAACCACCAGGTAACACTGAAAGTGTGGGTCAGACACCAATACATCAGATTTAACTGGGAATCATATAATTCCCCACACAACCCCACTGGATGGTGCATTCACTGTCTGGGCCAGATTAGGAATTAGACACCCCCCCCCCCCCCCCTCCATTTCCCTGCTCTTCTTTATACTCTGATGTGCATGTCCTTTTGGAGCCATACTAAAGGGAGCTATTTCACCTTCTAATCTCTGCTCGGGTTGTTCTGCTCTGAGAGCCACATGGGAGGATGAATTGGGAGATTTTTTTTCAGATAATACTTTTCAGTGAAACTTTGACGGGAGCACGAATCATCTCTGTGCACTAAACGTGCATCCGACACCGTGCTCATTATAGTTAAACTGTGTAATATGCTGTCCTCTGTGTGATGCTGTCATGCCTCTGCAGAGATATTCTGGCTCTGTGGATCTGAAATGGAGACTCACTACACAAGAAAACATTTTTATTATTGTCTTTCTTTCATCTCCGACCAGTCTGTCCATTCTCCTCTGACCTCTGATAAGACATTCTGGTCCAGACATCTGCTTCCCACTGGACATTGTCTCTATTTCGATCGGTCTCAGTAAACCTGAGAGATGCTTGTCTTGCTTTCACCATGTCTGACTGAATGCTGCCATGTGATTGGCTGGTTGGATATTTGGGTTAAAGGAAGTTGAACAGGTGGTGCTGATAGGGTGGATGCTACTCATTGATTATTACATGTTTTAAGCATCCAGGTGAAGAAAACAATGTGTTAAAGCTAAAGTCTCAGTTCCATGAACAGACTAAAGAATCTGAATATCACAGTTACATGTGATGGATGACCTAAACCTGTGAATGTGTGTGTGTGTTAACACCCTTCATATCCTGTCAGGGCACATCTCCAGGATCTGGTTCAGGCAGCTGATGATCTACAGCTGCTGATGAGGGACACAGTAATTATGGTCAGTGAAATGTGGAATGGCCTCATTTGTCACAGCATCTCAACGTGTGTGTATGTTTTATTGCCCCTGACGAGGTGTGTATGAACGCTGGTTTATTCAGTGTGTGTGTCCACGGGCTCATTTTTATGTGTGTGTAGTCACTGGTGGAATGTTTAAAGGGTTTCCTCTCAGTGACACCAGGTTATCAGCGTGGCCTTAGCTGCTCTGTCAACCAATCTGTCACATTAATGTGTGTGTGTACTTAATGTCTCTGTCAAACACCCTGCCATTTGTTCACACAGTGATTATACATCAGTAAGGAGGAGCGCTTCCCTTTCTGCTGCTGCTCTGTGTGCACGAGATGCTCGTCTGGCTGCAGCACGATGAATGTTTAGCTCATTCTTTTGTATATTTATAAAATGCTTTTAGCCTTTCTGATGTTGCAGGATGCAGAAACGATCTCTGGGAACAAACACCTGAACATGCTTCCATACCTACACCGCTTACTCATAAACACTGCTGCTGGGTCCAACAGAGCTGCAGACAATACTAAGAACTCATCTCTTGCTGGATCTAGTTTATATGTGTCCATAATAATCACAAGAGAAGGTAAAATATAAGACTGTGTTGCTTCTCAGGTCGCCACTAAAAAATAATCCCAGAACCAAAAGTGGTCCCAGCCTGTGCCCTGGACATGTGTCCTGGCTGCTTTTAGGTCAGGAAGACAGAAACATCGGTGCAACTATCCTGTGATCATAGCAAGAGGCAAACAAAACTCTGTATCAACTCGTGTCAGGCGGTTTCACTACATGAACGACACATTTTCCCCATTAAATCTAAAGCGTGTGTCCAAACTTTAGACTCATAGTGAATCAACTTTCTCCTCATCCTGGTTCCTTCCTTCATCATGAGATGATCAACTGATGGATCTGTAAACCTTATAAGGTCTGCTTGTGTTTATTTGCTTCTCAAATCCAGAATAACAATATAACAATATAACAATCTTACATCAACTTAGCATCCAAATGACATTATTTCACACAGATTCACACAGATTCACCTGGATGGACAGGTCTATGGTTAGTATTTTTGGGGGCCTTTTATTTATAACGTCTCATGACCTAAAAAAGAATAATTATATATACAGTATGTGACACTTTTAGAATTTATTAACATTACTGACAGAATACAGTTTATCTGGAAGCATTTCCGATGGGACTGACTTTAATTACAGCAGTGTTGTTTGCTGTTTGTACTATAAGGAGCCGTACCTCCGGCCATATCTTGTACTAAAGTAGAAAATTCCCTGATGTGATGCTGCAGAGGCATGTCAGGCAGGACAGCCCCACAGCATTAAGAAACTCCCAGCAAATATCATCCACCACCAGGGCCCTGCCTCCGAGGAGCTCTTTACCCACCTCAGCGACCTCAGCTCCGTAGATAGGAGAGCACTTCAGAGGCTCCCATCAGCTGCCTCTGGAGTCCCACAGGCCAAAATGGCCCAGTACAACTCCCGTCTGAGCTTGATGGCATCCCTCACTGCTGGTTTCCACCAGCATGTTCTGGGATTACTGCAAGTGAAAGTGGGAATGTGGGGAGATCTGTGATACAGCGATGTTCTGGTGTTTGTGCGGCACTGCTTCAGACCTCCAGTGTGTTCAGGAGCTAGTGGGAAAGCATGTTTCCACAGTGGAACAGAGCAGAGTGATGTCAGATGAAGCAGAACCACAGCAGCTCTGCACAGCAGTGTGGAGCAGGGGTGGATGGTGACGGGGACAATGACTGTACACTTTCAGCTATGACACTCGGCTCTGGAACTTTACAGGGGCGGCTGCATGCTTATCAGGGTGGGAGGCTTCACTGGCTGCAGATGCAGTGAAAACACCTTCCAGCTGAGGTGTCCTGGAGACCATTGTGTCTAAACCGCGTAACAAATTGAGTTTTTCTTTGACCAGAAAGTGAGAAAAGAAGCACAGCTACATGTCTACGGATGCATGGTGTGTTTGTGGTGAACTTGTGGGCTGTGCAGACACAGCATGGTGAACCTCTGTCTCTCAAACTGACTTACATGAGACATCACTATGAGGTCTTTAAAATGTCTCCTAAACAAAATATCATAAAAACTCATGAATAAAACCATTAGAACAGAGAGGTGCAGATATGATCAATATTCCTTCTGTCCATTCTGTCCATGAATAAAATAATACAAACATAGCTTTATTTATACTGGTAATACTTTTTATACACACCCAGTTCATTTAGTCCAGTTCAAACCAATCAATCATATGATCGACCATAAAATAATTACCTAGCTATGAAGAACCTGCATCAGAACCAGAACCAGGAAGGAATTAGAACCAGTCTTTATGTCCATCTGACTATAGGACAC
>JBAMHV010000023.1:20363008-20381843 GCA_037177535.1 Pseudomugil gertrudae
AGATAGATAGATAGATAGATAGATAGATAGATAGATAGATAGATAGATAGATAGATAGATAGATAGATAGATCATTAATAATAATAATAATAATAATATACAGAAATACAACAGGATGTGAATACCCTGAAATAAAGATTCTACAAAAGTTAAAAAAAAATCTGGTGTCAAAGAGCAAAAAGACAATATTGAAGCATGAGGACAGAATCAATAGAGGTAAAATAATGGGTTGCAAGCAGCTGCATTAAATGTCGTCCACGCGTCACGGCTATGGTGATGGAAGTGAAAGTGACGGTAGATCTGGTCTTTCTTTACACAACCTGCTCACTACAGAATCTAATTAACTGCACAGACAGGGAATCTATCAGCCAGTCTGCTCAGATGCAAGCCTCTGAAGTTGTTTTTCCTCTTTCATTCTTTCAGAAGTTCTTATCCTGTAGATACAACAATCTGTCAGACATGATGCAATCTGCTGTGTTAACTCAGCCTCCATGGTGATGTCAGGGTAACTAGTTCTGACCCGACCACTGGACTGGTTGGCTGTCTTTGTGATTGACTGATTACCTGCCCATGTGGACCCCACCACAACGTAGAGACAGCTGGGGTAACCTCGGGCTCATCTGTGACCCTGAACTGGTTAAGATTATTGGAAAGTAAGTAAATACCAACCCAAACTGTGACCCATTTAGTTTTAATGATCTGCACTCATGGTCCCCGATAAGGAAGTGTCTAATCTAATTACGCACCTCATTCACACATTAACATGTTGAGGGGATGAAACCGTCCGCTCTCTGATTAGAGGATGACTCCTCTACCAGCGAAACATACCTGCTCTAACCCAAATCACAACCTGACAATCACACCTCAAACCTTACAAAAATATTCAGGCATGACCCTCCCCTCCAATCCTCACCCAACCTGGCCAGATACTTCAGACACAGATGACACCCCCACCCATGACCGAGAAAGTAGGAGCGTTATGCATCAGATGTTTTATCCTGCAGCTTCCTCTGATGTAAGGAACTGTCTGAATCTCCATAAATAAGGAGGATGAAGTGGTTTTTAGTGGATTTGGTTTACGCCGTTGCGAAGAACCGACATGCCCAAAATCAGCTTCCCCCTCCGAGATAAAGCCAGATTCAGATCTGTATTGTTTAAGGTGCTAAAATCTGCATTAGTGGATCTGCATCTAAATGTACTGGGTACATGTAGGCTACATATGATGTACAATTATCTGGAAACCCCCAGAAATGATCTCACCACCTCTAATTTAACAAACACTGCTCGCATTTTCTCATAACATAGCCATAAGCTCAACCAAACCAGTAAGTTTGAAGGATCCAATATTCTGACCAATTGGAAAGCGAAAAATGGACCTGCTTAAAAATTTAGTGTATTTTTATGCTTAATCTCAGATACCTCCTGAAACTCTTCAGCGTGAGATTTAATAACAAACATCTCTTCTTACTTCACAAACTCAATTATTGACATGTGTCCAACGGTATTGATGAAGCAAAAGGGAAAATGCAAGTTCGGACCGGATGCTGCATGTCAGTTTAATGATAAACACACACTCATAACGGGAGCTGTCATGGGGATTTCCTTGTCTGTTGTCTGTGTGTGTGTGTGTGTGTGTGTGTGTGTGTGTGTGTGTGTGTGTGTGTGTGTGTGTGGTCATGTTGGTGCATGGTAATCTTCCACTTTTTTTTAGTTCAACAATGACATTTAGTTTAGTGTGGGCCTCTAGTAATAAGAGGCAGGGAATAAACGTAACTGTGGGTGGGAGGTAAATATGCATCTTTTCTAAACTTAGCTCACACACTGCATGTGTTTCTGTAACACAAGGCTGATCTGTAGCCAGTGACCTAAAATAACGTCTGCATTAGGACTAATTAAAAATAAAAATGCTACTGAGTAAATGAGGAACAGTGGTATCTGCATCCTCCAACTACTTTTACTTTTACTTCAAACTGAAACTATTCATCACACCAGCTGTCTGGTTCTCACAAACAGTTAATGTAAGATTTTAACCCTTTATCAGTCTGATGCTGGCATGAAAACTTGCATGAATATGGATTTATTCCCAAAAAATGCATCACATATTGAAATAATCAGATATTTGATGAATTTTGTCTCCAGCAGGGGTAATAGGTATAACCTCTGAATGAGTCACTAGAACGCCAAACAGTAGAGTATCTCTCTAGTATCTAAAAATCAGCAGCTTGCATGGTAACAGATCAGTAGCCTGTGTGGTAACAGATTTGTTATACACAATGTTTCATGGTGATTAACATAATCATGTTCACTGGTTTGTATAATTAATTCATTTAGCTAATGTCAAATGGTACAGCTAAATACTATGTTTGTTTATTGCTTGTGTGATAAAGCCCACATTTACACTGTTTTGATCGTCTCAGCATTACCTGAAGGATTTACTGGAGCTTCTCACTGATGCACAAGCACAGTAACCAAAAAGAAACAAGTTAAAGCAGAAAACTGAAGCATGAGCAGAAATCAACCCTCTTGAACACACACAGTAGAGTATAATGGGAGGATTTTATCCAGTATGACCTGTGCGTCACATATAAAGAGGCTCTCCTCATATTGCCATACAAACCCTCTATCACTCCTTTTACTTCCTCTATTCCATCATCATTCACTTCTAGCTTTTGTTTCTTCAGCTTCGCTTTCTCCTTTTCTTCTCTCAGTTTTCTTTTAAGGCTCTCTCTCTCACTTCCACTCCATCACCTGGTATAATCTTTATTCCAGATCTTTACCAGATTTTCTTCATCCCGGCCTTACGTTTTCTCCATGCTCTCCTGGTTTTCCTTTATTTAATCTCTCATCCTGTTTGTCTTCCTTTTCTCTTTTCTTTACATCTCTCTTTTTTAAATTAGCTTTTTTAATGAACAGCATCTTTTCGCCTTATTCCATGCCGTCACTCCACCCACTCTGTGTCTTCCACTTCACTGTGATAAATGTGTGACCTCTGACCTCCAGGAAACAGGTTCAGCTTTGATTTGCACTGACACTGCTGAAATCCTAACGACTCTTACACGGCTACACAAACACAATCATTGAGAGAAAAAGTCTGAAAAGTTCACTTTTAATAACCACTGCTGCTGCAAATGTAATATAGGCCTACCAACACCCAGCCAAGCACACACACACGTACACACACACATTCTGTCATGAGTTATGAGATTATGGCTGCTCGCTAATGATGCTTTTGAGTCTCGTGTTTCTTCCTGAATAAAATTGATAGGAAACCGTACCTGCCACAACACTTTAATGCTGTTAAAGCAGCGTAGGAGAAGCTCATCCTCTCCCAGTTTTCATTTAGCTGGGGATGAGTTGTGGGGGGCTGCTAGAGAAGGAGGTGGGGTACACATCATAATCAAGCATTATTATCAGATGGCCAATGGGTGTAGTTTAGATAACAGAGAAGGAGCAGGTGGGTTGGAGGGGGGGTCTTAATGTTGTGACAACGGAGTAGGAGTGAATTAGACGAGGCCCTAACCTCCAGGCTGATAATATCGCTCATAATTGAATGCCATTCAGTTGTACAGACACTAGTTAAACAGGCAGCACAGATAGAATAGAGATGAGCTACATATGTGTGAATAATAACATATTCCCATTAGAAAAGCATATTTAAAGTGGGTCAAACAGATTGATACTTTTAAACTTATAAAACCCTGTAAATACACTCCCCAATTTATATATATGCTTTACTTTTATGCTAATTCTTTGTTTTCTGACAGGATCAAGTTTATTATGTATATATAGTATATATATATATATATATATATATATATTTAGCCGCATGGTGAATAGCACCTCAGCCTCATAGTAATATAGTAATAAGGTTGCTGGTTTGAGCCATGGCTGGGGGCCAAGGGGAGGGTTTGAACAGCTGCCTTTCTCCGGGTATTTATAGGCTCTCTCCAGGCTCTCCTGCTTCCTCCCTAAGAGATTCATGTTAGGTGAAGCTTGGGCAGCTTGCTGGGCATAAACAGTAAGACAGCCCAGGTGTTCAGGTAGATTCTTGCTTATCACCGAGCACTCACAGATTGTATCAGATGAACGGCAGCCATCCCTGCCCTCCTGGGGCCTGCACTTCATGGCAGCCCTCTGCCGCCCTCTGGGGGGTGCGTAGTTGCCCCCGTGGTGGGCTGGCTGGGATACTTGCCCTGGGGGGTTGGCTGGTCTCCCAGTCACGTGGGCCCCCTGGTCTATCCTCCCCCTTTTCTTCCTTTGGTCTTCTCTTTCTTCTCTCCCTCTTATGAGGTCCACCAATAATCCGTAAATCAAACAATAAAAATAGAACAAACAAATTAACAATAAAGAATAATACTTCAATCCGTCTGCCTGTCTGTCTTTAGAAAAACCCCTGTGTCCCTGTTTTACCCAGCAGCCTGAACACATCTGGTGCCTACTTGCTCGCGGTAGGCTTCTGGTGGATTTATGCTAGCACCCACTCAGGACCAGATCCTAGCGGTTTACTGTTAGCGCCTGCTGGTTTAGCCTGGGAAGCAACAAACTTCTCATTTCATCCATTCCTAATAGCACATGTTAAATAGCCACAAAGTCCCAGCCTGCAATGGCCAGGAGTCTCTTGTGAAAACTAACCCACTAACCAAGCTTACTTCAGCATCCATGCAGCATCCAACCTGTGATTTCCTTCACTCTTTTCCCACAGAGAAGCTACATTGTGTCTCTTTTTGACCTCTCACTTTATGAAATTCACATTTTCTATAACGTTTCTCACAGTTTGGAGCTTAATAAAGGTTCACTGTGAGGTACTTATTTCAGTTTCCATGTCATGAAAACACACTTACACATTTTCATCGCCCACAGTTCCCATCATGAGACAAGACACAAACCCAGCACAGGACACCACTTCATCACAGGCTCTACGTTCAGAGATCTGGACAAGCGGACTGATCGCAGGTTTGCATCTGAGACTTCAGCATTAACAGAAAATCCTGTTTTCTTCTCCTCTGGTATTTGGGATCAGCTTTTCAGCAGCCATTGTCGTAACTGCTGCTGCACATCAGCTTCACATTATTGGCTTTTTCTGCAGCAATTAAGCAACTTTTTGTCTTGTGTAAATCATATCCTGCATGCCAAATCAAGAAAAACAAATCACCCTGCACCTGCGTCTTGTCATTAAGGAAGGACAATTATATCATTTATTGAATTTCAGTGCCACCGGAGGACGGATTGAAAACCACTACACTGGCATTAAGGAGAACTCGATCCAGCTGCCTTTACACTCTTCAGCAGGTTTTAATTGATGGGGAACAGGAGAGAGGAGCGTGGCAAAAACATCATTATAGGCTGAAACTACCACAACAGGGTATTGCTGAGATTTAATTACACCAGACCATTGTTTAATTTGCCTCTCAATGCTTCAATTAAAGCAAAAAGGGAATGTGAGGGTTCAGGTTTCAGGCTCATTTTGGTCGGAGAGGAGAGTTTCCCCAGTGAAGTTCATATAACATCACACAGCGGAGATCAAATGGATTTGTCATCATTTGACTAATGACTGGAGAGAGGAATAAACCCTATTAGAAAATCATGGAGAATCTCTGTCTCTGTGTGTGTTGTGTTTGTGTCGCGGAGCCTCGGAGCTGATCCTGATGTATCTGCTGTTATATTGAAAGCTGCAGATGATCTGATCTGAGGTTGATGAGAGCCAAACATAGCAAAACCTCTCGCTCTCTTCAGAATAAAGAAAACTACTGAAACTCAGAGAACAATTCCCCTTATTAGTTTTGCTGTTATTCAATCTCCATCCCCTTTTTGTTGCAAGTAAAACTTTGATATGCATCCAAATAAATATTTAGGCTCTGATTTAATTTAGGAGGTGATAAAAACTTCTTCCTTAGTGATGTGGAGGGTAAATACTTACTGAAGACCCTGACCGAGCATGCTTTGTATCTTTTATTCTTTCTGTTTAGCATGTTAAAACTATCCAACTGGTAGAAAAGATCCAAACAGAGAATACAGTGCAAGAAGAGGCAAAAAATCCTAAAATGTTTTATATTAAGCCTCCAACATAAAACAGGCAACATAAAACTAAACATCTAAATGCTAAAAACAAAGATTTAAATTAATTCATGCAATAAAGAAAGAAATTTGCAATTAATTTCCATTCTAAAGCTCTTTAAAATGTTTTTCTTGCTGCTCTGATTAAAAACAGAGGAACGCTGATGGACCAGTTATTTAGGAAGAGACCTTTAAATTCATTTTAAAGTAGAAGAACGAGAGTTTATTCTTTGTTTCAAAGATAAACACAGTTAAAGTTATGATGTCCTGTGAGAATACAGGTTCAGAGGGGGCAGATGAGTCCGACCAGTTTGGGATTTTAACAAAGTGTTAAATAATAATGAATGAGATAGTTTGTGACTAAGTCTCCTTATTGTCATAAATAATTTACGAACAACCCCGTGTCTTTTTTAATATAATTTTGTTATTTATTACAAATTATTTTACTTGCTTTTATTATTTTAATTACATAATTATTTTATTGTATAGTACTTAATGACATCTGACTGCAGCATTTTGGAGACATTTTTTTATGTGCTTTATAAATAAAGTGGATTGGATGAGTTAATAACATTTAGCTCAGTGCACATTACACAGCAGGACACTTTATTTTAACAAAAATAATGCATTTGTTTAATTCATTTAAATAAATTTATCACAGAGCAGGTACATTCATGGTTTTCTTATCAGAGTAAATAAATATGTTGGATAATAAGATGAGTTCCAGATATGAGGACATTCTAAAAAAACCTTTCAGTAGATCTTACTGGCATTCATCACCCAGACCAGTAAAGTATAAATGTAATGGTGTAACAAGATGACCTGATGGCTGTGGAGGGACACATATTGCATTCAATACTCTGCCCCGCTGTCACCATTACTAACACATCATTGATCTGAAGCACGTGATAAACTCTGCTTGTCTCAAACTGGAACCTGGAAAGTTTTAAAACATCTGATCTGGGCCAATGGGAACATTTTTATAGGTCTTACTTTACTGTAATCTGTCAGGCAGGATTATAGGTGAAGGATCATCTTAAGCACACATGCACTGTCACTTTTGGATAAGCTGTACACAAACAACAACAACTAGGTTCAGAGTAGCAGAGATCAGAATCTCTGGCCCTCTCAGGCCGTTGGTGTCCTGCAGGATTTACATGTTTCCTGCTGTATCACACCAGATCTCCAACAGCTTGTTTTCAAAGTCTCTCTATGTCTGGTAATGAGTCATTAATATGATTGTGTGTGTGTTGCTGCAGGGAAGCATCTAAAACCTGCAGGAGGGCGTCCTGGAGTAAAGTGCTCTGGCTTGTTCTCTCGTCTCAGCTTTCAGCTTCTCCTTGTTGTTCCCCAACGTAGCCAGAAGCACCAACCAGCTGATTCTGCATGTTGTTTACTAGTAATAATTAATGATAATAACTATTTTGATAGTCCTGATCCCATCCACAGCTTTATAATGACCAGACACATGTTAACAGTCACCTGGATGTTCAGTCACTCCCTCCTGGTGCAGGAAGGCTGAGCTCTGATAGGCTGCTGCCAGCTTCCTCACACCACACGCTGCCATGTCACAGGGGGTTTGTGGATTCATTATTAGGTTTTAAGTTGGGTCCCAGTGTACTGATTTTGTTGTCCCCCTCCTCTTTTGTGTTTCATCAAACTGGTATTTAAGTTCCCCAGTTTGATTGTTTCAGAGATCAATCTGTTTATGTTCAGTCACTGGTTCTTACTAGTTGTGAGTCTAGTAATATTTATTTGCTCTCTTTTATTTATTTAGTTATACTCGGTTTGTAAAAGTTTTATTCATGTTTTAGTCTATTTTTGTGTAAATAAAAGAAGCTGTGTTCCGGTTTGCCTTGCTGCTTGGTCCCAGACTATTTTAGAGACAAGAAGAAGACTTGATGTGTCACACCCAAAACTTGTGAAACTCAACTAAGGAGACACTTTAAAGTGACTCTGTAGAGGATGTTTAAAGGCTAAAGAAGCAGCAATGTTGCTCCACAGATTGCTTTACAGAAATGACTAAATGTTTTCTAGTGATGCTGGATCTGGATGTTTATCTTTATCTGACTAACATTCCTAATAGCCAACTTCATTAGGAGACAAGTTTCCATCCTGTCCTGCTGGATATGATGAGTTGGGTGCTGCTTAGCTCTGAAATAGATCTTTTTACTTATTGTTTTGCTGATCTATAATCAGACCAGAAACATAACAAAGGTAACTCATTTGTGAGGAACATTTCATATCTGATAAATGTTTTATTTTAGTTTCTTGTTTGCTTCAGCTGGCAAATTTTCACATTTTTAATTTCATGATCAATTAATTTTCCTTCAGAACAAAAATCTTTGAGCCCTTTTTGTTAAGTCCTAAAATATTCATAGTCAGGGCTGATGCGTGCCTGCTTGTCTTACTGCTGTAGGAAATGCCCTGCTGGATCAATACACTCTGCTCATAACTTATCAGCAATCAATATCTGGAGCTTTTAGATGGCTTTATTTTACCCTTGTAAAATATCAGATGCTTCTTCTCTGATGGATTCAGACAGATAGTCTTTAAGACTGTAAACAGGTGACAACATCCACAATACCCCTATTTAATAAGCTCCAGACTGATCTGGTTTTATCGTGTTTATTTCATTTTGCACAAATAAACATGTAAAAAACAGGGATGGGTTTCTTTACTGATATCCAATATACTGATTTATATCCGTTCATATGTCCGATTAACTAATTTCAGATAAGTAAGATGTATCATCTGCTTTGGAGCTGTTGATGGATACAACCACAGGATTTATAGCAAGTTGTGCCAAACAAACAAACTTATCTGGAAAACTGTATCTTACATCTCATATTTGGTCATTTTGAGTTGGAGGAGACATAGCTGAAGAGTTTGATATATATGTGCATGTTGTGTAAAGGTTGCCTTTAAAAAAGATTAAAAAAGATATTTTTCTGAAATCACATTTTATTGCCGACATCAGTCAATATCAGTTTGGCCATAATATCAAACATCTCTGGTAAAAAGGTAATTTAAGCTGTTTTAAACTGTCTGGAACAGCATTTTATCTTATTTTTACATGTAAAAATTTGTCCCGTTTTTTTTTCTTACCGTGTTTTTTTTTAATCTTCCACCTTTTCTCTGAGTTCTGTTGAGTTCTTATTAAACTTCTGTGTTATTTTATTTAATTAGTTTAGACTGAATTTTCTGTTTGCTTTTGTGTTTTTAGTTTTCAGTACTTTTTGTTGTAAATCAAACTTAGTCTATCCTTCCACATCGTAGTCTTTTCCTCTCTGACACTGCCTCCATGCCTCTTCCTCTCTCGGTCGCTTTCTTCTGTGGTTGACTCCAGTAAAAACTACAGACATGGCTATTATGGCTGATGCTTCGTCGCTGCTGTCTTGTCCCATCTGCAGAACAAAGACGACAAGTGATGGATGGCCTCAGTGTGTCAGGAACAACAAGACTGTCCTCACCAGTGAGGTACTCAGAATGTGACTGCTGAGATAGGTGACAAAGAAAAGCACAGAAAAAGGAAATGAGGCTGTTTCTAGAAGCTTAGCAGCTGAAATACGACAGACTGAGAGGTAAGCAGGCGACTTTAGTGATGTTGTTTAGGATGACTCTTTAGGATGTTTTACTTCTGTTTCTGCATCAAGTACACAAAAAATACTTTCCTTTATTTTCTAACCAGCTGAACATAAAAAACTCATATTTGTTCATGTGATGTTGGATTTTTAGCTATACAGACATTCATGTAAAACTAATGAGAAGCAAAGAAAACCTGTTGTTTGCTATTTGTTTTTGACATATTTAGAGCTTTAACATCAGGAAACATCTGGTCTCTGAGAGAAACATGAAGTTCTGCAGGCCCAACAGGGACAAAGACCAGCACCAGGTCCAGTAATACTGCTCTGTGGACAGATGAGTCAAACACCAGAACATGTCTGGAGTAAACTAGATGCTGCTTTATAGGAGCAGAAGCTCATCCCAACACAGAAGCATGGAGGTGGAAGTGTCATGGTCTGCAGCAGGACCTGGTCCTGGTCTGTCCCTCATCAGAGAATCACAAATCCTTCTATCAGAGGAGGAAGCAGCAACTTTTACCCGCAATTAGCTGACGTCCATAGATGTACATCAATAGAAGGAGGAATATTGTGGATTTTCTCTTTAATAGAAAATATTTTATTTAAGAAGAAACTCATGAAGTCAGGAGAGTTAAAGGAATACAAGTCTCAACGGCACTATGGCTCTGAGTCAGCCTGGCTAAAGAGAAACCTGGGATTGTTCTTGTTCTCCTCTATCAATGATAAATAAGAATAGACAATCAGGTAGATTTATTAATACTAACATGATCCTCCTGCTGCAGCCAAAGTAGATCAATATAATGATAACCAATCAGGTCACAGACTAACAGAGACATAGAAGAGATCTGATACTCAGTAAAACACATTTAATGGTTTTATTTAGCATTTTTTTCTGTTAAATGTATTTAACATTTATTTTAAATGTAATCACAGACTCATAAAACTGTAAACATCCGTAAATAAAATAGTTGCAGAAATAATTCTGTATGTACAGTCAGACTGGGAGAGGAAGTGGTAGAATGTGATTCCCAGTAAATAGACTGGTTGTGTAGAGAACAATGTAAAAGTCAGCCTCCAGCAGGATGTGCTGTACTGCAGACTGTATGTGTTTGTAGATAATGAGCTGAGAATGCAGAAACATGAGATAATCTCTCTGTTAAAGATCTGAATTCCTCCTTCCAGCGTCTTCCTCCTCCTCCTCCTCTGCTTCGTCTCTGTTGGTCGCTGACTGGGTTCCTGTCCCAACAGAAAACTTCGGACCAGGCCGTTATGGCTGACATGTTGTCATCCCTGTCGTGTCCCATCCAGACAAACAAAGACAGAGGATCCTGTCGAACAGCTCGGAGTTGATGGGACTCCAGCCGTCCCCTGTCTGTCTCAGCAGGCTTCAGGATGCAGCACATACATTCAGAGCCATTCAGCAGCAGCCTGTTGATGGAAAGTCTGTTAATGTGTAACTGCAGGCAGGAACTGATGCTGCAGCCCATTCACCACACATTTCATCCACTTTATCCATCATCGCTCACTTCATATGAGCAACGCTTTAAATATTTTAACAAGCATCAGTAACTTTGTTTATATTAAGTATAAATTTACACCAGTTTCTATGTTTAGTCTGTAAGCATCAGCCTTCAGTTCAGCGCTGTGGTACCGATACAGGTCTGAGCTCAGCTTGCTGTCACGAGTATATAAAACATTTACATGAAAGCAGGAAACACCAAGAAAGTCTGAATAAAATCATCCAGCAAATAAATAAAAATAATGTAGGTAAGAACAATAAATAAAACGCAGATAAAACCAAATCACATCAAGACATTTTCTGGTGGCAGCAGGACAGAAACAGAACTGTGGGCCTTTCAGATGGACAGATGGACAATATGAGACAATCTGGATCTCTCAGACTTAGAAGATGCAACCTTCTACGAGTACAGTCTCTGCATGTATGCTGATGTCCTCTGAACCCATCCGAGACAAAGTTTACCCTGAAATCTATCAATGTATGGAGGAGCAGGACAAGCTGCAGCAGGTTGCACGATGGTGCAGTGGGTTAGCTCTGTGGCCTCACAGCAAGAAGGTTGCCGGTTCGAGCCTCGGTTGGGGCGGGGGTCAAACCGGGAACCTTTCTGTGAGGAGTTTGCATGTTCTCCCCGTGTTAGCGTGGGTTCTCTCCGGGTACTCCGGCTTCCTACCACAGTCCAAAGACATGCACATTGGGGACAGATTGATTGGAGACTCTAAATTGTCCATAGGAGTGTGTGTGTGCATGTTTGTTTGTCTCTGTGTGCTAGCCCAGTGTCTCCATATGCAGTGTGTCCATATGCAGTGTGACTCAAACTAATTAATATTAACACATGCATGGCTGGGTCTGGTCTATTTGTATGACGCGCTCAGTTCCAATAACGCACGTACGTATATTTACATTTCTTTATTGTCCACATGCTTTATTTAAATCTTAAAGTGATGTAGGCCATTTAATGCCATGTTTAACGGTCACTATGTAAAACACCATACATAAACCATATGCGGCATGCTGGCTACCCAGCCCTCCTCTACAGCCAAACACCCAGTTACTGGCTGACAGCACCTTTTAACTGTTTAAACTTCATGTCACACACCTGGAAGTTCGGGACTTTACACACTCATGGTGATTGAATTTTTCCTCAGTCAATAGCTCCAGAAAGTTAAAGGACAGAAAGTAAAAGACAGTTTAACTTTTACTTTTACTAAATGGTTAGGCCATCAGATTAATGAGACTGGTTTTATGGGTTTTATTTACAAATCACAAGGCTGGGACTGCATGAAGAGCAGATCCTTCAGGGCAACATCTACAGCACGAATTACAAAATGCACAACTAAAGCATCGTCATGCAGCGTGATGAAGAACCTTACAGGAACCAGCTGAAGGTCTGGGCTCATCAAGAAATATGTCATGAGGTTAAGATGAAGTCAGACAGACTTTAATGAGGAATAGGACTTAGCAGATTTCAGCAGAGGTAGGATAACTAAAGGAAAGGCTGATTTCTGGCACAGTGCATGCAAGGCACTGAAACAAAGGTTCATGAATAAATGCAGATAAAGGTACCAAAATGAGCCTGGGCTCACAGAAACTGCAGTGTTTTTGGAACATGTTAAGGGGAGGTTTGCTCCAGCATCAGGCGTGTTGGATGGAGGTCGTAATTCCTAATCAGCATGGTCAGGAGAGTCCACAGCTCCCACTCTACAAGCTCTCATCACTGCTCTTCTCTTCTGTCATTGGTGTTCCTGAGCTGAGAGGCCACTACAAACCAGAGAAAATGATGAGTAGTATTACATTCATCCATACCTTCATTTGCCTCTCCATCCATCTCTCCTCCCTCCTCTCCTTTCTCTTTCAAACCTTTCCATCCGTCTCTCAAACTCTTCAGTAAAATATTTTATTCAGTGAGCTGTAAATGTGTTCACATTTTGTCCTGGAAACTTTTTAAAGGTGAAGAGAAGGGATTGGAACAAAGACTCTGGTGTCATAAAATTATCAGCTCATCTCCAAAATGCTGGGATATTAAACAACAGACTCAGTGTTGATATAAAAACTTAATCCAGATACAACTCCAGTTTCTACAAAGCCAGGTCTCTGTAAAATGTCAATAAACCAGAATGTCATCAAACCAGTTTCCCCAGTAGAAGATAAACACATATCGGATGATAAAACTGAAACATTTTATCATTTGATGGAAAATATGATCAGATTGTGAGTCTGATGTAGAAACACGTCTGTAAAACGTTGCAACAGGAGCAACAAAAGGCTGGAAAAGCAGTTCATACAAACCAGAAACAACTGGAGGAGAATTTACAAGTTTGTGACATAACTGGGTTTATTTCAGAGAAGCAGAGTCTCTCGGATGGACAGACGTTCTTCAATCTGAGACAAACTGTGTTCTCAGTGGACAGCATGGACGGTGTGTCCTGCAGACTGCAGAGCAGTGGACAGCAAAAAAGCTGCATCTCTGATGATTTAACACCTTCAGACATTTCCTGGTAACAGCTTTAATACCAGCTGGATTCAATCTGAATTACGTGATGCTTCCATTTCAGACACATCACATGGGTTATTTCTGCTACATTTTCATGGCAGTATGGTTGAATAACAGGGCAACCCGAGAGGATGTGGCAATGACCGCTTCTCCATAAACGTCCACAATTAGCCTCTTTAGTTTTAGGGTCTTAAACAATCCAATACCATATTTTCTATGTGAGCTGAGCTGAGATGATGTGTTTAGTTGTAAATATTGAGCCAGTGTTCCTCTGGTAATCCTCACTTCCTTTCCCCATTTTATATTAATTTGTCTGATGTTTTCAAGTGTTTGTAGGCAGGAATATATTTTAGCAACAAGCTCTGCTTCTTGTCAGCCAGCTGGGTGAAGTGTTGCTTTAATATCAGCGAGACAATGCGGAGCCACATGGCTGAACTTTTCACAGCTGATACATTGTTTTTGTGTGTAATTGTGACTAAACTGGCTTGAAACCTAAAAAGAAGTTTGATCCTTTACTTATATGCATTAATTAGAGCAGCATATAAAATGCTGGTGCAGGTCCTCGTTCATCCTGGTCCCAGCAGAGTCTGAACAGCTCTCCTTTAAAAGGTTTCTTCATTCTGTCTACGCAGTGGGAATTTCTGGAAGTCCTCTAAGTTGTAAAGACATGTATGAAGCATGTTTCAGTGAGATACAGTGCTAATAGTGGTAAAGTGAAGACGTCCAGCCTTTGACACCGTAGGCAGAACTGTGTCCTGTTGCATTTCCATTCAGGAAAACTGCATCGTCTCTTCCTGATGCCTGTGTTTTCCGGCTCACTGTGCAGTTGTCAGGCATGATGTGTCCATACTGTCATTCCCAGTGACTTCCATAGAAAACAGGAATGTGAGTGTAGGAGTGGACCTATTCTGTCCCACCGACACACACTCTGCATCTTTCTTCTCTTCACACTTTCCTCATCTCACAAGTTTCCTCCTTTGTTCTCCTTCTGCCATCTTGTTGTCCTCTTCTTCTATGGTTTCTGCATTGCTGGCTGTTTTGCTGACAGACTCCAGCTGGATGTCATGGCTGGGAGAGAGGCGGGATCCTGAGTGTGTAGGTTGTTCTTTAGAGTATCTCTGTATGGAGAAAGCCCACACAACCCTCCCACACCCTTTCCCCACACAGCCAGGAACCCCAGCCTCTACAAAGAACGCTTCCTTATGGAGGACTTCATCTGTTGAAGCTTTCATATTAGGAACTGATCAATAGTTTAATTCCTTTCATTTTCCTCATGACATGTGTGTGTCCGTGCATGGTACAGAAATGTGTGTGTGGTACAATTCTCATCCTCCAGGTAAACATGTAAATGGCCCATTTTTCCACCTGCTTTGTATTTCTGATGCAGAATTAAAAGCTTCTGTTTGACTTGATTATAAAAAAATTAAAGCAGTGTGTGGAATCATTTTCTGTCTCACGTTTGCAGAATTCACCTTGTAAAATTAGTTTTTACCCTCATTAAAGAAAAGAAAGACAGAAAAACTCTCCAATAATGTCATCACCTGCACTATAAGGATTTTCCCATGTTAATTTGAGAAAATAAATAAAATAAAAGTAGTTACAATACTCACACACACACACACACACACACACACACATATATATATATATATATATATATATATATATATGTGTGTGTGTGTGTGTGTGTGTGTGTGTGAGTATTGTAACTACTTTTATTTTATTTATTTTCTCAAATTAACATGGGAAAATCCTTATAGTGCAGGTGATGACATTATTGGAGAGTTTTTCTGTCTTTCTTTTCTTTAATGAGGGTAAAAACTAATTTTACAAGGTGAATTCTGCAAACGTGAGACAGAAAATGATTCCACACACTGCTTTAATTTTTTTATAATCAAGTCAAACAGAAGCTTTTAATTCTGCATCAGAAATACAAAGCAGGTGGAAAAATGGGCCATTTACATGTTTACCTGGAGGATGAGAATTGTACCACACACACATTTCTGTACCATGCACGGACACACACATGTCATGAGGAAAATGAAAGGAATTAAACTATTGATCAGTTCCTAATATGAAAGCTTCAACAGATGAAGTCCTCCATAAGGAAGCGTTCTTTGTAGAGGCTGGGGTTCCTGGCTGTGTGGGGAAAGGGTGTGGGAGGGTTGTGTGGGCTTTCTCCATACAGAGATACTCTAAAGAAC
The DNA here is from genome assembly GCA_037177535.1 of Pseudomugil gertrudae. Lineage (NCBI taxonomy): Eukaryota > Metazoa > Chordata > Actinopteri > Atheriniformes > Pseudomugilidae > Pseudomugil > Pseudomugil gertrudae. Next base: position 20,378,861 of record JBAMHV010000023.1, read on the forward strand.
AACCTACACACTCAGGATCCCGCCTCTCTCCCAGCCATGACATCCAGCTGGAGTCTGTCAGCAAAACAGCCAGCAATGCAGAAACCATAGAAGAAGAGGACAACAAGATGGCAGAAGGAGAACAAAGGAGGAAACTTGTGAGATGAGGAAAGTGTGAAGAGAAGAAAGATGCAGAGTGTGTGTCGGTGGGACAGAATAGGTCCACTCCTACACTCACATTCCTGTTTTCTATGGAAGTCACTGGGAATGACAGTATGGACACATCATGCCTGACAACTGCACAGTGAGCCGGAAAACACAGGCATCAGGAAGAGACGATGCAGTTTTCCTGAATGGAAATGCAACAGGACACAGTTCTGCCTACGGTGTCAAAGGCTGGACGTCTTCACTTTACCACTATTAGCACTGTATCTCACTGAAACATGCTTCATACATGTCTTTACAACTTAGAGGACTTCCAGAAATTCCCACTGCGTAGACAGAATGAAGAAACCTTTTAAAGGAGAGCTGTTCAGACTCTGCTGGGACCAGGATGAACGAGGACCTGCACCAGCATTTTATATGCTGCTCTAATTAATGCATATAAGTAAAGGATCAAACTTCTTTTTAGGTTTCAAGCCAGTTTAGTCACAATTACACACAAAAACAATGTATCAGCTGTGAAAAGTTCAGCCATGTGGCTCCGCATTGTCTCGCTGATATTAAAGCAACACTTCACCCAGCTGGCTGACAAGAAGCAGAGCTTGTTGCTAAAATATATTCCTGCCTACAAACACTTGAAAACATCAGACAAATTAATATAAAATGGGGAAAGGAAGTGAGGATTACCAGAGGAACACTGGCTCAATATTTACAACTAAACACATCATCTCAGCTCAGCTCACATAGAAAATATGGTATTGGATTGTTTAAGACCCTAAAACTAAAGAGGCTAATTGTGGACGTTTATGGAGAAGCGGTCATTGCCACATCCTCTCGGGTTGCCCTGTTATTCAACCATACTGCCATGAAAATGTAGCAGAAATAACCCATGTGATGTGTCTGAAATGGAAGCATCACGTAATTCAGATTGAATCCAGCTGGTATTAAAGCTGTTACCAGGAAATGTCTGAAGGTGTTAAATCATCAGAGATGCAGCTTTTTTGCTGTCCACTGCTCTGCAGTCTGCAGGACACACCGTCCATGCTGTCCACTGAGAACACAGTTTGTCTCAGATTGAAGAACGTCTGTCCATCCGAGAGACTCTGCTTCTCTGAAATAAACCCAGTTATGTCACAAACTTGTAAATTCTCCTCCAGTTGTTTCTGGTTTGTATGAACTGCTTTTCCAGCCTTTTGTTGCTCCTGTTGCAACGTTTTACAGACGTGTTTCTACATCAGACTCACAATCTGATCATATTTTCCATCAAATGATAAAATGTTTCAGTTTTATCATCCGATATGTGTTTATCTTCTACTGGGGAAACTGGTTTGATGACATTCTGGTTTATTGACATTTTACAGAGACCTGGCTTTGTAGAAACTGGAGTTGTATCTGGATTAAGTTTTTATATCAACACTGAGTCTGTTGTTTAATATCCCAGCATTTTGGAGATGAGCTGATAATTTTATGACACCAGAGTCTTTGTTCCAATCCCTTCTCTTCACCTTTAAAAAGTTTCCAGGACAAAATGTGAACACATTTACAGCTCACTGAATAAAATATTTTACTGAAGAGTTTGAGAGACGGATGGAAAGGTTTGAAAGAGAAAGGAGAGGAGGGAGGAGAGATGGATGGAGAGGCAAATGAAGGTATGGATGAATGTAATACTACTCATCATTTTCTCTGGTTTGTAGTGGCCTCTCAGCTCAGGAACACCAATGACAGAAGAGAAGAGCAGTGATGAGAGCTTGTAGAGTGGGAGCTGTGGACTCTCCTGACCATGCTGATTAGGAATTACGACCTCCATCCAACACGCCTGATGCTGGAGCAAACCTCCCCTTAACATGTTCCAAAAACACTGCAGTTTCTGTGAGCCCAGGCTCATTTTGGTACCTTTATCTGCATTTATTCATGAACCTTTGTTTCAGTGCCTTGCATGCACTGTGCCAGAAATCAGCCTTTCCTTTAGTTATCCTACCTCTGCTGAAATCTGCTAAGTCCTATTCCTCATTAAAGTCTGTCTGACTTCATCTTAACCTCATGACATATTTCTTGATGAGCCCAGACCTTCAGCTGGTTCCTGTAAGGTTCTTCATCACGCTGCATGACGATGCTTTAGTTGTGCATTTTGTAATTCGTGCTGTAGATGTTGCCCTGAAGGATCTGCTCTTCATGCAGTCCCAGCCTTGTGATTTGTAAATAAAACCCATAAAACCAGTCTCATTAATCTGATGGCCTAACCATTTAGTAAAAGTAAAAGTTAAACTGTCTTTTACTTTCTGTCCTTTAACTTTCTGGAGCTATTGACTGAGGAAAAATTCAATCACCATGAGTGTGTAAAGTCCCGAACTTCCAGGTGTGTGACATGAAGTTTAAACAGTTAAAAGGTGCTGTCAGCCAGTAACTGGGTGTTTGGCTGTAGAGGAGGGCTGGGTAGCCAGCATGCCGCATATGGTTTATGTATGGTGTTTTACATAGTGACCGTTAAACATGGCATTAAATGGCCTACATCACTTTAAGATTTAAATAAAGCATGTGGACAATAAAGAAATGTAAATATACGTACGTGCGTTATTGGAACTGAGCGCGTCATACAAATAGACCAGACCCAGCCATGCATGTGTTAATATTAATTAGTTTGAGTCACACTGCATATGGACACACTGCATATGGAGACACTGGGCTAGCACACAGAGACAAACAAACATGCACACACACACTCCTATGGACAATTTAGAGTCTCCAATCAATCTGTCCCCAATGTGCATGTCTTTGGACTGTGGTAGGAAGCCGGAGTACCCGGAGAGAACCCACGCTAACACGGGGAGAACATGCAAACTCC
>JBAMHV010000023.1:20381943-20394892 GCA_037177535.1 Pseudomugil gertrudae
AAAAGTAGGTACAATACGCACACACACACACACACACACACACACACATATATATATATATATATATATATATATATAGGTGTGTGTGTGTGTGTGTGTGTTCTAACTGGGTCAGAATCACAAACTGATGCAAGTGGGATTTTTTAAAAGCATCACACAGAAATCATTTAAACTCACTTCTGTTCCCTCATGAAGTCTACAGCATCATCTTAAACTACTCAATCATTAAAACATGAAAGAAAAGGGATTTATTGTGCTTAATGTCCTCCAGGTAGCTGCACACACTGAGGAGGAATGGCAGATGTGTGAACAGAGCTCCCTCTAGTGGTGTGTTGAAGCATGTTGGAAGAAGATCCTGCTGGATGACCTGTGTTATTTGGGAGATTTAAAGACAACAGTTACACAAAATAATATTTTCTATTCATTATGAGCCAGGCCTTCTTCATCGCCATGGCAACATCAGCAATTATTAACCTGACAGGAGATGCTGACTCCTTAAAAATCACAATCAGCTCATATTTTCCATAAAATGTCTTTTACTATAAAATATGACCTGAAGGAGGTAAATGCGGTGATGAGGTCTGTCTGGTGGCTAAACGCTGTCGGTACACCTGCACTCATACTTTACTCAAGGCATTATCAACTGAGCCCCTTAATCCTGATAAAACAGCTAAATATCATTTTTAAAAACCACAAAAGTAAAAAAAAAACTCATCTTCCTCCCACTGTAGAGAAACTTTGCAAGCAGAGTCCATACTAAATATATTTATTATAGATATATCTAGATTAGCCTTTTTGTTTTGTTTTTTATGAGTTTTTTCATTGTTAGCAGCCTATGCACCGACTTTTTTTTTAAATAAATATCAGCAATAATGTCTTCTCATATGCTGGATCACACAAAGCCTTTGTGAAACAGCAAACCCTGCCTGCTAGTGTGGGAAGAGAATAAAAACTTCTAAAATAAAATAAATAATAAACCATTTTATTCTGCAGTTATTTTAAGCACCATCCCACCGTTTTGGGGGCTGGAGTTATATCTGGATTAAATGTAAATATTCATTTTAACAACATGAAGGAAACATCTGATAATATTTTAAACACTGAAGTACATTTGTTTGAACTCTTCATCACAACTTCTCTCTGGGATTAATACTTTAATACTTTCACAAAACAGCTTTTATTACATAAACATATCAACATACATGATTCTGCAGCAACTCATCAATGCAGATTATTTACAGTTAATCTGGAAAGCATCATCATGTGACATGGAAAAGAGCAGTGTATTAAACTAGATCATACATGCATCATAGTTACTGCTGAGTCATAAAACATAGTGCAACACACACACATCCTGCATGGTTCCTCCAGTGTGACATGAAGAAGCTTCTCATCAGGGTGCAGGATGGGTGCCAGTGTCTCACTTCCTCACCAGGATTACAGGAAGTTAACATCATGATGAAAACAAAGGATCCCAGCGGTCAGCTGAGCTCCGTGTCATGTTTACATCGTTCATAAAACACAGGTTCACGTCTGCTCCCGATGCTTCCTGTCGACCCAGCAGGAGGTTGTCCTCTGCATTTACACCCCACCACCTCCACCACACCACTCAGGATTCAGCATGTTTACAGAACAAGGTGCAACCATCTGCAGAAAGGCTAAGGCAGCAAAAAGCATAAACCGTGTCTCCATGGCAACTCAGAAACCCTCAGCACCAACCAGACCTCCTGAGCTGGTCCTGGCTGGCAGGAAGGTATTTACAGGTATGTTACGCTGAAGCATCGGGAATGAGAACAACCCACAAACATGACTGCACCACACGGACTGAACATGATCAATACATGAGCGAACGGCACCACAAGACGAGCTGTAAGCGTTTCTGTTCACGATGAAGTTGATCTGATTCACTGAGGCTCCTCGTCATGTTATCGAGTTTACTCTGAAGCTGCACTGCTGCCTCCGGACTCAGATCAGCATCTTTCCCTCTTTGTCCACACAGTTATTTGATTATTTGATAGATTTTCTGTAGATGTGTGTCCTGACACTCCAGAAACGTTTTCTTCTCTAACGTGCTGCAGATTGTAGCTTTTAAAATTCAGTGTTTAATCACATGCTTGGTTAATACTGACTGAAATGGATGCGATACTGGGTATTCACGAGTTAACAGGGACATTTCCCCCCTTTTTCAGAGCAGACTTCCACCCAGATTGAACGGGGTGAACTTCTGAGCCTGCTGCGCGCCGATCTCAGCCACATACAGCGCCCCGGTCTTCAGATCCAGATCCACTAGGTGGGGCTTCACCTCTTCTGCCAGCTGGATCACGCTGACCACTCTGCACTGACCGATCAGACCCACCGGTGGTGCATCCAGCAGGGAAATCTGGTTGGTGTTCAGCTGAACCACCACAAAGTATTTCCTGTCGGGGGTCAAGCGGACCGAATAGGGGGCGTCCTCAGTGAAGCAGCTCCCCCACGTCCCCAGCCAGTCCCCCGTGATGGAGTTAAAGACCTGGATCCTTTTGTTGCCCCTGTCAGCCACCCACACCCTCTGGGCGTTGTCCACGGTAACGCTGTGAGGGATGTAGAACTGAGCCAGGCCTTGTCCCTTCTCCCCATGCATCCACAACACCTTGTGATCTGTGGACAGTTTGATGAGGCGGTTGTTCATTCCACCGTCACCATCTACAACGTACATCTCACCAGACTCGTGCACAAAGATCTCAGCTGGCTGATCGAACTGCAGAGGGTCCAGACCAGTGCCGGATTTCCCCGCCGTACCGAGGACCTACAAGACAAACCACACAGTAACGACTCATGCTACACAGAACATCATTTTACTCTTAAATCTCCATCCTTTGCTGTTCTTGTGTGTATCCATGTGCAAACATGATGTTTCAGGCCAGCATCAGTTATCAGATTATGAGAATAAATAAATAAATCTGAGTTTATGAATAAACACTACATTGTAAACCTACTGGATGAGATATAAATGCCTGAAAAGCCTCCGTAGATCACATAAATCATTATTTACCCCACAGAGATACACTGAGAATGATAGAAGAGATGGCAGTTATAGAAAAGTTTTGCTGGAGTTTTAAGGGTTAAATCTTTGTAACCCAGGGCTATAAAACCTACTCCATCTGATACCAGAACACCAGCATCACCTGCAGAAGCTTCCCCGATGGAGAGTACTGTTTGATGCAGTGTCCATATGGACCGTTCCCCACATCTGTGATCCACACCGTAGGGTTTTTGGAAGCTGCATCTGCTAAAAATATCCCATGAGGCATCTCCAGTGTGGTTGTATTCCAGTACATGAGGAAGTCTCCATCTGTCGTGAACACTAGCACTTTGGGAACATTGTTACCTGGAGCAAGAGAAGAAAAGCAAAAACTCAGGTGAGCTGCAGATGATCAGATTCAGTGAGTACCAGACTGTGTAAGAATTTCCCATCCATCCATTTTCAACCGCTTGTTCCCAGAGCGGGGTCGCGGGGGGGCTGGAGCCTATCCCAGCTGCCTACGGGCGAAAGGCGGGGTACACCCTGGACAGGTCGCCAGTCCATCCAGGGCCTGTGTAAGAATTTATTAGAGTTTATTTAGGTCATTTTGGTTGTAATGGATCATTTCTTTCCATTATGTAATGCAGCTTCTCATTTCTTAAACAAGTATGTGGAAAGGCACATCCATGGTTGTAGAAAATATGTTCATTTTTAAGATTGTTTTTAAATGTCTGCTTTGTTTGACTGGATGGTGAGCGGTTCTGGTTCTACCAGACTTCACAGCAGACTTTGACCTGGGCCAGTCCCATTACTCTAACATTACCCTAAAAAAGCCACTGAGGGTGATCACATGATCACATAGGAGGCCGGTGTTGTCACATATTTAAATGTTTTGAACTTCAGAGTTAAAATAAATCACAGATTTCTCATGGTACACTTGTGTTTATCTACCTCTTTGTGCTACATACACCACCCCTGCATACTGGTCTGCAGCTACGCCGAACACGTCTCCGGTGAAGAGCTCTGGGTTTTTGGGCCAGCTCAGGTCCAGCTTGTACAGGGGTCTGCCCAGCAGCTGGTAGTCCTGTCTGAGGCCGGAGCTGCTGGGGTGCTGGCTGCTGATGGTGCCGTACAACACCATCATCAACAGAAACAGCGAGGCCATTCCGGAGGCGATCAAACACGTCTGGCCTCTCTTCTTCATCCACATCCGGAGCTTTAGATATCAATTTATCTTGCGTTTAATGTCCCGTTTCTGCTTCTGGAGCCTCTGGGGAGGACATTTAAAGCCACAGCCTTCAGTTTCAGTCTGAAGGTAATATTTTGTTGTTTCTCTGGAGCAAACGCCTCGCATTAAACGCATAAGTCAGGTTACTTCCTCGTTCATAACAACAAAATAACCTGGCACGTGAAACTGTACACCTGACCTCACTTCCGTTTCAGACACGACAATAAAATCACTACTGAAACAGAAAGTCTGTTATTATAAGAGCAGAGGGACGTGTAATTTAGGTTGTGAATAAATATTAACACGGTCTAGTAAATTAAAATCTATCTATTGATATTACTGATTAATTGGTGTGAAAATACCACTAGCATAACTTTAAAGTGTTATTTTTAATTGAGCGCAAACCTTCATTTCCGGGTTTGCTTCGTGCGAGCTGCGCATGCTTGCGCCTCGCTTGCCTGTAAACCGCTGTGACGTCATCACGTTTTAAACGTATCTTCGGCTGTGGAGTAAAGGCGACTGTGCTTCCTTGACGATACATTTCCTATAGTTTTGTTTTCTCCATTTTTTCGCGCTGTGTGGATGACAGTCTTGGAGGGACAGAGATGAATTTCATGTAGAGTCAACTATCAAACAAGCGACTCCATGGAGGTCTCAGACAGCCCGCTGAACCTCGTAAGTTCCCATCTTGATGTTGCAATAACAAGCTAACGTTACTAAAGCTTACAGCCCGGATAGGTGAGCTATCTTAGCTAGCACTCAAACAGTTAACGCTTAATGTTTTTATTGATGTGTTTTCCTTGTTTGGCAGGATGACACAATGGTTAGTTCTCCCCGCGATTAATTTAGCAAAACAGGCTTACTTGTTATGTTGTTATTGGTTAATCGATGCAGGTAACAGCGAAGACATTAAAAACGTAAAAATTCAGTATGTTTACACTGCCACATGGCCGGGTTGCTTAAAGCCTCACTCTTACTTTCTGACTTTATTTAAAGTAAAGGCAGACATAACGTTAATGTCTGTATGTGTTGTGTGGAGGTGAAAATAGTGAGAGAAATCATGAGAAAAGTCCTAACTCAGTGTAACTGCACTACTGCAGGGCTGTTTGTCACATAACCCCCCTCCCCCCATTTCACATTGGTTTTCTTATTTGTGTATTTTCGCTGGTCTTTGAAGACACTTCCTCTTACATGACAATGACATTGTTTTTCTGACTGACTGGAAATAAATATGTTGCTCATTGATTGTTGTAATGAGCAAATATTTACATGGTTAGACCTCCTTTTTCTTCCAGACCTGCTTTCATTCTGTGTGTCATAGATCCTATAAGGTGTTGAAAACATTGCTCAGAGATTGATCTTTACATAGACATGATGGCACCACACCAGAACCTCCACCACATCCTAAAGCTGCTCTATCGGATTTAGACGTTGTCAGTGTGGAGGCCGATGGAGGACCATGAACTCATTATGTTAAAGATGATATGAGTTTGTGACATGATGCATTACTCTGCTGGAAAATCCTTTACAAGATGCTACACTGTTCTCATAAAGGGATGGACATGGTCCCGATGGAGAGACAAAACAGATCCCCCACCTCACACACACACCATTATACCAAAGTGTTGATCCAATTTAGGATGGATCCCTGTTTTCAAGACCAGCAACATGTTTCCATCTTCTATTGTGAGTGTGTGTGAGTGTGTGTGAATTGTAGCCTCTTGTTTCCTGTTCTTAGCTGCAGGAGTGGAACCCGGTGTGGTCTCTGCTGCTGTACATCTGCTTCATGGTTGGACGTGGTGTGTGTTCAAAGATGCTGTTCTGTATATCTTGGTTGTAACCATCCTGTTACTGGGAGGATATTTAGAACATTCTCTGTAAACCTGAGAGATGGTTGTGGGTGAAAATCCCTGTAAATACTCAGACCAACAACAATGCCACATTCAAAGTCATTTAAATCTGTGTAAAACATAAACCGAGGACATAACGTAAAACCAGCTCTGCAGTTTCAGTTGGCTTAGTTTATGTTGCTGTTTGTTTTGTATCAGTATCATTTGTGAGGAAGAAGTTAATAAATGTGATGTCAGCTGGTCGCCAAACGTCTCTTTGGGTCGATGCTTATTGTCGTATTTCTGAAGTTGGAGATGAGGTGATGAGTTCATGTGTGACTCTCTGCAGGCTCATCAGCAGTGCAGGAAGGCGGAGCGTTTGGTAGCGGCTGGAAAGTACGAAGAGGCCATCTCCTGCCATGGAAAAGCAGCAGGTAGGCTCCAGGACTCACCTGAACCTTAAGCAGGAACAAGTTTTTGCTCTGTAAACATACAAATGAGCATTTTTTTTTGTTTATATTTATCAGTCTATGATTTTTACTGTATGTGCACTGCAGTCACTGATTGTACTCAAGAGAAATAAAAATAATGAACGAGCTTCACTTTGTCCCAACAAAGTGGAAAGAAATTAAAACTGAGATGATGGTGGTGTGATGACTTCCCTTTTACTTCTACAGTTCTTACCTGTTTATAAAATGATTGTAATTAAGCTGCAGGTTGGTCAGAAGTGTTTTTCTAATTGGTCTGCAGATCTTCTGACTGAGGCCATGAAGAACACGGAGTACGAGCAGGTGAGACTCCATCATGCATGTTCTTCAGCAGCCGTGTTCTCATCATGTTCTCATCGTTACTGAATTCAGTGACTTTGAAATAAATGTTAGATGAAAAGCAGCTTCAGTTATTGTGGTAAACAAAGGACCAGTCAGTCAGATAAACTGGTCCAGGTGTGACCCATTCCCGGTGTCGGTTCTGTTCCTGCAGGCCCGGCTGTCCATGGAGCTGCAGAGGGACAGCCATATCAAACAGCAAAGACTGATCCAGGAGCGCTGGAAGAGAGAAGCTCGACGTGAGGCGACGAAGGCCCGACCCGATCTGGTCCGGTCCCCGAGCAGCCAGCATCTCCAAACCAAGCCGCCATACCTGTGCCAGTCTCAGGGCCTCACTGGGCCCTCGGCCGAAGAACGTGGACAATTTGGGGAGAGAGAATACGACACTCTGCTCTACCAGTTCCAGATCCGGCAGACAGAAAGCTGTCAGCCTTCGACCGCCCCGTGTCTTGGATCTAAGACTACCAAAGATGACAAAACCCGGCTGGAGGAGCAGCAGACCACCATCAAGGACCTGCGGCGCTTGGTCGACCAGCTGATGAACGAGAACCAGCGGCTGGTGGTGGAGAACCAGCGGCTTCGTTTGGAGAACGCTCGGCTGCAGTCGGAGGCAGCGGACTGCGTGGAGCGTTCGGAGCTGTGGGTGCTCCCGCATACAGCCAGTGCCATGGCAACGGGAAGCGGGCCAGAACGGAAAAGCAGCGGGAAGGGGAAGGAAATCGCCATCCCTCCGCTGCCACCGCTGGAGATGCCTGCTCAGGAAGACATGTGTCTGGATGACCTGCCTCCTCTGGAGCTGCCAGAAGACATCCAGAACGAACTGCAGCAGATCCTGGACACGGACAAACTGTGATGGACACACACAGCACCATGAGTTCTGGAGATAAGATGATTGACAATGTGGTTCTGGAAGGACTTCAGGCCAGAAAAGAGAAGATCTCCTGATGGATATGGCCTGGCACGGTCCGGCACAGGTACCGCAGCTCAGGAGCTATTAAAGCATCTGTAATCCAGCAGGAACATCAGCACAAACATGTGTGTTTGTGTCGTAACTACACGTTTAACCAGACTAAAATAAACCAGTTGTGCTGTTAAACTGATTGTTTATGCTGCCTGATGTTTGTTCCAATAACATGGTGAGTAATCTGACTTCCTCCAGGACAGAGTAATAATCTGATGTGGATATTTTTATGATACCTCACCTGGTATAGATGCTGGATTAACCCTTAAAACTCCAAACCATTTCCTGCTTTTTGCTTTTTAATCTAACCAGCACGTAGAAGCGGAGCTATTTTAATCCCAGTCAGCATGCCGGCACGTTTCCAGGACAGCCTCAGCTGCAGATTATGAGGCTAAAATGATGTGAAATGAATGAATCGATAGATACAGCAGCATAAAGGTCAACCAGAAGCAGAAAACAGAATGTAATCGTGTCTAACAGTGTTTTGTAGAAATAAAACGCATGTGAACGGTGACCAACCCGTTTCTTATCTGCAGATCATTCAACCCAACACAGCTGTGCATTAAACACATCTTCATGTCTTCATTCCAACCAGAAGCAGCATGTTTTCATACACACACACATCTTCATGTCTTCATTCCAACCAGAAGCAGCATGTTTTCATACACACACACAGCTTCATGCTCAATGCTGAGTTGATGGACATTACTATCAACCTAAGCTCCCTGATTGATGGAAAGTTTAACAGGAAGTTCACATTTTCCTGGTTAAATAGGTCTGTTAGCAACACAGTGATGCTAGTGATCTTTTTATGATGAAAATGTGATAATGGTGTTATCATTGATCAATGTTGATTTACCATATAGAATCTCTGAATAAACACTACATGTGGCTGGATTGTAAACCTCCTGGACTGAATATAAATGCTTTACCTTTTAGAAGTGATAGCACTCAGGGATCTGGTGGAGCTTTAAGGGTTAAATAACTGGTCTGTTTTGTTGACAGACATTGTGCACAACCAATCAGTAACTGCGACCTTTGAACCTTTGAACCATTTAAACTTTATGATGTCAAAACAAACATTTTAGCAGCACAAATGTCTGATCCAACTTTGGTTGGATTGGATGAATGTGAGGGACCACCTTCAGTCTGCTGGTTCTGCATCACGTTCTGCTGGTTCTGCATCACGTTCTGCATCTGGTTCTGCACCAGGTTCTGCACCAGGTTCTGCACCAGGTTCTGTTGGTTCTGCAGTGACTGCAGCTGCGTGAAAGGCCGATGTCTAATTCTACATGAAGGTCCACCTTCCAGCTTATCGAACGCTGTGTTTCGGGTCTTCCTTGGTCCAGTATTATGACATCACATCAAACCACGTCTGAGTAAAGCAGGAAGCCGACAGCTGCACGTTCTGGGTTATTTATCATGGATTTGACTGTTTTTGTTTAGATTTCTTTCAGCAGCATCAGATGTGAAGGTTATCAGATAAACACTATTCTGTGTTCAGTATCCGGCAGAGAGGTCAAAGGTTGTATCTGGCAGAGAGGTCAAAGGTTGTATGAAGCCGATGGAACTGATGAAGGACTTCACAGAAAGCCACACTCGTCATCTGCAGCATATATTAGGGTTCTGGTTCGGTTCTGCCAGAGGAACCGCTCGGACTCTCGCCATGGCAACGGGATGTTCTGGTTTGGTTCTGCCAGAGGACCCACCTGGACTCTGTCACCATGGCAACTGGATGTTCTGGTTTGGTTCTGCCAGAGGATCCACTTGGACTCTGTCACCATGGCAACGGGATGCTGCATCTTTGGTCTCGGCTGACAGCAACATCAGGCGGTCAGAGAAAATAACTTTAATGCAGCTTGGATTAAAAGCTTCTGTGTTTGTGTGTGTGTGTGCGTGTGTGTGTGTGTGTGTGTGCGTGGTGAGAGTTTCTGTGCATGTCACTGAGATATGCAGGACTGACAACATGTTCTCTTCATGTGCTGCAGGTGTGTTTTTATCAAGCACTGTGGAGGTTTCTGTCAGGTGTCCTGTAAACACATCCTGTTGTGGTTCACTGTGGGACGGGGCGTGCATAGTGGGATGTTTATGGGATGTTTACTCTTCCAGAGGCATCTGCTGATGCATGGTGATCTGACTGAAACCGGTTAATAGTACTGGGTGGTACCAGGGGCTTCAGCTAACTGGACATCATATTGATCGGCTGTGGACCGATGGATCTCACCGTGATAGAAAAACAGAAATACGAGTCGATCTACCCATTCAGGGAAAAGCGGTAGAAAATGGATGGAGCCGATCTAGATGTTTTAGCTGTTCTGTAAACTCTGAACCATAAACCTGGTCTGGATGACCCAGAACTGAGTGGAACAGACGAGGCTTGATCCAGCTGGTGATGTAAATCAGCCTGCAGACTGGTTCCAGGTCAGAAACTGGATCAGAACTGTGTTTTCTACTTTCTGTGAGATGTTCATATTTAATGTCTTAATGAATCTTGATTAAAACTATAAATCTGATTGTGGATGATGATGCATTGATAACAAATAAAAATGACTTATCCAATTAAATTCAGCTTTTTTTTTAACCAAACACCAGATGCACTGAGCATGCTCTAGGTCCAGACATCTGCACAGATAGCGTCAGCATTTCACTCCTTTACTACTGGATCTCTGTGCATGCTACATAAAAAAACTTGCCTATAAATATCTATTTTTGAATTCTACAGCGACAGCATGAGGTGTATTGTCTTCCCAAACATACTTGGACATGAAAGCTGTAAAGCAAACCACTGATCTTCTAAATGGTGGGAGCTCCAGCTGAATTAGACTGGGACATACTGATAATCACATTCAGAGTGGAATCACATGACATCAAGAGGCTATATCTCTGATAAACTCACCAGGATCCATAGAATCGCACCGATGATATACTAAATATTTGGTGCATGGAAGACTAATGTAAAGGTGAAAGGACTGGAAGCAATGCTGTAAATAATCCTCCTGTCCTCATCAACATGGATTCCTCTTTCTACACCTCAGACCACAGCAGGTGATGTTGAAGAGTAAATAAATAAAAACATAATTTTTCCCCTTTATTGTTGTGAGGCAGCATTTATTTTATTGTAAATATGTTTAATCAAACCAGAAACAAATCAACCTAGCAGCTGAAGGAGCATCAAGCTTTGGTTTCAACATTTATAAGTAAGAAAAGGACACAAGTTTGGCTTGTTAAGGACGAGCGGGAGGTTCCTGGCTGTGTCAAAGACCCAGAAACTCTGGTGGACCAGCTTTGGTTCAGTACAGATGTCCTGCTGGATCACTGAGCATCCTCTTCCCACAGTGAGATGGCATGCAGCGACAGCATGGATTTAAACTCTGTCTTTGGGGGGAGGTATGATAACACAAAAACAAAGTTTTTAAAGTCCTCATTAATCCAGCTGCCGGTTTGCAACCAAAGGTTTGATAAAGACAAAAAAAATCACAAATAAAATACATCAATTAAAAACAGGAAGGAAGAGCAACCCTCTCAGATCATGTGTGAGGAAGAAACGTCTTCCTCTCAGCGCCTCTGACAGTTTCAGGTCAGGAAAGAGGAATGTTAAAGAGTCTGAGGGTAAAACCTGGACCCTGTTAGTGTACAGAGACCTGCAGACCAACCCTGTAGCAACAGATCATGTAATAAACTAATTATCATGACCGTTTCAAATCTACACAGAACAGTGATGTCATCTGAAGTGCCATCATACCACAGGCCTGAATGAGGTCTGAATGAGGCTGTTTTCCCAGATTGTTTATTTAAAACTTTTAATTTAGATTAATTTATAGTGACAGAGATGCAGAATCTAATGCAGGATTAATGAGAGAAGCTGCATCGTACAGAAATACACTGTCATGAGCAAAGTGCACAAAAACAGAAAAGGTTGTTCTAAGAAACAGTTCTATTTACCGGCTTCAGCTTTTACATGTTCAGTGCATTTTCTTTCCTTTTGGCTCAGTAATGTGAGAACTTATTACATGATCTGTTGTGATTTACCTGCAGGCAGAGGAAGCAAAGCTGGTGATTAATCCTAGAGTCACCAACATAATGGCCAGTTAGTTCTTGAGGTGAAACTGGTTTGGAGTGTTATCAGATCTACTGTTAAAGTGCACCTTCAAAACAGCTGTTCACCTGAAGCTCACACACAAACATCACACCGGAATATGCTGGATGTTCTGGAAGTTAAATGGTCCATGTCAGAGTTTAACTGGACTTCTCATCCTCCTCATCGGCTCTGAGTGACGGGAAGTAGTGGTCCACCAGGAAGTGGTGGTCCACCAGGAAGTGGTGGTCCACCAGGAAGTGGTGGTCCACCAGGAAGTGGTGGTGAGCCGGTACTTGATTTCTGGGAAGTTCCTCATGTTTGTTTTTGGTTTTAATGGATCGAATCCTATTGATAGAAGTTCTGAACGGGTTCCTCATGAAGTCATAAAGAGGGAGAAGGATGGGAGGATTTAATGGAAAGATGGAGAAAAAATTAAAATGATCTGTGCTCTTTTTAACCAGAGGTAATGTCTTCATCCACCAGGTTGTCCTTGCAATCTTTCTGATGAAGATTTCATGGAGAATCTACACATGATATAAAGAGAAACCATCCGTTGCTATAGCAACAGAGCTGTTAAAAACTCCTATGGTTGTTCTTTTAGGAGCAGAAACAATGCAGGATTAGTCTGAATCCCAACCGCTTCATCATCCACACACCACTGTCAGTGCATCGATATGGATTCGATGCAACCTGCTGGTTTCCTAAATTATGAACTGGTCTGTATCAATACTGATTGGATAAGTTGTGTTGAACTGATTGAATGTTAAGGGTCTTGAGATGTCAGTGTAGTGAATTGATGCTGTAAAAAAAAAAACCCTGAAATTAGACCTTCAAGATTTTCCCCATTTCCATCTGCTCAGCAGCTGGTCTGACACAGTAAATGGTTCCGGATACCAGGAACTGGTTTAGATACCAGGAACTGGTCCAGAAAACGGTCTGATGCAGCAGATGGTTCCGGATACCAGGAACTGGTTTAGATACCAGGAACTGGTCCAGAAAACGGTCTGATGCAGCAGATGGTTCCG
>JBAMHV010000023.1:20401455-20413747 GCA_037177535.1 Pseudomugil gertrudae
GTAGTAACAGGGTTCTGTGATGTATGGGGTAGTAACAGGGTTCTGTGATGTATGGGGTAGTAACAGGGTTCTGTGATTGTGGGGTAGTATCAGGGTTCAGCGATGATATGGGGGAGGATCCGTCTATGAACACCAAGGCCAAAGAAATCTTGAAAAGATTCACCATACCAAACTCTTCTGGACTATTTCAGGTCCAAAATGGAAAAATGATGATGATTATTTCTGAGCTGCACAGTGGCACTGTTGATTACCACTTTGGCCATCACAGCTCATTCTTTATTTCTTCATTTATTTTGTGGCTCAGAGCAGCAGCAGGGGTCACTAACATGGAGCCTTTGTAGAACTCGAGTTACATGAGTCTATGAGACAAACCATGAACTATGATTGTACAGTGTCCTTGTGTACTTTAGAAAGGCGCTTTTTTAAATAAAATGTATTATTATTATTATTATTATTATTATTATTAACTATCAGGATAAAACCAAACTTCACAGAGAAGTTGGTGAATGAGTGGTAGGCGGATTCTTTCATTGTTTCCAACAGAATCAGATTATTTGTTACAATATATAAAAATATAATCTACCCCCCGCCTCTTTACATTGTTTATAACATTCATCCATTTTTCTAAATATGAAGCTGCACAAAGGGAAAGCAGGATTCTGTCTCCTGGCTGATGTTTATAATTATATCAAAAGTAAATGAATTCATGTTCAAGCTGCTGTCATGACTCTGAGACAAGGTGAAAGCAGGGGGAGGATGAAGAGATGGATAAATAAAAACTAAACTGGAACCAGTCAGGCTTTTGGATGTCACGGACCACAAAACAAGAAAGTTCTTCATGCAGGTGTTAGTTACCTCAGTGAAAACACACAAAAAATAAAGCAACAAATCCAACCCGAGATGTTTTTATATGAAAGATGGAGCAAATGTAAACACAAATATGTGTAAAATGAAATATTTAAGCAGAAATGGAGACATCCGGAAACACTGTAGCATCTGGGTGAAGAGGGTTGGGCAGCAGATCAGGAGTTAACTGGGTCTGAGAAACGTTCTGAGGAAACACGATGAAGTCGTGATGCTATGTGAAGCGGTGATGAGTGTGGTGTCCACAGACGGGTTTTTACCTGCTGACGCACAGAAACCCTACAGAAGTTTGTCAGAGCAGGTGGAGAGAGAGAGAGAAAAACAAGGTAGAGAGTTAAAGCTGTAAACTCAGTCTGAAAGATGTTCCTCACTGAATCATGCTGTTTCTCACCAGCTCATTAAGAAACAGAAACAATTCATTTTCCCATCAAACATTAAATTACTGAACTTATACAAAGCTACAAAGCATCTATATCCTGTCCAGAAGGTTTACAAGGTAATTCACACTCCATATGGTAATTTCACAATGATCCATGATAACACCATTAATATTTTCATCATTAAAAATAGATCAATAGCACCAATATGCTGGAAAGAGATCTGGGATATTAACAGGTAAACACTTCCTGTCAAAATTTCCACCAGTTGGAGTTTGAAGTGACAGTAATGTCCAAAAAGGAGTAGCCAATGATCAACAAGTGAACAGAAAAGAAGGAAATAACGATCCTCTAAGATGAAATAAGGCCAAGAAGATGTTTCTGATGCAGCCGAGTTGGAGCTGGTTTAGTGTTGATAGATGGTAAATAGCAGCAGAAATAAGAGTAAATGAGAAAAAGTCTGAATATGTAAATAGTTTCTGTTGTGTGTTTGTTTAAATAATATTTTTCTCCTAAAACAGGGGTGGGCAACTTCGGTCCTAGAGAGCCACACTCCTGCAGGTGTTATAACTTTCCCTGTTGCAGCACACCTGACACACATCAGACTTAATTAGCAGACTTGTGCAGAGCTTCACATCAAATTCTGCATAAATCTGCTAATTATCTATTGATCTGAGTCAGGTGTGATGCAGCACGGAAACTCACAACACCTGCAGGAGTGCAGCTCTCTAGGACTAGAGTTGCCTAGACCTAAAAACCTAGATGAGAGTCCTAAAACCAAGATGAGAAAGAACGATGTGTGGATAAGAAAGGGTTTGGTCTCTGTTGATCTGTGTGATTCCTACTAAGTTTGGTCAGTAATACATTTGGCTTTCTTTTTCTGGTTGGATATTATGTTGCTTTATCTATTAATATATTTATTTTATTTTTGCCTCCTATTCTGAAAGCTGAGGCTGGAAACATCTTGTCTGCATGAACACACGTCTTTTTTCATGGAAACATCATGTCTGCATGGAAACATCATGTCTGCATGCTGTCTGTGATTGAAACATTTTAGCTTCAGGAAGGCTTATATTGCTAAAATATATCAAACTGGCTCCAGATTTTACGGGTCAATGTTCCCTTTGAGGCTCTCATGTAAACTCACACTCAAAATTGAGCTCTGTAAAATCTGCTAGTTTGAGTATATTTTGTTCCCGTTGGCAGCATTATGTCTACAAACCTTTTGCAAACATTTACCTGTTCATTTATCTAAGCCCAGTTTTACATGGTTTTCCTTTGAAATCATTCAAGACCTCCCTGTGCATCACTGAGGCTCCACATCGAAGCTTAGGATCACTTTAACTGACATGCATGAACATGATGGCATGACATCTGAGATGGGGGGAGGAGAAAGACCTAAACTTAGCTCAAACTCACCCTAGCACACACTAATCAGGGAGAAAACTAGCCCACTGGAAGTTTTATTCTCAAACATTTCCTCTGCAGACAGCAATTCTTACACACGGTATCCTCAGACTCTACACTCCTGCAGCTGAAACAGTCTGCTTTTATGTTTTACATGTAAAGAGAGAAATCAAAGCAAGCTGGTTGTTAAATCTCCTGTGAGATCTGATTAAGGCATTCACATGATGCTTCATGAATCAGTCGGCCTCAGTCAGATGGATTTTATGCACAACAGATGCGCTTTGTTCCACTGGCCTGGATGAAACAACTTCTTGCTACAAACACAAAAAGCTTTTGAAGGATCTGGAACAATAAAAGCCACAAAATGCAAGCAGGCTCAGATGAAGTAGAGACAAAATAACAGGATGGACAGAAAGACGGACAGTGTGACAGTGGGATGTTTTAGAGCTTTGTGAGTAATGACATTTAGATTATCGCTGTAAAAGGACAAAGAGCATTGAAGTAACACGATGTCCCTTCCTCAGAACTCATCCTGATGTGTGTCATCTCTGTTTCAGCACATTTTCAGCTAATTTGTAGTTATGTACATGTTTATTTTATAAAATACATGTAATTGTTCTGCTCAAATAAATCATTGAAGATTTTTTATTAGACAAACTGAACTCTTCGTGAATTTTATCTTTAAAAAAAAAACATGTTCCAGCAGTCAGATCTCTGTGTAACATGTCAATAAAACAGAATCCCATCAAGTTCCTTTTATTCCCAGTAGAAGATAAACATATCAGATGATTAAACGGAGACATTTGATTGTTTCATGGAAAATATGAGCTGATTGTGAATCTGATGCAGCAACACATCTGTAAAACATTGGAACAGGAGCAACAAAAGGCTGGAAAAGTAATTAATGTAAATCAGAAACAACAAGAGAAGCTTTTCAAAATTATTAGGTTCATTGTCAACAGGTCAGCAACATGGCTGAGTAGAGTCTCTTAGGTGGAAAGATGGACAGAGGTTCATCAATCTGAGTTAAACTGGATCTAAAAGTTATAGAATTTCAGAAAAATGACATTCTAACTATAAATCACCAATTATTTGCAGTTTATATTAATATTATGGAAGGTTTAGAGATTCAGAAGGAATCTCTGTATGCATTGATGCTGGATGCTGGTGATGTCCTGCATCAACGCAGACATGATTTCCTTCTTGAAATCACTGTATGTGCTCAAGGAGATGTCCAAAAATCACTGCGTAAGTTTGATGAGTATTACTGGAGAGGTTTTTGTGGACAAAGCACACACAGCAGGTGCAGTGAAAACAGGAAGTCCAGTCTAATGAATAACATGTGGTTTTACTATGATCTGCAGCTTCAATTCATTCAACCAGGCAACTAACCCATCAGCTCCGTTCTCCAACTCAGACAAGATAAATTAGCACCTCGTACAAAGCTAAGGAGGTTATTCAGTTACAGAGAACTACAGGTTTCACCAGGAGGTGCCATCATGCAGCTGTAGAGGTGCTGGGGAGCAGTTAGGAGAACCAGGATGATCAGCCATGGGACTGCTGGGATGGTGCAGCTCAGATGTCTGATTTATGAAGCATCATTAAAGGAAACCGTAACAGCTCTCCACACGTCCATGCAGAATTTATCTTGTGAGGCATCAAATGAAAAACGCATGAACTGTGACAGCCTCTGTGGTTCTGACCCAGAGAGATTCAGAACTGGTTTGCTAAATAAAGGTAAACCGTGATGATTTGTCATTTTAATCAACAAATTGGCACAGAGGACATCATCTGCTCATGCTGCATCTGCCCTAAACTCCAGAGATTTGATTTAATAATGATTCAGCTGTGGAGCAACACCCTTACAGTTCTGGTTTACTTCCACATAAACTTTCTAAAGCACGGTTCTGGTTCGGGATAGTGCTAGCAGCTGGTTCCAGCTGAGAACCAGTTTGGTTTGACTCTACCAGAGCTCATTATCTCTCTTCTGTTGCTACGCCATGCCTCGTTTCTTATAAGACCCTCCCTACACGGGACTCTGTCCCAACACGTTCAGTTGAGTCCTGTGGTTCTGTAAGTGGACCAGCAGACTTGGTGCTGGTGCAGCATCAGGTCTCCAGTGCTTCAGCTAGAGCTGTGGGCGATATGATAGTGTATATGTAATGTGGTGGATAGAATATGAGATGATCCTCCAGTGTAGCAGGAGTCTTTCATTGCAAGCATTTCCAGGTTTTCTGGAGGAAGCATGAGACAAACCAATCCAACCTGAACTGGTCCAGTTCCAGCACCAAGTCTGCTTTCTTCTTTTTTTAGTGACATTAAAAAGAAAAAGGACTTCCGTCCTGAACTGGTCGGGTTTTGTGCTCTAAACATGCCACCAAACTGTCCTGGTGAGGTGTCAGAGCTGGAAAGGTTGCCGTTAGATGCTCATTAATCACAGAACATCCAGAGAGAACAAAACCAGCAGAATATTTGCCAACCTTAACAGCAGCAGTGACGGCAGCAGTGGCGGCGATGCTCAGGCCTTGCTTCCCAAAGCTCACCATGGTCTCATAGCTTCTCTCTTTGGCCTGGACGATATACTCATCTATTTCCTGGAGGAAGAAGATCAGTAACACTTTTTAATCAGGTAAAAGGAAGTGTGGCTGTTTAATTTTCAAGAGAAAGTAATCTATGGATGGAAGAATGATCTCACTCTCTCTCTGGAGGACAACAGGGGGTGTAGACACTTCCTGTAAATCAGACTGGCTCCTCTGGTGTAAGGGGACAGTAGCCAGATGACGAACGCTATCTTTATCTCGTAGTACAGAGGAAACCTAGACACATATGAGAGGAAACATCCAGCATCAGTATGTGTGCATGTCTGCGGTGGAAGCACTGGCTGGTGAGAGTAGGACGAGGTCAGCTGACTACCTGAATATACTGAATGTGCAGATTATCTTCCTGATGATATCAGGATATTTCAGGATGACAACAACATGATTCATGAGGCTTAGATTGTGAAAGAGTGGTTCAGGGAACAGGAGACATCCTGTCCATCAGTCTGTGATGTCAACATCCTAACTTCTCCCAGCATCAGTGTCAGCTCTGGCCTGACTGTGTACAGTATTACAGAGCAACTTACCAGGCCAGGGTCAGGTCAGTGATGGTCTCCAGCACAGTGTAGAGGGCAAAAACGATCCAGTACATCATCCAGCGAACCTACACACACAGAGACATGCAGAGAAAACACTAAACAACAGGATTTCATCAATACGACAGCCAGAAAAAAATCAATTAGAGACCTGCATGTGGTCCTCACAGCTATATAAAGAGACTATAGATATCCTCAGATTAACCCTTAAAACTCTTAAAAACAACCATTTGTTGTTGTTTTGTTTGTGTGTTTTGGTGATGTTATCATGAGTTTACACCCTTTACTGGAATAAAAAGATGAAAATATTTAAGTATGTCCATGTAAAAACATATCTGGTTAAATTGGGATAAACTGGGACATATGGGACAGAGGAAGGTGTCTCCTGTCTTCCTTCCTGCACTCTGCCTTCCTTTGTCCTTCCTGAACGGCGTTCCCAGCTCCTCTGGCTGGATTTCCAGACCACAGTGAGGAGCAGGCAGACAGTCACATGACCACCAGGAGGAGAATGAGCCAAAGCAGGCTGCTGCTGCATGACTTAACACACACACACAACCGACAGAAAACAGAGGTACACACCCTCATTTATCAGGTGTGTGTGAGAACAGTGTTGAATTGATCTGTACTTAACTTATTAATGAGTGTAAATTAAGCCTCCAAGCTGCTGGAGACAGAAAACGGAAACTACAGACAGACATCAGAACATGAAACCTGGATACACTCACTAACCCTGCTGCCTGACATCCCTCTGACAACCCACTCAAGCTTGTTCCTGAGGAGACCTTTTCACACCCTTTTGGGGGCTGCGATGCTGAAATGGTTTCAAATTTTGGACTTTGGTATCCATGGCAACAGAAGAGTTGTTTACCAGCAGGATCAACCGATGAAGCTCTCGAAAACCGATTAATGAGTGAAATAACATCAAATCCAAAAATAGTAGAAAGAGGAAGGACAGAGGATGCAGGGGAGGAGATGACAACGTGAGATCACTAGCTAACAAACTGGATGAGCTTCAAATGCTAACGATGTCTTTAACAGAATACAGAGAATGTAAAAAAGTGTATGCAGTTCCTTCCTCATCCACTAGGGGCTCCAAAACAAATCCTCATAGATTCCCATGTTAAAAAGACCAACTTCACAGCAGAAATAAACATGTTTACATCCTGGTACTAACAAAATATTTTAGATTTAATAGGTTAAGTTTACCTTCATGACAACTGTGAGAGCGGGGAATGTTTTAATAGCTCATCTGTTGAAATGTTATAAGTCTTGACATTTGGCATAATTGTGGTGTAACATTTTGATTGACAGGTATCTAATATCCACAGCAAGAAGGCAGAGTATAGCATAAACATGGCTTTTAGCTGAAACGGTGTGCTATAGCTTCAGCCCACCTACCTCCGAGTTAGCTTAGTTAGCTCTTAGCTACAGGCAGCTCCGAGTTTGACAGGTGTCAGTCATCCACCACATGGTCACAGCCCCCTTCTCAGCTCCATGTCTTTTTGACCATTTTGCATTTCCTGGGAGCAACGACATGCATGCAGCTGCGACTGTAGGAACCACCCATTGCTCCTCAGAAACCTTCTGGAGAGGCTCCGCCCATCTTTTATAAACAGTCTATGGTCTGAACGCTGCTTTCACACTGTACGAGAAAAGTCTTGTCCAGTTATCACCAACATGCTGCTTACATGTATGTGAATGCTGTCAGAGAGGTAAATGTGACTCTGTATCCCTGTTAGATCCCCTTTAAGCCGACCATGTCTCCATAAATCCTGCCTCATGTACACCTGACTCACCCCAGCACTCGGTCTCTTACATTTCTCACGGTTTCTGAGTGGCTTGGTTCAGCAGGGGGTGTAGTTACATTTTTTTTACTAAACCATTGAGCAACAACATCACCTTCAGGATGTTTATTCTTCTCATCGTTCAGCCTTTTTCACACAGCGGCTGCAAGCAAAGAGGTCCACATTAAACAGCCAGCACTGTGCGGTGGTAAATCATTCACACCAAAGAGAGCGTCACATCGCTGTGTTCTTACATTTAGACACAGTGTGGTCACAAACACTGCGAGGCAGGCAGTGTGAAAAGAGCAACTGTTACAGGCCAGCCAACTGATGTAACCTCATCATGAACTCCTTTACACATTGCCTGGGAAGATCTGCTCGTTCATCTTCCTCTAACCCTTCTTTCTCTCTACAACCCCATCCCGACTTCATCTCACGAGTGCAGAGGACATTAAGAGCTGCATGCGGCCATTTTCCTTCCTCAGGGTGGCGTAGACATTTACTGCAGCCTGTTGTTGTGAATAACTGCTACCCAATAAAATGAGGGAAGGAAGATAGAAACCAAAAAGGTCTGAAATGAGACATTTAAACACTCCTGGGTCTAAACTTGGGAGGATTAAATACTTTCACATGTACACTCATGTCATGAAGTGTTCTAGAGATTTTCTGGTGTCCACAATATTAGATTCCGGTCATTAAATGTTTATTTGTTTTTATTACATATTACATCACCATGGTAACAAGGTTCAGAGACTAATGGTTATACACAACTACCTGTTAACAACGAGCTGGTAATCTCTGCATTAGGTAGACAGAGAGGGAGGCGATGTGAAGCAGGAGGAAGAGGGTTACATTCATCTGTGCTTCAGCCCATGAGCTGGTGGACGATGATGTCATCCTCTCTGCCTTCAATGACATCATCCACTTCCACAACAATGACATCCAGTATCCATATGCACTGTGTTTCAAAACCATAAAAGCCTGGATGGAGGCGAAAGGAAGTGCTACCGTGTAAGAAATGTGCTTTTCTGGTGTTTGTCTAATTAAAAACCAGTGAAAAAAAATGGACGCTGCCCTCATCACAGGCTTATCAGCTGGCTTCATGTAAGCCTCAGATTCAGCACATTCAACGGAAAACCCAGTTATGTTCACATATTTTACATCTCTGATGGGTAATGGAGAGAGTTACAGGGGTGGTGGTGTCAAAAACACAGTCCAAGATCTGATGTTATGTACAGGTGATGGGTGTGAGGCAGTGGGTGGGACTTCTGTAGAAGGTCAGGGACAACGGGGGGGTAAACAGACTTATGGATGAGAAAGAGGCGCTAGTATGAGATATGGCATTGTACACACCTTCCCTGGGAAATAAGAGAGTTGCAATAATTTTACCTTTGAATATGTTCTGTTTGTGATTGTTGGGAATATTGTGACTTTTCTTTTGCACAACTATTTTTGCCGCCACCCCCAGACGTGCACGGTGCTCATAGCAGGAGCAGCGGTACACCACTGCCATGCACAATGATGTACGAGTCTACCTGTGAAATGTCCTGCAAACCACGTCAGTTCCTGCTGAGAATGGGCTAAAAGTAGGAGAGTATAAACATCAGAAAGAACGAGAGAAAGGAGCCAGTCTGGTCTTAGACCAGTCAGTATTAGTCCCTTCAAAATGCACTAAATGAAAAACTGGCAGCTCATGTATAACATATAGTTGATGTTTGTGTGATGTTGTGGAACTTACATATTCCCTGACATTTTTGGTCTTGACAGCTTTGTAGGAGTAATATGCAGGATACAGGGTCCCAAACAGCAGCCTGTCAGAGAAGAGAACACAGCGTGAGACCTAACAGCATTCATCCCAGTCACATTATTCCACTTTCACACAGTAGGTCCCACCCACATTCCCATTACGTCTTTCCGCACAGGGATCAGAGCCGGTCTCCTAATCATCTTCCTTCTGTACACCTGAATACACAGATTTACTGCATCACATCCAGATATGTGCTGAGTGATGCTCAGAGCAGGCTCAAGCTCAGATCCAGCGTTTGCTCTTTGCTACAACAGAGCACCGGGTCCTGACCCACAGTCCCAGAACCACAGGAACACAATGACTCAGTGTTTCCTCTGTAATCTGCTGCTCAGCAGTGGTTTGGAATAATGCGCTGCACTGCTGTTTTCCACATTTACCCCGGAGTAGCTCTGCTGCACGGTCTCTGTGGCTTTTCTCCTCAAACTGAGCAGCTTCAACACCACAACACTGATGTTATCATGAGGACAACTTCAGTACCACACCATGCAGGCTCCTGGTGTGAGTGTAAACATGGAGTTTTCATGTGTATTCATTCTACAGCTGGATTTGCATGACACAATAATAACATAAACAGTGTACTCATAAGTTAACTCCACACAACCTCTGTGGATGACCTACATTTTGCCGCCATACTGCACATCTGTGGATGCTGATTCCTGCCTTCCACATCCACACAGACACCTTGTGGGTCAACCCTCACTGTATTATTGCGATTTAAATGTTTAAAACAGGTTTTTTCTGTAAATGCTGACAGAGATACATCACAGAAACTGTGAGCTGCTGGGAGAACGCTCCAGACTCATCCTCATTCTCCTCATATGGGATCAAACCAGTTTATAACACATTCACTAGAGAAAGAAAAAGAGAAAATACCTGATAAAGGAAGAGTTGGGCCTTTCACTGACATTCCCACCGCACCTGGTTACAATGATGAGTCAGGCTGGTTGTATTTAAGCAGTCAGGTATGCAGGTACACACAATAACACCTTCACTTTTTACAACCTTTTCTCTCAGACAGCACATCCTCACACCCTGATGAAGCCAGTGAGAATTATTTCTATTAATAATGTAAATACGCCTAATTTGAGCAGGAAACTGAAGCTACAATTCACACAGTCTCACCGAACTGGATAATAAAGGATGGTGGTCTGATGATGAGGAGTGTAAATTTCAGCTCCATATTCAGGTGTTAGGATCAGAATCTGCTGGAAACATGAAACATGGATCCACCCTGCTGTGGATAAAACTGGGTTTTATTCCAGGAAATAAATCGTCTTTCCCCAGAAGGCTTTATGTTGGTTATGCATGCCTGCCACAGTTTGCCATGATGCTCCGAGGCTCATCGCAGCTTTATCCTGGTGTTAGGTGGCCTGCTGTTCATGACAGGACTAAACCATCTGACTCTGTAAATACCAGTAGGTGGATGGTGGGATAGTTTCAGGTCTTATGTAAAAGAAATGAACAGAGCTGTGAAACAGTCCAGTTCACTGTGAACTGATGTGTTTATGGTTTTAGTCAGTGATGAAACCCTGAACAGAGAAAGGGCAACAAGATCAGACACATTGGACTGCTCCTTAGTCCTGTACTGGTTTACTGGGAGAAGAAGATGGGCCTATTAAGCATCCCAGTAGCTGTGATGATGTACTGACTGAACAACAATGAACCCAGATAAAGAATCAGGTGCTCGACTGATATGAACACAGCTCTGTTTTTAGACTGACTCACACAGAGTGAAAGCACGCACACACACACACACACACACACACACACACACACCTCTTCTGTGCTCCCAGACCATTTATTCTCCCTGACATAAGTACACAGTGAGCTGGAAGAACAAAATCACTTCATGGTAGCACACTCCTTCCTTCAGCATTCCTCTGCTCCTCCTTCCCTCACACTGAGCTCACCCCGTGTACAGCACAGTGTGTTCTCTGCAGTTTTCACCAGAACACACGTAGCACCTGGATCTTTTCAGCAGAAATACACCAACGCTGTGGCGAGTGAATGCATCTATCAGGTGGAAATCAGGAGAAACATCCTGGAGTCGTGCTGTACAGACTGAGGTTAGCCTTAAAGCTGCTGTTCGCCATTAAAATACACACATTTCAACAGGAATAGGAAAAAGCATGGCAGCGCTATTCAACTCAGGATTTTTAAAGTATCTCTGCTTCAGTACACTGAAACAAAATAACAGCGGATGTTCTGCACAATGACTGGTTAATCTGAGTCGGGTGTGTTACCACCTTGTTACCAGAGACCTGGTAACAAGGTGTTAATTTTCCTCAGGTGTGTTGGAGAAGGGATGCATCTAAAAATCCCATGATAGACCTCATGGACCGGACTTGGACTCAGGAGTCTACCACCTTATTTACCAAATAAAGATAATGCAAATAAAAAAAAATTCTTTGGGTCTTAAAAAAAATTGACCGTAAAGGAAAGTTCTCAGATCCTTCTGCTTCTTATGTGTAATCAAATAAAAAAAGCCAAACCCGAGTACCATCAGAGTTCACATACCTGCACAACACCACTATCTGGTCAATATCCTCACTGCTATACATTTTAATGGCCCTGTTCTTAACAGACGTGTTTTTAAAGTCCGGGAATAGAGGCTCCGGTATTATGTTAGCGTATTCTCCATTTGCGAACAGTCTCCCGAGTTGAAACAACACCTAGACATGAGTCACTTCTTTAGGTATGTGAAATGTTATGATCAGTGGCTAACATTGTACTCTCGATGTGGAAAGTTGTCAGCCAACAAACACGTCACAGTTGCACATCATATTTCTACAAACCTTAACACTTTAGGTACCAGATGTGACCTGTTTGTCTGTTTGTCCAGTCAGGTGGGGTGGGGGTGGGGGGGGGGGGGGGGGGTTTCGTGTTTGGTGGGGTTTTTTTTTGTTTTTTTTCTTTTCTT
>JBAMHV010000023.1:20433216-20443409 GCA_037177535.1 Pseudomugil gertrudae
ATAGATAGATAGATAGATAGATAGATAGATAGATAGATAGATAGATAGATAGATAGATAGATAGATAGATAGATGCAGACAGAGGACACCAGGATCCTCTTCCTCTCTGTCCCTCTGCTGCTCCAGTTGGTCTCTGCAGTCCAGGGGGTCTGAAAGTAGGACGATGCTGGTGAATCAGTGACAGGAAGGAAACAAACATGTCTGTTTGGCACAGCTGGAGGTGTGAGCTGAATTTCGAGATGGACAGGATTATCTGAGACACTTCTGACTCTTTTAATCTGAAGTATTAATTTGACCCTTTAAGAAAATGCAAAAAATATTTAACAAAAATATTCTAACTATTTATTACAGTGTGAAATGACAGAACTATTAGTTTAGTATTCTGGCTCCACCAAGGGGCAGCAGGCTGTGTTCAGCAGACCTTTTGCACATAGTTTTTATCATAAAGTGATGCAAAAGGTCTCTGAAACTGTATGATACATACAGTATTAACACCAGGTTTAATTCTTTAAAGAAGTGTTTCTGATGAGGTTGCAGCAGGAGATCAGAAATCAAGACGTTTTTAGAATGAGTGATGAGTTCATTCTCATATCATTTGTTTTCTCTTCAGACATCAGCTCTGCTCTCAGATGCAAAGTGACCTGTTCTCAGACTTGTGAGCATGTCCTGCTGTGTCATGGAGCAGGATATCATGGGGTTTTTGTGGACCAGGTTTGATCCTGCAGGTAGCATAGTTTACATAGCTTGTAGGCTCCAAAAAACCTCTGAGTCCAGCTTCTTGTTTGAACCACTCCCCAGCATTTTTTTCATTTCAGTGGGCTGAACAAGTTCACTGACAGAGCAGCTCATTTCTAAAAATAAACTAAATATGTGCATAGACATCTAAAATTTTACTGAATAGATGACAGAGCTCTGACCTGCAGAAAATGCTGATCCAAGGTGGTTTTCAAACGTCACACCAGAATGAGGAAGAAAAGACTTTTAAGTGTCTTCTTCTGCACAACTGTCTCTAGTGTTTACAGAGAATGATCTGAAGAAGAGAACAGTGGGCAGCTGTAGTCCCTCTTATTACCAACATGACATGGTTTAACCACCACAGATTTGCTTAGTATTGTTGCTGATCATGTCCATCACTTTATGAGCACAGTGTAGCATCTTCCAGCAGGATAATGCACCATATCACAAAGCTCACATCCTCTCCAACATAACAATGAGTTCACTGTACTGCAATGGCCTCCACAGTCACCACGTCTACCTCCAGAGAGCAGCTTTGGGATGTGGTGGATGGGGAGATTCTCACCATGGATGTACAAAAACTGTGTCAAAATGAAGCAAAATCTCTGAAAAATATTTCAAACAGCTTATTGAATCTGACATCAAGAATTAAAGCATTCTAGAGGATCGAGTGCGTTTCACCACAAACTAGAAGGTGAACATGACAAAGTGGAAAATGGGAAAACTTTACAATAGCTAGTTTTATAGTCCAATATGTGACATGTATTCAAGAATTTAAATGCAGCATGTCAATTTGAATATTTTTGTCACATAATCTTCTTTTATCCTGCTGCATAAAGCAGGAATGTTTCTTGTTTATAAAAGAAAAGGTAGTTATTCCCGCAGCAGACAGCAGTCGTGCTGCTGGAACAATGGATTCAGAGCCTGAAGGCGCTCTCCTGTCTCTGCGGGGACATTCAACTTGTGGCAGTAGTACAAGAACAAACAGTTGTAGCTGTTTCCTAGCAAAAAAAATAGCCCCTCTCCGACCGCTTCGGCTGAGCGGAGGGATACAGTCATTCCGCGTCTGTGAATGCTTCGGGATTCCGCGGAGCAACACGCGCATGGATGGCAGCTGTTATGCGGCTCAGTGTTCCTCGGTTTTTTCTGGCTCGTAGGAACGAGACTGACGCTCGAGCGGGTGGAGACTGCTTACATTAAACCCCCCCGGGTCACTTTTTTCACGGTTTACTCACGAAGAACTTTTGCTTTTTTATTTTATTCATGCCGCTGGATTGTCTACAGCCACTTTAATGTCGTAAATGACAGGTCTGTAAGGGCGTCGTTGTCGGGAAGTTTTTCGCGGGGGGGTGGGGGGGTTTGACCAGCTAAGGGCCATGGCAGTCGAGGCTCGGCCGGAGCTGGTCGGGAAGCGGTTCCTCTGTGTCAGCGGGGACGAGCCACCTCAGATCAGCGACATCGGGCGATGGCCGTGGAGGTCCGGGGTCATACGAGCCGTCAACAACCGCAACGACACCTCGGAGCTGACGGTAGGAGAAACGCCGACTTTGTCCTCCGTGTTTCGGTGTGTTAGAGCAGAGCCGAGTGGGGGAAATGTGCGGTTGTTGGCTAGCCAGCGAGCCAGTGTGGAGATTTACTGGCGACATTTATTTTGTGGCTTGTTGTTTCGGTATCTGTACTGATTTATCAAAGGTCTAATAATACATTTGGATACTGGGAACCAGTCTACCAGCAGGGAGGTTATGGCCAGACTCTGCTTATTTACACCTCCATGTAACATGGAGATTTTACAGAGATTTAAAATCTAGCTCATTTCAGGTAAACTAACATAAAACGTCCACACGTAGAATAACTGGATGACAGACACCTGGCAGATGGTGTTGTCATCATTTATTAGAAAAGACATGTGTAGGAATGTGAATGTAAAAGCTTTAATCTGGTGTATACGGTGAATCAGCTGACGGAGGTTATCTTTCCACACTTATTCCCGCGTTGCAGACTTAACATTCAACTAATCCTGTTTAGCTCGTTGTTATTGTTCACAATGCTGTCTGGGGCCTAATCATAGACCACATAGCTGCATGTGGCTGTTTTTTGGCTGAAGATAAAGCCCTCCACTTGGATGGACGGGGGGTGCAGGAATGCTGGGACTTGTAAAAACATCAAACTGGCTGCAGGACGAACAATGGCCAGTGTGTCTTCATGGAAAAGTATTGTCTGAATCTGTGTTATCGATAGATGCAGCCTCCAGTCCTCTGTGTGAAAGAACTGCACAGATCTGGACGATGTGTGTTTATCAGATTACATCTCAGATGTATTTTAGTCTTTTGACACCCCTCACTGTTAAAAAATAAGGTATTTTTCATTTAGTATTTTAATTATAATAGGCTAACATGCCCAACCAGCAAGCAGTGACATATGGAAAGTGTGGCTTGACAAGCCCTAGGCTTGTTAATACTCAGTATCAGGCAGTACTCGGTGTACAGTGTGTGTCCTCGCTTTTCTTTTGTTCCCAGACTCCTTCAAGCTGCCTGTGATGATAACTGAGCAAACGCCAGCACAGTTACCATTTGATCATTTAGCATTTCTCTGTGTGCATGTGTGGCTTTTGTTGCAGACAATCATCAGATATTTAGTCTAACTGGAAACATCATCATCATCTAATCTGACAAAGCTCTGTGTTGGGGTTATTCTTTGTGTCTGATGTTATCAGTGTTATGGTTCAGGTACGTGTTTATCAGGCTATATTGAGCTGAAAACCTGGCCTATATTTATAATTCCTGCTTTCTGTATTTCTAGATTTAAATAAGCTAGTTGTTTTGTGCTTTTTGACAGCAGTGAGGTGGCACAACTCCATAAATCGAGTGCTGTAGCTAAACGCTTCTCGTGGCCATAATTGCATTGACTGCAATGGAAATTGCACAAGGGTGTTTGTATCACAACATGTTCCTGGTTTTCCAAATCATTTGTAGAACTGGTCCTTGTGCGCGATGTGATTTAAGCAAATAGTAGTGTTGTGATTTAATCCATACAATGGGGTACAGTCTCATTAGTAAGGGGTTTAACTGGCAGAGTGAATGCAGTGCTAAAAGATTTAAGATTAGATTAGAAGTGTGTCAAGCCAAGCTGTCAGGGCTTTGTCAAGTGTGTGTGGTTGGATAGACAAGTACTACATGGGCTGCTTAGCCTCTGTAAAACTCTTAAAAAAGACCTCCCTGTTCATCCATAGTTTAAAAAAATACTATCCAGAGTCAATTTTCATAGGTGAACTTTTACACAAACTATAAATGGACTTGTACCTGTATAGCGATTTTACAATCATGCTGATCACTCAAAGCACTTTACACAGTCACCATTCACACACACTCATAGCCTGATAGGAGCAGGGTTTAGTGTCATGTAGTTATGGGAAGCCTGGAGTCAATCCATCTACCTCTTGGTTGGAAGCTGACTGCTCTTCCACCTGTCCATCTATTGGCTCAAGTTAACTAATGTTAATTTTTTTCTTTTACACCTGAAACATGCACGGGTAAATTCAGCTGTGGGTCCAGTTTGACCAAATTAACTGGTTTTCTGCCCCCTGTTCCATATGAATGGTGGAGGTAAAGATGAATCCAGTTTTCAGGTCATCTCCACATGGTGCCAAAGCCGGTTCAGGGGTAAAAATGGTGACAAGGTTTCACCATCTCCACAAAACCACTGCAGGGGGTGAAATGATGATTAACGCCCTAAAACCAGAACAAGATGTAGTGCTTGCTCCTAGCAGTAACCTAGCAGTGCCAATAATTGCAGGTCCCCTCTCTTCCACTAGGGGCTCAAAAACAAAGCAAATCCATATAGACTCTCATGGTAAAAAGACCAACTGCACAACAGAATTAAACAGGTTTACAGCCTGGTATAAAAACAAATTCAGTTTAATTGGTCAAGTTTACCTCCATGGCTACGTTGTCCTGATGTAACACAGACAGCAGAGGTTTCAAGCCTATCCTCTTTGGTACCTGGTTTTAGTTGTGATCTGTTTCACGGAGGCTTATCCCAGTTGTAGTGTGGATGAAAGGGCAGATAGTTAAAATACTTTAGCAGTTTTACTGCATTTCACCACTGTATGGAAGCTCCATCAGCTTTTTGGTGCAGTGCTTTTTATGGCTGGTTTATGGCAGTTTACAGGTCTGTATGTTTTGTATGTGCTCTGTGTGCTATTTTGTCCTGTTCTTCTACTGGTTACCACAGTTTTCCAGTAATCCTGTGTGAGATACTTGGATGCAGGAGTACAAAGTGCACATAGACCAGCTTTGAGCTTTGAATGAAGACATAATGAGCATGTTGAAGTAAACAAATCGACGTGTAAGTCAGTCTAAAACTGGACCTTTGAAATCGTTTTCAACATGTCAGTCTGACTCGGTTCACATGAAATCAAAGCACACTCGAGTGATGTTAAAAATCCATCTGCCCCGAGTTTTCCAGATTCTAATAAAACCCTGATTTCCTAAACGAAGCATCATATTATTAAATCCCTTTCAGGAAGAACGTCTGAACCACTCCTCACACAGTCCACAGCGTTGCTGTGTCATCTCTCTCTGAACTGGAACCAGGATCCAGTTTAATGTTCAGATAAGCCCATCATTTTGAGCAATTCTTTAAAAAAATACCATAATGCTGATTTTCCTGATCTTTTAAACTCTATTTTCTGAGTCATGTTAATGGGTGACTGGCAACCTGTCCAGGGTGTACCCCGCCTCTCGCCCGTTGTGAGCTGGGAAAAAAAAACATCTGAGCTAATTAACATCTGATCAACCTCATTTTCATGCATATATTATGGCATAATAATGAAGATCCATGACTTAAATTTATTGTGACATAAACAGTTTTCTCTGTTTATGTCACATTAATGTTATCACACATCAGTTGGTGCTGATGTGAGACACACACACGACTCTTATTCTCACTGTGAATGTTACGTAGTGTCAAAAAAGCGTTTTCATTAAGAACAAAACTCTTGCTATAAGTTCCTGCAGGAATGATGTTTGATTCAGTCCCAGCGTGTCTTTGGGATGCAGCTCTGTGGGGGTGGGTATCCCGCAGCAGCAGAGGTTAAGATGTCTTGGATCTGTGCTCCTCCTTTACTGCATTTTGGATTCAGCAGTCTGTACTACTTAAAGAATGTGTAAACACCATGAGACTGCAGTATTATCAATGACTGATTAGCATTTAAAATCAAATAGCTCATTTAGGGCAGAGTGTGCACTGTCATTTAAAATGTCTGTAATGTGTGCCCACGATAACAATGGTTCCACTATGTTTCACACAGAAAAAGCAACACAGGAACACACTTTGCTCCACTTAATCTGCAAAACTATTGTATTTACAATCTACATCTCTTTTAGCTTCAAATGGATCCAGGATTGTTGATCAGAACACGTTCTGAGATCTGAACTTTAACAAGATTTAGGGACTCAGGAAAATCATTTTTATTCACACCATCAGTGTTTGACTCCACAGCTGAGTGTAGAGCTGTGTCAGTACCACAGACACCATCAGAACCACCGTGACTGTAAGAACCAGCGGCGCGGTCAGGAACCTGGATCAGATGCTGTGTTATGTGAACATGAACAGCTCTGCAGTGTGATTGGCTGCTTGATTGGGTGTGAGTTGGACTGAGTTAGTCCAGCTTGGAGAACAGAGAAGTTTTGGGACAGATTTTCCACACATTTTATATGCATTAAAGAAAACTTTCATAATAATTTGCAGACGGTATGTTGGCATCATATCTGTAAAAAACTTTGTAAAAACTTTCTGCGTTAGGAAATCTAAAATGAAAACTTCTACTGATTAGTGATTTAAATTGTGATATTGGAATAACTATTGTTTAATCCAGAATTATGGTTGATTATTGACATGTGATTGAGTATTTTCTGTGTTTCACACACTCGTTGGGACAGTGGAACCAGTGTGTTGTAAATATCTGTGTTGTTTTTATTTGGTTGTTTAAATTAGTGTAAAATGATAGAAGCCGTGAGGTGTTTCAGGAACACAGGGACACTAAATTTGCTCTTCCTGTTGCGTCGTGGATGTACAGATTCAGCCTAACTCCTTATCAACATGTTGGATTTAATCACAGAACAGGGGGTCTTGACGGGTTGAGGCATCCATTATTTTATTCAAAGAATATGTGATATCAGCAGTAATATTTCCACTGATTGTTTTTGTTTACTGGCTTCTCTACTCATTTGTGATGAGGTCCACGGTAGTTGGAGCGAGGACCGGCCTGGTCCATTGGGACTTTCTGAGAGGAATTGTTCAGTAGTGGAGCTTTTCACTGGTACTGTGGTATAAAACTGCCACAATTGTCTGGATTGTCCATGAATAGAAGAACAGTTGCGTTGTAGCCTATAGGAGCTTTTGTTTTACTTTGTGCGCACACACACACACATAGACACACGTGTACAGTAGCCCTGCTGCCAGCTTGTTTTTAGTCCTGTGGCCTGAGGTTCATCTGTGTGTGTGATCAGCAGAAATGGACCGGCAGAGACTGTGAAGAACCTTCCACATGCATCTATGCTTGGTTATAGCAGCTCTGCAAAACTGAGAGAGTGTGTTGGCTACTCAGCACGGGTCCTGGAAAATAATTTAGCTCTCATGTCTAAACGCATTAACATAAATAAATCACTGCTAATTTAACAGCTGATAATTAAATAAATTAAATAATTATGAAATGGTGCACTAATTCAGGACAGCTTCTTTTAACAGGTTTGATTGGCATTGTAATCTGATTGAAGGTATTTTATGTACGTAAGCATGTCGGTGTGTTTTTTTTTTAAACAAAAAATGCACTTTCTGGAGAATATTTATTCCTGCTTTACACTTAATGCTGCTGTCTACCTACTATCCCCACAAAAGTACCCCCAACTTATCATCTTGTCTTTTCTTCCAGCCGTATAGTATCCTCATTTTCTTTTCAGACACATAGCACTCGCTGTTTACTTGTTGATCTGTGACTGCTCTTTATTTTGGATTAAATTGTAATAAATGATGGTGTTTCATTGTGAATCAACCAGTTAGTCTCAGAATAAATGTTACATTTTGTAGCTGGATTGTAAACCTCCTGGACATGAGGTTGGGATAAATGATGGGAAAACGTCTATCACCTAAAGGGTCGAATATCACAATTTACCTCCGAGTTATGCACTAGTGTTCCCATGACCCGGATGATAATATACCTGATAATGTTAGTGGAAATGGTGGATTGCTAGGGGTTAAAATGACCATGGAAAAGTCTATTTCTGATGCAGCATTGCATCACATTTCCATGGTTATTTTTTTTGCACACTGCTTTGTTGTGATGAATGTGTTGCGTTTCTGCTGCTATGTTCAGGCAGCACACGTCTGAATGTCAATGGCTTCTTATTTTAGCACGCGGCAGTTTTTTTAAAACCATCCATTTTCCTCTGCCTGTCTGAGGTGAGGTCATGGAGGACATGAGTTCAGGAGGGAAACCCAGTCTTCCCCCTTCTTAGCAATACTGCTAATGAATTTAAGTCCATGCAGGGAGGAAATGCACTCTGTAGGCTGATAATGACATTATTCACAAGGTCTGTATAAAGGTGTTTAGCTCCAGTATGTCTATGTTACATGCAGCCAACATGGTGTTTGAGAGGTGCAGTAACTGGATATACAGAGTGTTAGTGGTTTGTTTTCTGGTGCCTAAGGAAACAGAATGTAATCCGAAGCCAGGATGGGCCGGCTGGGTCTACCCTTCCCCCATCTCTGTCAGACATACAGACCACAGTGTACTAAAGCTCCATGACATACTGCCACATACACGCACATACAGCAGCCATTAAGTCTTCTGTCGGCTCGCAGGCTTTTCAGATAACCCCGGGAAAACATTTAGTTCCTGTCCTTCTCAGCTCTGCTGGTGTCCTGTTGTCTGCTTGACAGAGATATGTACGTAACAGAACTGAATAATAAAAATAAAGATGCATGCTAGATAAAACACGGAGCATTGAAAATGTACGCATGGGGTCATTGGAAGTGCTGTGCTGATGAAGGAAACGCAGGTTTATCTTATCATAAGGCTATATTCCCTTAGATGTGACGGCATCTGAATGTGACACTGTTGTTTCAAAGGGCATCCTGTCTGTACTGTTGATGTTTATAATGAAATAAAGACAAGTCTACAATGTCTCACAATCCGACTACACACTGCAACTTTTATTATCACTTCCCCAGAGAAATATGACACTTAATTAAGTCTATGAATCAGATTGTTCTCCACATTTTACTGCATGGTGACTGTGGACACTGTTGGAAGATGGTGTCATAACATTGTCATGTTGGAGATGATATGAGCTTTGTGACATGGGAAGTATCCATCAGAAGATGCTACACTGCTCATAAAGGGATGGACATGGTCAGCAACAATACTTAGGAAGGTGATGGTGCTTGAACCACACCATGATGGTTCTAAGGGGACCAAAGTGGGACAAGAAAACACCCCATCACACTATTATACCAGCAACAGCAGCATGAAGTGTTGATACAAGGCAGGATGGATCCAGGTTTTCCTGTTTCCATCAAATCATCTGATTTGGTGAGAAAAGTGACTAAAAGTTCATAATAACATAATGAGTTATCCATATATTGAGCAAAGAGAGCAGAAACGAGCCCGGTGCAGCATGGGACGTCCCCCAGCAGCCTTGGCCTATAGCAGCTATAGCTAAAGGGATGGATCAGGGTCACCAAGCCACACCTGACTAGAAGATTAATCAGGAAGATGATCTGAAGCAAGAGAGGTCTGCTTCCTGAAGCCAGACTGAGCTCTGGTTCCTCAGAGAGGATCTCACAACTGATCTCATACATTCTACTTTCACAAGTATTATTCATCCATTTGTTTTTCATACCTGTTTTATTTAAAGTAAAAGGTTGTGAAGGAATCAAGTGGCACAACGTGCAGCTGCTTTGTTTGCAGTTTAAAGTTAAAAAGCAACACATTGATAAGAGCATACAGCTTCCTAAAGACCAGCAGTGTGTCCCCCACACACACACACACACCTCCCCACTCTCCGTTGATGTCTTTGTTAGCTAGCACTACCGAGAGAGGACTCATGAGTTGTGCATGTTGTAACAGGAGACCATAACTAAACATTGCAATACTGTTTTCTTTGGACTTTGCCTTTAAATGATGTTCAGGAATGAGTGAGCTTCTCTTTCACACAAACTGCAACTCTCAGCAGTAAAACTGAGATCGACCCACTGTTTCCCTCAGAGTCATCACTTTGGCTCATTCATTGATGTTAAACGTAACACTTCTGTCTGAAAACAACAATAAACAAAGTTTAAACACAACTAAACTGAATGTCATGTGTAACCCTGTCAGGGTGTGGGGTTAGGACCCAAATGCAGGCAGGTAGGCAGGAGGCAGCAGGATTGCAAAAGAAAAGATTTATTAAACATAAACT
>JBAMHV010000023.1:20460492-20472664 GCA_037177535.1 Pseudomugil gertrudae
TAAACAACGTTAACAGAACCATTACGTACTCGCAGTGCAGAACAGAACACAGCGCCACAAAGCATGATGGGAAATGTTTGTTTGTTGGTTTTTGTTTGGTTTCAGTTACCATGGTAACAATCAGATTTTTACTGTTTAGTTTTCATTGTGTTAAAATGTACAGCAGTGCTGCGCTGGTACCCAAATAAAACAAAAAGGACTAAAATAATAACGTAATGGTTTATTGTAAAAACATTAAACTTACTATGTTATGATGGGATACATTTCATCCTTTTATAATAAACTAACACAACTGGACGAGATGATGTCTAATATTGTTTTTGGAGGGGGTGATGGCTCTGGGCTTTATCTTTTATCATTTATCTCTTCTTCTTCTTGGGATTTATAACGAGCGATTTCTTCATCTAATCTACATCTAAGGTGTTTGACGGTGGGAAAGTTAGGTTTTAGAGAGCTGCTCAGTGAAAACATTTTATATCACTGAATTATTCATTTTTTTTCTCTCTGTGGTGTTGATTTTAATAATAATAATAAAACTGCTGATGTTGCATCCTGTTCTGCATGTATGTCAGCTATGCAGCTGACCAGCCAACTGGTGCAGCTGAAAGCAAGGGTGTCTTCATCATGAAGCAATCAGTGAAAGAACCACATGTCAGATAGGACTTATGCTTATGAGTTTTATTTAGAGTTTTACCTTGCATAGTCAGCAGGAGGCCTTCCTGTTTTGCCTTCATACACATTCCTGTCAGACGTTGAGCTGCAGTGTTTCCTGATTGTATTAAGAGGGCCCTGTTCTCGCAACTGCAGCCCCTGTACACCCCTAGACCATTTTTAACCTTATTGTATTAACCACAGCAGGAGTGATTTCAGGTTTACTTTTCTTATGCACCTTATGTCAGACAGAAATGAGCATTTAGGGCATAATGGGCAGCTGTGGTCCAAAGAAGTGGCTCCCGCTTAGACATGGTAGAATTTGATCTGATAGAAATCTGAGTGACCCAGACCACCAGCACATGATGCAGCTCCATATTTTCTTTCTTCTTGAGTTTCTTGAAAAGACTGATTTGTTTAAGTGCAACCTTAACACAGTCTCTGTCTGAAATAACGTTCCACCATGAACTGTTCAGAGTCCCTAAAGGGACTGGATCCAGCAGACTAACTTGATGGGACTGCACCGTTGGAGTGCATAGATGCCACATAATAGTTATTATTACAGTGTGATATCTTCTTTAACTCATATCATAGGAGACCCAGAAGAAAAAAGGGAGATGGTGGACACCCACAAGGTTGTCTATTTTTCTTCTTTTGTCTGACGTTAAACAACAATAAATCCAACATTTAACTGCAGAGTCCTGCCTGCTCTTTTCTGAGCTACACGGGAAGCAGTCATTCTTTCCACCAATCAGTGGACTGCAGTGTTTCAAGCACCCCTGTTGTAGAACTTTCTATAGTAATACTATAAAATAGTCAGTGTAGTTAGTATAATGTTGTTAAGCTGTAACCCTGGGTAAACATGATGCTGTAATGTTGCTGCAGAGATGCTACGGTGTCTGGATGGATGGATGGATGACGAGCGTCTGAGCGCTTTCAGCATATCTAAATGTTGTATGTTGCTGTCATTTGGGTGCAGAACAAGAAATACAAGGTGCCATCTGAGCTGTGAGCTGCTCTTGTTTTTGTTGTTATTTTTAGTGCATTAGCTTTGTTTTTTCAGGTCTAACCAACATGTAGTTTACTCTATGAAGGCTACATCGCTTTGTTTCTTTCCATTTGGAACGAGAAGAATGAGACAAATGTAGCAAATGATGGAAGCTCAGGTATTTTAACAGGTTATAAATAGTTGTGTATGGTGCCATGCTGTGAAAATATGCTGTGATGTTTGTTTGCTTATTTTACTGACATAAGTTTGAGTTTGTGTTTGGTTGGACGGCTCCGGAAACCCTGAATGAAAGCTGGACCCTGCATGTGAAGCTTGGTTGTTTTTAAAACCGTGTAAAGCAGGACAACTGCAGGAATATATTAAGGCTTCTTTCTGCATTTTAAATGTCCTAATGCTTATGAAACTCTGGAGGAGGAGATCTGCTGCAGTGAAATGTGTGGATATGCAAACATGAGGAGCTTAAACCCACACTGACGGGGGTCAGACATGTAGCATCGTTAATTCCAAATGAACCAGTCCTACTGACTCTGGAAGTCTAGGTAGCTCAGACCAGTTGTGCCAGAAGTCTTTCTGAAGAAACAGGTTTTTCATTTGCTGGAAGTAACTGACGTTACGTTTAGTCATCACCAAATCTGGAAATGTTGTTTTAGGTTTAGGTTTGGGACATTTTCCATGCATCACTATCTACATTCATTCCCTCTTTGAATTGTTATTCAGGTATTAAATGAAACTATCAAAGCTCAAAATCCAATAAACTGTCATCCAGATTTTCTGATTTTCTTCTTGGTAGTGGTGTATTTACTGCATCACAGGAATTGTAGTGTCCTACATTCAGTAAAATATGGACCAAGGTGCAGAATGTCCCAGAAGCGCCCGTTTCTGAGGAGGTCTTTGTATCACACAGATCTTGTATTTTCAGTGTCTTCAGTTTCTTCTCCAGCGTGGCCATGTTGCTGGAAAACAATGGATTTTGTACTGTTGGGCTTGTGTCCTCGTGTAGAGCAGCATGCTGGATCCAACTTCCTGCAAAGTACAGGACAAAAACCTGTGAAGATGAGATCTCTTCTGACAGCTTTCAGATATTAGATAGATTAGGATTTCTATGTAGAGAAAACGTTTATCGGTGGCCTGAAGAATTAGATGCTGTGTAGAAAGTCAGCAGCCCTCTGCTGCTGTCTTCCTGTGGAGGATGGATTAACAGCCACATAAACATGCAGAGCTCAGGCAGGCTGCAGCGAGCAAGAGGGATTTTCCCATCCTGCTCTGCAGCGACTGGCCTAGATTCCATCAAACGATTGTCTCAATGCAACTCGGCTATTATTAGAGCTGTATTATCAGGAGAGATGGAATGAGAGAGGACGTGGGGAGAGAAAAGACAGCCAGGATGGAAAAGCGCTTCAGAGAAAAGAAAAACTCATTTTCTTCTGATTGTTACATCTTTGAATATTCACCATTTTTCCTGTTTTCATTTCATTGAGAGTTCAGCTTGTATGATGTTTTCCCATGAAGGGGACATCTCCACTCAGACTCACTGTTTATTTAATCAGTGTTCTATCTGATCACTTATCAGGATTTTTAATAATTATTCTATTAATAAAAATTAAAGGCACATTTATTACATTTCTGAAATTTGTATTTCTTACTCTACCACTTAAATTTAATATTTATTTATATGTTTAATAGGAATTTATTAATGAAAACTAAAGACAAATTTATTATTACTCTGAAATGCTTTTTATACCATCCCATATTCACATGTTCTTTATAGTGTTTTTTAATCACACATACCTTAATACATTTTATATAATTTTTTGTGACATGTTTCCATTTTATATCAAATATATTTAATTTGATTATTAAAAAGCACATTTATAAAAATACAATATGAACAAATATTTTTTTCATTTAAAAATAAATTCCTGTTTTCTATTTTTATTGTTTTAGATTTTAAATGCATATTAATAAGTTATTATTATTTTATTGTTTGTTGTAGCAATTTCCTTTTGATACAAAAATTGTTTTTTTTTAAATTTTTTAAAATGTATACTATTTTAGATTTTTTATTATTTTAATGAGGAAACTCGTATGTATAGAAAGAAAAGTCACATATTATAGAAAAATGTCCAGTCATTT
Organism: Pseudomugil gertrudae; assembly: GCA_037177535.1. Lineage (NCBI taxonomy): Eukaryota > Metazoa > Chordata > Actinopteri > Atheriniformes > Pseudomugilidae > Pseudomugil > Pseudomugil gertrudae. Next base: position 20,464,286 of record JBAMHV010000023.1, read on the forward strand.
TTAATTAATTTAATTAAACACGTTTTCTTTTGTTAGGTGTGGTATTTTTTTTCAATGTTTGGTGCGAATATGAGACTTTCAGGATGTAAATTTTTTTTTCTTTGCTAACACCCCTAATAGTGAGTTTGATATTTATTTTAATTTAAGGAAATAGTTGTAAACAAAATCTGAGTGGTGTGATAATCCGTGGCTGTACAGGATGGTGGTTAGTTCACAAATACTTTACACATGTGGAGAAAACTCAGCAAGACCCGTGTGATGAAGTCTGAACATGTGGACTTGAGAATGGTTGACGGGGCGGTCCCGTATGTGTGTGAAATGTGTGTGAAATGTGTGTGTTTGTCCATTCGGGGGGACTTGAGGTTAAAAACGAAGGATTAGATGTTTTGTTGTACTACAACCTTAGCTTATCTTCTCACCGATTAAAGTCACATGACGGCAGCTTAGTGTGTTTGCAGCAGTGTGTCGATTCCTCACAACACGTCAATGTAACTGCAGTCTGGTGTGTGTGTGTGTGCTGATTTGTAGATAAACCACAGTGTGATCTGCTCTCCTGCTGAACTACTGCCACAGGCAGAAGATTTGCCAGAGTTTAGATTTCTACTCATGTTTAGAGTTAATTTATCATAGTTATCATAGCACAAACCATATGTGGATTGTGCTTTATGGGTCCAAATAAAGACATCCTGGTAAACTCCAACACACACACACACACAACCCAATACACCATGTTGGCTTAGACACATGAGCTGCATCCATGTTTTGTTCCTGCATCCCCTTTTTAATCTTTTCTGTCCAAAATCTTTCTGCAGCCACAAGAACAAGCCGATTCTTTTCCTTATGATTTGTCTCTTTGCTGGTGTCTGTGTTTCATGTGACAAGCTGGTAAAGAACGTCTTCACATTTCTCTGACTACAAGAATGCCGATTAATATGGGAAAACTAAGGATGAGTAAAGTTTCCTAGTTAAAGTTCCACTGTCCCGCCATCAACAGCATCATCCTCATCACATCTCTGAGATCTCTACAACCAGTAAAAGTCATTCTGATTTCCACTCCTGTCTTAACTTTCTGGTTGAGGGCTGGTTTGGCTAGGTGCTTGTTTCAGGCGTCTTCAGGGTGCACACTCGGAGTGTGTTCACGACACGGTGAGTGCGAGTTGGGTTCTTAGGTTTGGAAAGACGTCTGTGGTTAGTCAGTGAGTTAAAGACCTTCCCAGGGATGTCCCTTATCCAAGACATTGAGCTAAAATAATAATGTAGGTTAGAATGCCTTCTATTAAAGTAGAAAGAAGTAATATAATAAGTAAATATGTAAAAGTATGCTAACAATTGGCCTGTTTTTCAGTTTTAACCCACTTCCTGTGGGATTCCGATGGAGTTCCTAATGTCTGGGATTAGTTTGGTGGAGGACTGTATCATAATTGCTGATTTTAACAGACCCCTATTAAAATGAATTCATCCTCAAACAGAGGAAAATAACTCTTCTACATCAAAGTGGAGTTTTTTTTTTATTTACTTTTTCTCTTGTCCTTCATGTGAAAGTGAAGGAGGAAAAATGTCTCACTCATGGCTTAAAGGCCATCTTTTTCTTCATTCTCTGGCTGTTTTCTGTCCTTTGGCCGTCCTTTCCTCTACCCATTCACTCCACAATGATCCTTCAGACCTCTGGTAAACATCTGCACTCTGAACATCACCCTGCCATCTTGGATCTGCTCTGCTTCCCTTGTGGGTTTGACAGAGAGGTCTGACCTTGTGGAACAGGGGAATGTCTTTTTATGCTGTCATTTGTTATTACTTCAGCTCCCCTGCTCTTCTATTCGGCCTCCCTCCTTCACATTACTCACGTCCCAGTGAACCTGCTCTGCAGAGGCCTGTTGTGTTGGAGCTTGACCTGTTTAAGTTTTAAACTGGTATTTTTAAACTACATTCAAGGCTTTTTCTTATCCCAGGACTTATTTTATAAAAACAGAACTCATTAAACTCAAGGTGAGGGAAATTACAGAAAGGTAAACTCTGTTACTATGGTAACGGACTCCATTAAGTAAACCTGGCTCTCATGAATCTTCTAGCATTAAAAATGATGTAATGTGGTCTGCGTGGATCCTCTGAAGCATTCATCTCATGAAATCTACTCAAAGAACCAAATGACTAGATCTAGTGTTCACATCCAGGAGGTAGTTTGTAATTTAGGGAATTAAGTCTCATACATTTTTCTTCCTCATACATTTTTAAGTTGTCTTTGTGCATCACTGTGGATGTAGTACAGCCCACAGCTGACTGATGTGGAGCTGTTCTGAGTGGAGGCTGGTTCCACAGGGATGGTCCATCAGACTAACAGCAACCTGACAGAAGAAACTGATAATCCCGTAATACATGGAGGAGAATTCCTTTTAATTTACTGTGTTTGGTCCGTTTGTATCATGTTCTGTTTGGGTCAGTACTGTGAGGATTGTAACACACACCAGTAGTGATGGAGAAGGCCACAGTTGCATCAGATGCTGCAGAGTGATGCAAGAGTTGCATCTTCTCTCCTTTGTTATCGCTCTGTGTGTGGCGTGTATCCATGGTTTGTGCATCACTGCACCTTTCAGTTACCATAGCAACAGACTCAGCAGGCAGGCTTTTCCTGTGTCTTATGTGCTACAGAGTACAACGACTGAAAAATGTGTGTGTTTATTAACTCAACTGTGTTTGGACACGCGGAAAGCCTCATGGAGTTTCCGATCAGCTGCTTTAATCAGCTGTTCCAGATGTTCGGTTCAGACTCTGTGAGCCAGAACCTCAGTTTCTCCCCTCCTTCCTCAAGATGTTTACAGACAAAGGCAAAAAAGCAGCTGAAATGGGGTTTGCCATTTCCCCACAAATAATCATTTGGCTTACTTTGCTAAATTAAAGAATCAAATAAAGCAATAAAAATAAACATAAATAAATAAATAATGCAGCACATATTGATGAAGTGCAACCACAGGATCCTGCAGCCTGGTTAGGAAATTATACATTACATCAGGTGCTGATTATGATGCTAAAGCCAGATAATTCAAACTGGTGTTGATCCTCATATGATCACTGTACAACAAAATAAAATGTAACCCTTTAAACTGTGATGTTTCCCTCTGAGCGTTTCCTCTTTAATCATAAGTCACAGTGCTATGTACGGCTTAGTGCAATCTCCCCTCAGCTCTCTATTTAAACTGAAGTCATGGATGGCAGGGAATTCCTTGCAGCTCAACCAGGATAAAACTGAAAGTTTGTTCATCGGTCCTGAAGACAAGAGAGTTTGTGAATGTGTGTGAAATGTGGAAGTTCTGGAGGGGGTTCCTGCACTACAGCCCTTTGGCTGTGGTGGAGACACCGGCATCCTGTGATCTGGTGGTGCCTGCATGGTCATAGATGGGCTGGTTCTTTTTGAATACAGGATTTACAGTAATTATTTGGTTAGAATAAGGAGGGAAGAAGGGGAGGGGTGCTCTGATGTGTGTCTCTGAAAGAAATTCCAGTATATTATTAAACGTGTTTGTTTTTAAATCTATGTAAGGCACTTTGTGTGGCCTCGTAGCATGAAAAGTGCTTTATAAATACAAAACTAATGAAACTACACCTCTAGTTCTTTACATAGCATCTTTTTATTGGTTTATTTTCTATTCCTTTAATCTAGAAATTATCCATTTCTACTTATTGCCCAATCAGGAGCAGCCAAAGATCAACAAGCGAGGTTCAAATAAAGATGTTTGTGATGCAGCTAGGTGGTTATGTCAGGGTAGTGGGTAAATAGCAGCAAGAATAAGTGTAAAGAAAGAAAAGTGTAAATATTTTCTGTTTTAATTTGAAGTATTTTTTGTCCTGAAAGATAAGACTTGAGAAGTTTTTATTGTTCTGTTATTTCTTCATAGTACTGTTCATGCAAACGGTACCTTTTCTTGTATGAAACTGAAAAAACGACTAAATAATAAGTCTGTTAACCTGTTTAATTCATCGTGATATTGATTTGAGGTCATTCTTTTATTGCATGTTCTATCCCACTCCATCAGTTCAGGATTATGGGGTTGATGCTTTCATTTAATAAAAGTTTAGTCTCATAACTAGGAATGCTCGACATCGACGTGATATCCGATATACCCATTTTGTCCAGCTCTTAAGTTCTGGTCCTGTTATCAACTAATATGTTTTTACCAACATCATGTCTGCATGCTGACTGGGAAGTTTCCAGCTTCTACAGGACGTTTTATCTGGAAAAAACAAACCAAATAAGCAGACCTAAAAGAGCAGAGTGGGTTGAGTTTTTAGCCTGGTTTGCTCCCAGTATGTTTTACAATTCATTTAAAGATCCTGCTGTTAACCTTTCACCCCTGACTCGTCTGACCTTTCACAGCCTTCTGAGCCTGTATGAAGCCGGTCACCTTTGACACTCTTGAGACTGGGTTTAAAACGGTTTAGCTCTGGGTGGAGATGCCTAAAGAGATGACTGATTAGAGATAAAGAGGTGATTTCTGTCTAACGGTTACCATCTGATTTATCGATCGAGTTAAGTAGATTTACCTGATTCAATCTGCTGCCGTGTCAACACGAGAGTAGAGGAGTGATATCGATAAAGTTTATTCTTCTGCGATCTAAATGGCCCTGATGGAAGAAGCTGTTTAAGGTTTTAGGTCAAATGAAGTATGACAGTCACAATCAGCTTTGTTGTCTGGTTTGAATCGGATGTGAAAAGGTGGACAAAGGGCTAGGATCATGTGAGATGGCTTGATTAGATGGGGCAACACAAACAAATCCATATGACTTCTGGGGGGTGGGGCTGGGCACAGCTGCATAATGACTCTAAAAGATGGATTAGGTGTTAATAAAGAGACTGATTAGTGTTATTTGGATGTGTTACTATAAACATAGCTCAGCTGACTGCAGCAGGGCATTGAGGGAGGCTGAATCAGGAGCGATGCACTCGTTGATCCCATCTTTCACTCGCTCAGCCTGTGAGAGAGGAGTGGGGGAGGGAGGAAGATGAGCGTAGAAATGAAATGGAGAGATGAGAGAAAGATGGCTAATGCATGTGCACATCTGTGTAGTCAGAATGCAGCAGATTATCTTCCAAATGATGCAGAGGGGTTTCTCTGACTGAAAGCACTGTGTCATTTAGATATTGCTTCTGTGCTTCCATGTTATCCACTTCAGACGGTGGATTTGTCTGCAATCACATTTGTATTTATGGGAAGAACCTGCTGTGTGCCTCTAGTCATGTTACATGTTCATGTGGCTGCATTTAGGGATGGTCACATCCTATCTGTTCCCTGTTTCAAGAATACATGTGCCATTAGTCCTTGTTTTTCAGCAGTTAAACATCTATTAAGTATGACGCTTGAAGGTGGAAGCCATGTCTCAGTGCAGGTCTTCTTAAGCTAATCCTTCAGAGAAAACTTAGACATGAGGAGTGGTCAAATCAACAGTTCAGCACACTTCAGTGGAAAAATGCACATACAGAGAGGTTATAACAAGGTGTTAATATGAACCCTTCTACGTCTGACAGCGCGGGACACGCGTTACAAAACAGCGCATATCTCCAGAACGAGTTAAAATTATTAATCTTTTTTTCTTTTGTTAAAAAGACGAGACTTTGAAGCTTCCAAAGTTACTGCTGTAGCTGACTTCCTCAAACATGGACCAGCGTCAGTTCAAGTTCGTGTCCTATCAGACGGTTCTGCACCATCACATGCTTGTTTACCTTCCTATAGTACGGGTTTGCATCATCACCTTGTGTATCAGGGATACAAGTAAAGCAAGATGATTCAATCCGGCCTGTTTGTTGTTTCTATAATAAAAAAACACAGATCAGAAACACACCTACACCTTCAGAAACACCTGACCCATTATCAGCAGTTTTTATGCTGTTTTGTGCATAAATATTATACTTAGACCCTTGAAAATGTACATCATGATTCCTAGGACATTTGTGAATATTCTTAAAATGTCAAAAAGGTTGTTGGTTATAGTTTGCTCTGATTTTTTTTTTTTTTTAGATATTTTATTTCTTTTCTTTTTATGAGTTTGTAACTTTTTTACATTCATTTGACACAATTATAACCGATTTGATGAAAGCTCAGGTTGATCTGAAAAAATTGTGACATTATAACATGATAGTGAGTTACAAAATGACTATTTTATGAGCTATCATACAAAAACATTTCCAGGTGAGGATTGTTCCCTTCATACTTGGAAGGATTAAGTACTGCGACGTAATAAAAATAAGCAGAGGAACATGTGATACTGTTCATATAAATAAAATGTATGCTACCTGACCACACACTTCTTTGACATGTCAGCTTTAACAGGTTGTAATGAGTTTCTGTCATTTAACGGATGCTTTTCTGTCTTGTGTCCAGGTTTACGTGGAGTTTGATGACCAGGAGTGGGAAAAAAGAGAGTGGGTGAAGGTCTATGAAGATTTCCAGCTGTTTCTCCTGGAGCACCAGCTGGTCTGGGCCAAAAGAAAGGAAGGAGCAGCAGGAGGAGCAGGAGCAGGAGGCCTGCTGCAGGGAACCAAGGCCAAGCACATACAGTGGCCTGCACTGGTATGGACTTTATTTTCTATTTATAGATCAGACACAGTAACATTTTGTCTGGAATTGGTTCAGATGTTTTAAATGGTCCCCCAGCATGGTGCAGATCTGCTGGTTCAGTGCAGTATGGTAACAAAGCCCTGGCTCAAACATGCACACCGCTGTAGTCTGGATTATCTTCAGCATCATCAGTAACATGAAAGAAAACATATTTACCAAGCAACTGGTCCCATACGAAGCTGTATGTGGGAAAGAGCTTACAGTTATTATTGAGAAACTGAAATCAGGAAGACAGTGACGAGTAGTTTCCTCTTCTGTACAGTCATGATTTCTGCACATCATGATCAGAGAAATCTTTCAGGTTTCATAGAAACAGAACATGTGTGATGTGACCATGTAAACATGGATCATGTTATCTTCTGTCAGATTGGAAAACAAACACATTTTTCTTTGTTATTTACTCAATAATAGCAAAAGTCATTCAGCACCAGGAACCGGAGGATGAGCCTAACTCATTTTTAGATGTTTTTTTTCTGATGGAAATGGCAACTACAGGGTTTGTGTCATCCAGGTTTTATGTAAACAGACCTGTGTGTGTGTGTGTGTGTATCTGTATTAGAAAAAACTGATGGGCTACTTGGTCTGTTCTGTTACTCTGTCATTACTCATGTTTTGATGTGGCGGCCTCGTGGCTGCTGTGGTGTTTCTGTTGTATTTACACCACACTGTTTTACACACACACACACACACACACACACACACACACTCGCAGAGAGAGAGAGAGAGAAACGCACGTCGACTGCAATGTGCATGCTGGAGTTGGAGGTGGGGTTGCTGAGTGTATGTGTGTGTGTGTGTGTGTGTTGCGGTAAGCGGCTGTCCTTATTTTTCCAGAGCTGTTTGTTTTCATGTTGGTCAGTGAAAGAGTTCAGTTTTGGTTTTTGACGTCTGCATATTTCTGTAAGTGTGTGTGCATGTGTGTGTGTGATTGACTATCATAATATAATAGCAGAGTTCACAGCGCCATCTGGTGCACTCATGGAAGATAAGAATCAGGACGTTTACACTCTGATTCTGCTCGTTTCTCCTCTTGGACCGACTCCTCCTCCATCTTTTTTTTCACTAGTTAGTCATTTCTTTCACATCTACTGCTGTTGTCATAGCAACAACACCAAAACCTCCAGAATTTTTATATATTATCTATATATTAAACGCTCCCCTTGACAAAGCAAATTTGCACAGCAGCCAGACAATTATTCTGACTCGTGCTGGACAAGACAAGTTTAAAAATAAATAAATAAAATAACATCTGTAGGACATTAACCCTCCAGGGTCTGAAGTCTCCCTGATCAGAGCCACCCACCTGCTGATGAGAGGGCTGGAGCTGATGGGGCTAGCTCATTGTTGTTGTTGACCTTTTGTAAAACCAGGTATCATGTGAATATTTAGAGCAGCCATTCTGTGACTGGATCACCCAGATTAATCCGTGCAAATATGTCTATCATTTATAATGAGCTCTGTGTTTCACATGTCCATTGTTTCTGGATAGTTCTGGGCTCTTTGAGTACTTTGAGTCCTTGATCCAGAGCTACACTCCCTCTCCACAGTTACGCTCAACCAGTGAAAGACGCCTTACGCTACCACACTTACGTAGGGCTAAATCACTAGCCAGACTCTTCTCCTCTGTTGTTCCTCAGTGGTGGAACGAACTGCCAAACTCTGTCTGGTCTGCAGAGTCCTTGTCTACTTTTAACAACAAGATAAAGACTCAGCTGTTCAAGGTGCATTTCGGCACTTAGATAGATCTAAATCAGATAGAAGAGTTAAGTTA
>JBAMHV010000023.1:20499064-20515167 GCA_037177535.1 Pseudomugil gertrudae
TCTGATTATAGTAGTATGTGCAGAATTTTAGCGCTGTGTGTGAGAGTAAAAAGTAGATTTTGGCCTATACGGCACCTCATAAACATGTCAGTCTGCTGCCATGACATCCTACATATTGCTTTGATCACTATCCCTAATATGTTGCTAAGATACCGTTTTTTGACCTGGCAATAATGATTAAGCCACTTCCTCTCAAACTCTCCACCAATTAGAGCTTAAATTAACGGTAATGTCCAATCAGGAACGGGTAAAGATCAATAAGTGATGGTCCTTTTTATATATTGTATAAACTGTAATAAAGACAGTGGAACATTTCTGGTGCAGCTCAGTTGGTTTTTTTTACTGAGTTTAGTAGGTAAATAGTTGTATAAATAACTGGAAATGGGGAAAAAGTGTAAAGTTTGTTGATGTTTCAGTATTTAGATGAGAATAGATGATTATTGGCTCCAATATTTAAAATTTCTTGTTTAATAAATGAAATATTGTTTTTATATGTGTGGGTTCTTAGTAACCTCCTGATTAACATTCTTCTGATAGGGTCATTACACTCGAGCCCAAGCCAACAGCCCTCGCCCCATCATGACTTCATCAGGACCCAACCCTAAATGCTCCCAGGGCCCCGGGGCCCCCCAGCAGCAGGCTCAGTCTCAGCAGGTCCAGCAGCCAGTCAGTCAGTCACACCACTCTCCAGGTGGGGGAGGGCGGGAGCCGAGGGAGCTGCGAAACTCCCGAACCTCCAGGAGGAAAGGATCAGACAGCAGCGTTCCAGAGGAGGACAAGGAGCGGCGGGAGGAGACGGCAGGACGAGGTGAGGTCACATGACTTACTGAGGACTGCGGAGCTTCACCAACATTTAGGTGGATCTGATGGTACCAGATTCTGGTAACCATTGTCGTCTGCGTTGTCCATGAGCAAAAACTGCTTTAAATCCTCAATGACATTGTTTTTAATAAATCACTCATTAAAACCTCAGACCAGCTGTGTCTGGATAAAGCTGCTCTGAATGATTGGAAATAAGCTTGTGCTGTATTTTTATATGTGTAAAAAACAACAAAATGAAGGACAAACCCCTCCTGCATTTACTTTTATTTGTTTTACTTTTTTTTTTCCTTCAGAGTCAAAGTCAAAGGTGAAGCAGCCGGCAAACAAACGTAGGAAAGGCGAGGAAGACGACAGGAAGGCCGGTCTGAAGAGGCTGAAGCCTGACATGGCATCCGACATGTCGGAGAGCAGCGACTCAGAGAACCAACACAAGAGGACTATCCATTCGTCCTGCTCTTCTTCTTCCTCATCATCCTCCTCCTCCTCTTCCTCCTCCTCCTCTTCCTCCTCAGAGCCCAATTCTGAGAATGAGTTAAAGACTCGTAGCAGTGACGTAATACAAAGTGCCATTTCCAAAATGGAGGAGGACGAGAAGACGGCCATAAAGGGACCCAACATAAACGATTCGTCTCTCATTGGTCGTATATCTCCATGGGCGGAGCTTCAATCAGCAGAGGAGGAGAAGAAGAAGAGTGTGGTGAGGGATTCTGGTAAGATGATAACAAAGGAGGAAGAGGAGTTGGTGGCAGTGACTCAGATCAGCCAGTCTCCTCTTATTCCTGACCCGGGCCAGCGAGGAGTTCTGGATGGCATTAAGAACAGCGTGAAAAGTGGGTTAAACCTCCTGTCATGTTACGCTGACACAGGTTTGGGGTTCTGATCTGGTTCTGTGTTTGCTTCCAGCATCATCTCGATCCCAGACGCCGTCGCTGTCACACCTGCAGGGCGGCGGTGTCATTGACATCACCGAGGATGCCCAGGCCACTGTTCACCAGGAGAGTTCAGAGGCCGTGTCAGCGCTGCTGGCATCTCAGAAGGCCGAGTCCACAGCCCTGTCACCTTACCTACCCCTCAACCCGTCCCCCGTCTCCTCGCCCCCCGTCCCTCCCTCACCCTCTCCATCAGAGGGAGGCCGCAGGCCGGAAGCGGAGCCTCACAGCAAGCAGCAAGGGGTTGCAGGAGGGGGGCTTCCATCAGCCAAAAGCACAGGCAGCAAGGTGGAGTTCACCACCTCCGAGGTCATCAGGTATGCTTTTACTGTCCCCCAGACCTGAATGTATTTACAGGTATAATTCTTTAATATTAAATATAAAGAATGTATGAAAATATAATAAATGTAAATGTATGTAAAAATACATAGATAAAAATGACAACAAACATGGTGGAGCAGTGGTGGAGCCTGGTGGTGGAGGGCTGTCCAGTGACCTGTGTTTCTCCTCATGTATGCGTGGGTTCTCTCCGGGTACTCCGGCTTCCTCCCACCCACAACACATGCATGTTAGGTTATAATAGCTATGGTTAAAATGACTGCTTATACCTGATGAGCAGTGTTAAAGAAGAAAGTGAAAATGCAGTTTGGATGATTTATTCATCATTTTCATTTACGAGTCAGAAAGTGCAGGAAAGGAAAAAGCTGTTCTGTTAATGTGTTTTAATTTGATTTGTTTTACAGAAATGTTGGGACACTCACGAAGGAAAAGTTTAGTTAGCAAATTTCCCTCAGATCACTCATGTTCATTTAAATGTACTGTTTACAGGAATTTAAATTTAAAAAGAAACTCGTATAGAAGTGTTCAATATGAGTAATGTCAGCAAAGGATCCAGATTTATCACACGATTTCACAGCAGAATTGGGTTTAAGCATTTGTATTTGGTTGCAGAATAACCATAAGCAACCTAAACAAGCCGGGTAAATACCACCCCCCACCCCTCCAGGTATTACGTGCCTGTAATCACAGCAGTTAATCAGTCGGGTGCAAGTGTAGAATAATAATAACTTTTTTCTTTTAGCAGGTCAGCTGGTGAAAACGTTCCCCAGGTTGAGAAGGAGAAACCTGTCCTTCCTCATCATCTTCATCCTCAGCAGCAGCAGCAGTACATCCCCGTCCACCTAAGCGTCCCCTCGTCTTTACCTGAAAAGACAAGAAAACCCGCCCACCACAAGATGAACACATCCACCCTCTCTGACCTACCCAAACCTAGTCCCAGTCCAAGCTCCACTCAGTTTGACCCCCCAAAGCAGAAAACCCAGCAACACCCCAACAGCTTCCAGAGCACTCCCTACACACAAAGCCCGGTGGATCTCAAAGCTAAGTCCCACCCGGGCTTGTTGGATATCTCTAAACCTAAAGCAAACACCTCCCCGGAGGTCTCTAAACATAAAATCCTGAGGTACTCAGAGCCGTCGCCACCTCCAGCCGCCCGTCTGACCAAAGCCGAGCCAGCAGAACCGCTGCGCTCTGGCTTCAAGCCGGTGCGGTCGGAGGTGGGCGGCAGCACCAAGAGCCCCCTGATCATTGATAAGAACGAGACCTTCACTGTTTACAGAGACCCAGCTCTGGTTCGGTCCGATGCCGACAGCTCTGCCTCCGCAGCTAACTCCAACCATGTGGCAGCTTATCTCCACCCCCACCTCCACACCCTGCATCCACCCTCTCCACATTCTCCTTGCCTCACGCCAGCTTCACACCCCCATGCCACCTCACACCTCCTAGCCCCCCCTCACTCTTCTGCCCTACCTCACCCCCACCTGTTATCAGCTGGAATGCTCCCGGCCATGCCTCCCCCAACGGCCTCTCTCCTTGGGGGGCACCCTCGGTTGGACTCCCCAGGCGGTTTGGGTCACCTTGGCCTCCCCCACCCCACAGCCACTCACCAGCAACAGTTCCTGCAGGTCTGACTCATTTTACTCCTCTACCTCTGTCAGGGTGGGAGAAGGAAGTAGGAGGGGGTCTTAATTCATTCTCTAAAAATAAAAATGTCTGTTTTCAGGGTCACAGTGGGACGGCAGGCCTCGGGCTCTACCCGATCCTCTGGCCGTACCCCAATGGAACACCAGCATCCTACCCCCCAGGACTAAACCTGCCCCCCACGGCAAAGTGGGTCCACTCTGAAAGTCCTGTCACTGTGAACTCTGAGGCTTCTCTCAGGAGGGTACGTCAGTGTTTGTGTGGACGAGTCAGGTTTTCAATGCTTTCTAAAGCATAAAATCCTCCTGGTTTTAAATAAAAATGTTTGAGTACAGCATGTTTATAAAGGAGCTTCCACAGTAAGTTTACATAGTCTTGCAGAATTTATGATGTCTTGGTCATTTTTCAGAGAATATGAATGATGCAAAAACTCTTCCTTCACTTATGGTCAGTGGGTGAAGCCACTTATTACCAAACAGCGGTTGCACTGTTTAAATCATAGTGACAACAGAAACTGTACAAATGACTCTGATCAATAGTTTACAGAGACTTTGGCACACAAGCTGACACAAACTGGTTTGAATGGCTAAAAAGGAAACCATCCACGCCTGTGTTCTGTCTGCTTGTTGCATAAGACAAAAGATTCAGTGAGATTCTGGGCTATTGACAAATGGGCTGCATGGTCGAGTCACCAGAAACAAACCATTACTTTGCAAAAGCCACAAAAAAATCTTACAACACGTCAACTAGCACAGAGACACATCTCCTCTCTTCTGGATTAAAATCATTTAGAGTGATGAGACCAACATTGGATGTTTTGGCCACACCAGCCCGGAAGCTGCACATGGGATATTCCATCATGATGATGATCCCAAACACAATGATGGCTGATAATAAATGACTTCATCCAAGCACTAACCACAAATGAAAGAGTTTATCATTCATATTCTCTGAAAAATGGCCTAAAATCACTTTATTCTAAGTGAAACTTCTTTCAGCATCTACCAGTAAGAGGTGTAAACAGATCATTGGTGTTTGTTTAGTTTAGTCCTGGAGAGTCTGTATTATTGCTGATCAGAAGGATGTGACCTGTCTGGAAACACCAGAAAATAAAAATAAAAAAGTGGATGGACATAAATAAGTTATCCATTCATATAAGTAAAACTAAAGTAATGATGTTTGGTAATATTAAACAGAAATATAAATTATCAGTATCCATTCAAGGCATTCAATATGAGAATGTAAATGTGAACAAGTTCTTGGGAGTCATAATTGATGATAAATCGTCATGGAAACCCCACGTCAGACATAAAAACAAAAATCTCAAAAATTTATTTTAAATGAAGTCAAATTATACCTTGATGAAAATGCACTCTATACTTCATACTTTACTTTGGTTTTCCCATATTTCACTTGCTGTGTTGAAGTGTGGGGAAACTTATCAGAATACAATAAATCCATTAATCACCCTGCAGACACGAGCAGTACAGATCATTCACAAGGTTTTTTAGATTACACTCAGATTATTTAGTCAGTCCAGGCTACACAAGTTTCACCTCTATAATTCTGATAATCCTGAGTTGGTTTTTTTAACCATTGTTGGTATTTTGTTATCACTGTTGTCATGTTGGTAGTTGTTTATTATTACCACAGTTTGGTGGTGGTTGCCATGGTAGCGGCATCAGACTGCAGCACTTGTGTTGCTTTGTGGTAAAATGTGTATTTTCCCACTGCGAGGGATTGTGTTTGTGGCAGTGATGTAGATTTATATGTTGTACATGGAAATGGGGTGGAAATAAGTTTCCTTCTTCCCTTTCAGGCAGACTTGTTTATTGTTGTCTTTTTTGAAGGAGGACCGACGTCTCCTTTTGTTTATAAACACAACAGCCTGAAATGAACAAACAAACAAACCAGTGCTGTTCCAGTTAAGCAGAGTGGTTGGCCACTAATCGGTTGCTCATGCTAATGATTGATTGATGTGTATGTTGTGTGCAGAACACACCCAGTCCATGGCTCCACCAGACTGCTGGTAGTGCTGGTGACGGTCTGGGTTTGCTGAACCACATTCCAGTCCGGCCGGCCAGCGCTGACGCCCACCGTCCCCCAGTCAAGCTCCACACACACTCGAGCCCTTCGATGCATAAGGCCAGCATGGAGCTCCACAAAGAGTAAGCAGGGAATCACTTTCTGTCTCTGAGCTGAAGCTGTACAATTATATATGGTCAGTTACAAGTAGAGTTGATCCTACATGAAACTAGTTCATTCACACACCTTCACAAAGTGATACGCACAATAACACACTCCATTATGTAAGTATTAACCAGAAATAACCTGATACCCAGTACTGATCACCTCACATTAAGAGTTAACCTGAAGGGTAAAATAGTCTAAAGTCAAACAGGAAGTCTAAGGGCCAAAACTGGGCCTCCAGGTGGGCCATCTGAGGGTCCAAGGTGAATCTGGTAAATATGATCATAACGCGGAATATATTGACCGTAATATTGTAATAAAAGTAACTGTAATGTTTCAATTATGGGATGTTATGCTGCTATTGTACTGGTACTGTAGACCTAATAGAGTTTGTTACCTCGCTGGTCTCGATGTGTCTCTGTGCAGAGATGTGGAGAAGAAGAGCTTTGTGGATCCTATCAGGACGTTGACGTTGGCTCAGTTGAAACAGGAACAGACAGACAGAAGCCGCACCCCAACAGGAAAAGAGCTTCACCTTCATCGCCTTTACCTCGAGACTCACAGCAAGGCTCGCCTGACCAGCACACAGGTACTCAGCAGCCCACACAGGACCAGAACACTCGCAGCATTTAATGGATGAGTCCAGAATAAGGGTCCAGATGGTGCTGACTTTCTTACTGACCGTCTGTGATGGGACATAATGGGACAGCTGGTTTTAGAAAAGATGATTTAATCCAGAGCTCATTCCAGCAGCTCCTAGTTGCTCCTAGGCAGGGTGCACCTGGACAGGTCAGGAGTAGGGTCGTGTCCTCACAGTGTTTCTTTTTTCCCCTCAGGATGCAGTTCAAGTAGCAGATCGAAGCATTAAATACAAGGAGGAAAACCGTCAAATCCTGAAAGAGAGCATTGAGGTTGCCCCCTTTACAGCAAAGATCCAGCGCTCTGGGGACCATGGGCTGGACAGGGACAGAGACCGGAACAGAGACCCTGTCTTCCCGGTCCGGGTACCAGCTCTGGCCTCTCCAAGTTCAAAGGGCAGCCACTCCCACCCCCACATCATCCAGTCAGAGAAGAGCACCTACTTCACCACGCTGTCCAACAGTGTGGTGAACGAGCCTCCCAGACTCTACCCTTCCAAGGAGCTCAGCTCTTACTATGAGAAGGTGTCGGCCGGAGCCCCGGGCATGGTGATCGGTGTTGGTGCTGCTGTTCAGACTCAGTCCTTGAGCAGCTACAGCTCCAAACCGTCCCTTTCCAAGCCCCCTCCCCTCATAAAGCACCAACCGGAGGGGGGAGAGGGGTTAGCTGGGAAAATCACAGAGCAGCTCAGTCAGCAGGTCACTCTCATCCAGCCACATCACACCAGTGTCGACAAGATAGAGCGTCGCAGCCCCATCATTCCTCCTTCCTCCATGTTGTCTTCATTATCCTCAGCCTCCAACCATCACCACCACCACCATCATCATCACCAGCAGCACCTCAGAGCTATGCCGTCTCTCCACCGAGCGCCTGTCTTTCACCCGCCTACCCAGCATGCACTGGAGCGTAAGGAGGCTGCAGAGCGAGAGAAGGAGAGGGAGAGGACTGCCTTTGGTGGACGTCTGTCTCCCCCAACTCTGACCCCCATCCAGCCGGTCAGTTTAGCAGCAACTGGGACCAAAACATCGTCAGAGCAGCAGAAGCCCCCCACGTTGCTGCCAGAACTCAGGGACATCAAAAGTCGTGGAAACACCTCTGCTATCACTTCTGTGGCTTCCAGCATGGGTGGACAGATGATGGCAGACGGCTGGAGAGGCAGAGAGGTGATTCAGGAAAAAGGAAGAGAAAAAGCAAAGCCCCAGGTAGCAATGGCATCGGTCATTGTGCGTCCAATGACATCCATTAAACTGGACAGTTCTGTGGGTGCTAACAGGTGTACTCCAGTTATCCAGAAAGACTTTCCCATAGGGAGGCTGAATCCATCCAGGCTCGATGGAGACTGTGTAAGAGAAGCTGGAGTCGGCAGGATTATCCAGGCCAACTCGAATCTGGACGACATGTGTGTGAAGTACTCCTCCATCTATGGTGTGCAAGGAGGAGGTTGGAGTACCAACTCTGTGTGCAGGTCTGCAGTTTTAGTGTCCTCAGCTGGTGACATGCAGAGTAAAACCCTGAAGGCAGGATACTCTGCTCAGGATGAGACCGCAGCCTTGAAAACTGCAGACTGTGTGCTCATTCAGTCCAGACCAGAGAGAGAAACATCTCCAGCCATCTCAGGAGGAGCTCCTCCTCCTGCTCAGAGCCTCAGTCCAGCCCTGAGCTCTACTTCTGGCTCTGCTCAGACGTACTCCTCCTCTTTTATTCACCTGAAAAAGCACAAAGCTGCGTTAGCTGCAGCTCAGTCCAGAAGCAGCATCCCTCCTGCCACCACATCCATTACAACGGGAAGCTCCTCCCTCAGCTCGGATTCAGTCGACAAAACTCCTAATTCCAACTCCACCCCTCCACCTTGCTCTGGTCAGGTCTCCTCATCCTCATCTTCAGCTGACAGCAGCAGCTGTGCGAGTGGAAACACAACACCAGGGAAGTCCAGCCCGCTTCCTAACGGCCAGCCCTCTGCATCGGCCTCCGGTAGCTATGGCCAGCCTAGTAACTACCACAAGCTAAAGAAGGCGTGGTTAACTCGGCATTCAGAGGAGGACAGGAACACCACCACTACCACCATTTCTACCAGCCCCAAAACAGAAAAACTCATCACTACCACCTGCAGCACCACAGCCATGTCGGACATGATCAAACCATGCACCGTCAACCTCAGTGCCTCCACCTCCAACGAGGTGGAGCTGAACAAAGACTGTGTGAGCAGAGCTGAGAAAGAGCGGCAGGTGGAGGAGAAGAGTGGCGGAGGAGGTGGAGAAGAGAGGAAGGCGGCTCCGTTATCGAGGCGGGGAAATAAACGCTTATACGAGTCTGGTTCAGACAGCGGAGGAGACGACTCTGATGCCAGCGAGAGCAAGATGGAGGGCCGAGCCAAACGGCAACCCAAACCAACCTACAAGAAGAAGCAGAACGACATGGCCAAGAGGAGAGGAGACGCTGAGAAGGAGGAGGATGATGTGAAGCCCAACGGGATCTTCAGATCGGCCCGGGAGAAGACTAAACTTAAACTTGCCAGCAGTAGTAAGTCTATTTTTACATCAGGAACTGAACAGTAGTGTGCAACTTTTAATGATATTTTCCCCTTTAGGTGATCTACAGGGATCACCTAAAGGGGAAAGAGATTCCATCCAGGAGATTTACAATCCAGCCACAAAATCTAATGTTTATATGGTGATCCATATAACACTATGATTTATCACATTTTCATCTTTAATAAATGATCACTAGCATTACTATGTTGCTAAGAGACCTTTATTTGTAAGCTGGAAATGATGATGAAGCCACTTCCATGTTTATGTGAACTGTGTGTGTGTGTGTGATCTGATAATGATCCCTGTGCTGGTCACTCTGTTCAGACGGGATCCCTCGCTCTGTGCTGAAGGACTGGAGGAAGGTGAAGAAGTTGAAGCAAACTGGGGAGTCTTTCCTGCAGGATGACTCGTGTTCAGAAATCGGACCCAACCTGCAGAAGTGTCGGGAGTGTCGAGTGGTCCGCAGTAAGAAGGGCGAGGAGCCGGCCCATTCCCCCGTCTTCTGCCGTTTCTATTATTTTAGACGGTAAAGACTTCTGCTCTTCCTCTTCTGCTCACCACACATGAGCTGCAATCAGATTACAGACATTAAAGCAGCTGAGAAGGAAAATGATATTCCTAAATCCATGGCGTCTTCCTCCCGGTTGCTCTGAATGTGTTCGATTGTACTTTAAATGAATGAATCTCACACAGTTCAGCAGGATTAACAGCATTCTGCACAGAGGAAGGTTAAATCTTAGGAGGTTTTCCTTCATCCTGTCCCCTAATCCCACTTTGTCACCTTATGTAGCCTGGCTGAGGTTATGGAGGTGGTTTTTCCTACAGATGAACCATGTGTGTCAGCTCTAAACATGTCCTCTTTCTGACTGCACACACATTTCTACCTTTTCTTCGTCTGCTTGATGATGAAGCTTTGACTTTATGTCACTAATGGTCCTCTGCTGAATGCCAGCTGGTCACTGGTTAGATTTCATCTGGATGCAGAGATGAGAGTATGTGAGGCTTTCTTCATGTACTGTTGCTTTGTGGTTGTTGAAGCTCATGTTTTCTGGTATCAGCTGGTCTGGCTGTGTGTGCATGTGACTCTCCTCTTTCTAGTGTCCATAATGTCCTTATTTCAGCATTTCTGCCTGAGAATCTTCATAGTTCAGTTATTTACAAAGACATATTCTAGATTTTAATAGAAAGTTTGACACGCAGATAACAAAGCACTGGAGACTGCAATGAGTCGGGTTATTTCAGGGTCAAAGGTCAAACTAACAAAGCAAAACCAGCTGAAATGGCAGAGTTGACTTTATCAAAACAAACCAGAGGAAAATAAATAAAAAAAACTTTCTCCCTCGACTGAAAAAACCAGGAAATTAACTAGAATGGAAAATACCATGACAACACACTCCCAGAGATCAGAGGGAAGTTTGGTTCATTTTTAATTCATTCATCCGCATCTTCAGCAGCTCACTAACACTGTACTGGATATAATACACAACTTTAGCCCCAAACATTCACATTAAATCCAATCCTCCATTTATTATCACTCCTGAAGAAATCTAACCAACAGATACACCAGGTTCATAAAACTAGCTGCAGAAACAGAGATGTTTGACACAGTTTCTGTTTGGTTTGAAGAGTATGAGCAACTTACCTCAGGCCAGGTGTGACTGGGTGGGAGGGGAGAGAGATGCGTGAGCCTGGGTCTTGATAGGGAATCCAACAGTGAAGAGCTGCACCAATCCCAACCTGGCACCTGCACACTCACATTTACATAGTAATCACTTCCAACATTGGACAACACATTTAGCATCCGTGCTTCTGAAATGTTTCCCATGTTCTTCTCCTGTTCAGGATCAACCTGTTCTTCCTTTCTCCCTCCAGGCTGTCCTACAGTAAAAATGGAGCCATCCGGATGGATGGCTTCTCCTCCCCAGACCAGTTTGACGATGAAGCCTTGTCCCTGTGGGTTCCCGGGGCCATAGAGGAGAGCAACCTGGACTCAACCATGGCCAAGTACATCCTGAGTTTCATCGGGGAGAAATTCTGTCAGATGGTGATGACTGAAAACACTGCAGCTAGCTGGATAAAGAAGGATGGTGAGTTATCTGAAGATGTGTGAGCTGGCTTCAGCTGCTTCAGCAGGTCTCTGAGTTTAACTATGGTGCGTTTCAGCCAAGTTGGCGTGGAAACGAGCGGTGAGGGGGGTGAGGGAGATGTGTGATGCATGTGAAGCAACGCTCTTCAACATCCACTGGGTCTGTCAGAAATGTGGCTTCGTCGTCTGCCTGGACTGCTACAAGGCCAAGGAGAGGAGGAGCTCTAAAGGTGAGAGTTCATTGTACCTCAGAATCGGGTTTATTGCCAAGTAATTGTCATTACCAGGAATTTGACTTGATTTGCCAGTGCCTACATAAATAACATAAATAAATGTGAAATCTATGAAATATGAAAACAAGCAGATGCTGAGAAATAACATAAAACTGAAAAATATTTCAAGAGGAAGAAAGAAAAATGTATGTACATAAAATACAGTAATGTATTTCTACAGGCATTTAGCAGACATGAAGGGTTACCAGGTTAACCATGTAAACCAGGTTACCACACATGGTTACCTGAGTGCACACGTGATCTGGGTACTTGTGCTAGCATGTCTGCACATGTGACATCACTGAAGAGTTCACAGTTTTATGTTTCACCCCATGTCTCATCGCAGATCACCGCACCAGAGCAGGGACTGATCAGGTCTGGTTTAGTAAACATTAAGCTCACCATGATTAATGTGTGTGTTTTCTCTGCAAACAGATAAAGAATTGTACGGATGGCTGAAGTGTGTTAAGGGCCAACCTCATGACCACAAACATCTCATGCCAACTCAGATCATACCTGGCACCGGTACAGTACCTCCACTTCACACACACACTGTTACACACTGCAGGTTACATGTTTAAATGTGTGAAAGAGCCGAACAGATCACATCCTGACTGGCTGAGCTGTATTCAGACTGTGGACCTGGATGTCTGCGTTTCATGCATGTTGCAGAACATATATTCACAGAATTAAATCAGGTTTTAGTTTAGTAGTTGTCGTCTTGTGAAAAGTTAAAAAGGAGTGTGCGTGTCTTTTTAATGTTCCAGTACTGTCAGAGCTGGTGGCTTCTATGCACTCCCTGAGGAACAAACACAACATGAGTTTTCATTGTCCCTGCACCAGCAAACACACCATCCTCAAGCTGCCGTCTGCTAACGGAGTATCACAGGTACCCTGTCGTTCAGCTGCTGTGAGAGCAAACTGTTTACCATGTAGAAATGTCTGATTGTTGACCCTGTTTACAGGTGAAATGTCTGATTGTTGACCCTGTTTACAGGTGAAATGTCTGATTGTTGACCCTGTTTGCAGGTGAAATGTCTGATTGTTGACCCTGTTTACAGGTTCTGCAGAACGTTTTGAACCACAGCAACAAGCTCTCTCTGGTGAAGGCTGAGCCGGGTTCCCAACAGAAGTCTGACCACAGAGATACCAAGACAGAAACTAACGGAGGTGGAGGAGGAAGTAGTCCGGGTAGTGATACGGGCAGTGGTCCTGTCACCCCCCCAGAGTCTCAGTCGCCTCTCCACTTCCTGGCTGACTTGGCAGAGCAGAAGTCCAGGGAGGAGAAGAAAGGTCAGTCTTCTGGATGTGAGGCTCAGTTTCACCTCTAAAAAAACGTCCTGCTGGTTATTCACTTCCAGTCCTCTCTTTGTTTTTTATCTTTCCAAACAGAAAACAAAGAGTCTGTTCTACTGGGGAAGTCTGTGAAGGAGGACAGTGACAGTCTGGAGGTTCTGCAGCAGTGTAAGACCACCTCTCTGGTGGCTAACAGCACAGAGCAAGGCTCCACACTCAGAGACCTACTCACCACCACGGCGGGAAAGCTGAAGCTGGGATCTACTGATGCAGGCATCGCCTTCGCTCCCGTCTACTCCGCTGCCTCACAGGTACACAGACAAACAAACCAGTTTGTGTCACCTGAGAAGGTCTCCTCAGGGTTCTGAGCTCATCGTTTGTGTTTGTCTGCAGGCTGGAAAAGGTGGACAGAACATGCCCAACATCCTGGACGACATCATTGCTTCAGTGGTGGAGAATAAAATCCCTGCCAGCCGCCACAGCATCACCTCCAAGCTCTCGGTCAAACAGGAACTTATTACTCTGGGCAAAAACACCAACGTTACAGAGGAGACCAAACCAGAGAAGAAGAAGTCAGAAGCTGTGACTGCAGCAGAAGACTCCACCAACCAGCATCCAGACATCCCTCACTGCTGGCTGAACAACAGACAGTTATTATGGCTTAAAGACCACCGCAACCAAAACAACTGGAAGCTGTTCAGGGACTGCTGGAAACAAGGACAGGTGCTCACCTTTCTCACCTGGAAATATGCTCTGTCCTGATGGGACAGAATCATTCATTCTTTTGTTTGTTTGTAGCCTGTTTTGGTGTCGGGGATCCACAAGCGACTGAATGCCAGTCTGTGGAAGGCTGACTCCTTCAACCTGGAGTTTGCAGACCATCAGGGAGACCTCCTCAACTGTAAGGACCAGGTGGTGTCTAATTCTGGGATTAAGGAGTTCTGGGACGGATTTGAGGACATAACCAGTACGTGCAGCTCCATTTTTATCTTTGTTCTGACCCAGAAGGGTTTTTTTTATATATAATGTGTATGTATATAACTAAAACCTTGTTGCCTGTTCAGAACGGCCCAAGTCCAAAGACGGAGAGCCGATGGTCTATAGGTTGAAGGACTGGCCATCTGGAGAGGAGTTTATGGCCCTCATGCCCTCCAGGTAACGCATGCTTTTCAGTTATTCATTTCACTTCAATTCAACTTTATCTATATAGCCCAGTACCGCAACAAAGTCGTCTCAAAGGGCTTCACACACAGTTAATCACACAACAGCAGACATAACACACATTAAACACAATAACTACACTAAACTAAGCAGACATTCCTGTCCTTAGACCCTCCTTCTCGGTAAGGAAAAACTCCTAACAAACCCAGTTGTAGGGATAAAAAACAAAGAAACGTCATGGAGCCACATTGAAGGAGAGATCTTCTCCCAGGATGGGAGATTCATGCACAGATTCATTGTACTAATAGATATGAGACTATGTAAAGGATGGGATCTGTTACAGGTATGACGACCTGATGAAGAACCTTCCCCTGCCAGAATATTCTGATCCAGAGGGGAACCTCAACCTGGCTTCACACCTGCCTTCGTTTTTCGTCAGACCAGATCTGGGTCCACGACTCTGCTGTGCATACGGTGAGGAGGTGGTTGGATGTTACTGACCGATGTTAGCCGAGTGTGTGCAGCAGCACCTAACAAACACTCTGTAGCCCATGTTCATGTTGCATCTATGGACAGACTGCTTTGGGTTCATGAATGTATGCAAAAACCCTCAGACTGAACTGAGCCCAGAGAATCCTAAATGGACCTCTTCTGATCTGTCTTCTAACTGATGCTGGGGACCAGGACCCACATATACCAGTTCTGTACCAGCTCCCAGTCTGTTCCTGATGCTGCTTCTGATCTTGGTTCTGATGCTGGTCGTGGTTCTGATGCGTCTGTCTGCAGGTGTTGCTGCATCTCAGGTTCAGGACTTCGGGACCGCCAATCTCCACGTTGAAGTCTCGGATGTGGTCTCGGTTCTAGTCTACGTCGGAGTAGCCAAAGGCAACGGGGTTCTGTCTAAAACTGGTGAGACCTGCTGTAACTAGTTCTGTTTCTGCTACCAGGACAAAACCCCCAGATGTTTGTATTTACTGGATCATACTGGGTAAGCAGTGAGATTGCAGGTGAAAATGTGTGTTTTTATAGGTGTGTTGAAGCGTCTGGAGGAGGAGGATCTGGATGAAGGTGTTAGACGGAGGCTGAAAGACTCCAGTGAAACGCCGGGAGCGCTGTGGCACATCTACCTCAACAAGGACATGGACAAAGTCAGAGATTTCCTGCACAAGGTGAGGACTCTACCAGCTGCAGCAGCTCAAAAAAGGAAGCATATCTAACCTTTCTCCTCCTCCTCCTCCTCCTCCTCCTCAGCTCTGCAAGGAGCAAGGCCTGGATGTGCTGCCGAACCAGGACCCAATCAGAGAGCAGGGGTGGTACCTGAGCAGGAAGCAGCGTCAGCAGCTGCTGGACGAGCATGGAGTTCCGGGCTGGACCGTGGTCCAGTTCCTGGGAGACTCTGTCCTCATACCTGCAGGGGCCATGCACCAGGTGATTATTACTCCTCACAGAGCAGGTTAACGAATAGCTACAGAGTTTCCTGTTTAGCCTGGATAGAGTCCAACATGTTTCCTGACCAGTATCATAGAAGCTTCAACTCAATACCAGCCTGTCATGTTCTTACCAAAACCAGTGGTGCCAGTTCCAACCAGATTACCAACACATTAACCAATCAGAAGACATAACCAGCATGTTCTCCAGGTTCTACAACAAGGTGTTTCATGTGCAGAACCACAGACAGAAGCAGCAGTTCAGGAGGATGAAGGTGGAGCCTCCCTACACTGCTCTGCCTCTAAACTACTTCTCAGAACCTCCACCCAGATCCCCGACTGACACAAGTGTTTGGATCAGAACCGTGATAACTCCGTTAACACCCCTGTTCTCTGTCCTCACTGTGTTTTAGGTCCAGAACCTTCACAGCTGTGTTCAGGTCATCAATGACTTTGTGTCTCCAGAACATGTGTCCCGGTCCTTCCACCTGACCCAGGAGCTGCGGCCCAGCAAGGAGGAGGTCAACTATGAGGATAAATTACAGGTGCTGACAACTCTTCATCACAACCAAACAGATCCTGGTCATCCCAGTGATGATGGTGGTGGTGGCGGCACTGGTGATGGTGGTTATAGTGATGATTATGATGGTTGTGGTGCTAGTGATAATGGTGGTGATAGTGGTAATGATGATGATGGTGGTGATAGTGGTAATGATGATGATGGTGGTGATAGTGGTAATGATGATGATGGTGGTGATAGTGGTAATGAT
>JBAMHV010000023.1:20549524-20560803 GCA_037177535.1 Pseudomugil gertrudae
GTTCCGGGCACGTCCCTGTGGGAGGAGGCCCCGGGGTAGACCCAGGACACGCTGGACTGATTACATCTCGCGGCTGGTCTGGGAACGCCTCGGTATCCCCTCTAATGAGCTGGTGAATGTGGCTGGGGAGATGGAAGGCTTCCTTTCTTAGCCTGCTGCTCCCGCGACCCAAACTCGGATAAGCGGTAAGGAATGGATGGAAATCCTAAATCTATTTGAGTTTTTAAGTATTCTGTCCATCCTTTACTAGTATTTATTTAAAAAAAACAACCATTATTGTTTAGTCCTGTCCCCAGGTTTACACTCAGTCCTGTTATCCTAACACATTACCCTCCTGATTCATGTGGAACATTTCACACGTCTTATGCACAAAAAAAAGAAACATCAGTTGGATTTTCTGATGGCCATGGGAGGACAAAACTAAGCTCTCATTCATTTTTCTGTATATTTGGTCACAGTTAAAATATTATCAGATGTCAGTCTCAGCTAACTGTCCTCTTAAGTTAAATGATGCATGATCTATGAGCTGTTCATTTAGAAAACAGACATTTTGAATCTCCACATTGTGCTCAGTCTCCTCGTGAGCAAGGATGCCACGAGGTTATATTTCATGTCTTTCAATACCAGGACTGAACAATCTACAGCATGGACACGGCACCTGTTTCGTGGAATGGCCCTTACGTTTGATGGCAGGATCTCTGAAATTGTTTCTATAAACTTTAGATTAATTAATCTCAGATTAATGGTGAAGCTCTGAGAGACTCTGCTTCTCTGAAATATTCCTTTCATACCCAGTCATGTTACCGACCGGTTACCACTTTACCTAATTGGTTACCACTACACAATGATAAAAAAAACCCAATGAACATGGGTTGCAAGTGAAATAATCTGTAGGGAGATAATTATAGTTGGTGAATAACTACGTGCTGTTTTTATTGGCAGTTTACACGGAGACCAGACCGTGTTGTAAAAGTAACTCTGTAAAAGTGGATAATGTTTTCAGAGGAAAGACTGGACAGTAACATTTCCAGGTTTTCAGACAATTGAACATCAAAGTGTTTTGTGTCATTCGGGTGTTGCACTGAGAGCGCCATAAACATGACTCCATTGTCCCACTTCTGTCCATCCTGGGATGTGTCCAGAATCTCACAGATCCAGAATACCTCCTGGTTTTCCTCTGTGTTCCTGTCTCTTTTATCTCCTGATGTCCAAGTAAAACTCACAGTTTCAACTTGATGCAGAGCTGATAGATAGATCCAACTTCTCTCCTAAATGTAGATGGAGTATATCACAACCCCGGGTGACAGAACAGTAGAGAGTTCACCCTCTGAAGCAAACAAACACTGTGCATGTGTGTGAGTGTTTCGCGGTGGCTGCTGTCCAGTGATAATAGAGCCCTGCGAATGTCTCTCGCCTCATTACATCTGCGGCGACAGGGATCCTAGCATTCAAACGCTGACCCAGGGCAAAGTTCATGTGCCGTTTCCCAGTTTGCATGTAATGGTGTGTCACAGTAAACAGAAAACCTTCCCAGAAGAGCAGATTCCTCTTTGTGTGAGTGTGAGAGAGAAGCACACGAAGGCCATGCAGGTTAGGGATGAAGAAAACAAACTGAATTTGTTCAGGGCTTTAAAGACTGAAACCACAGAGGAACATGAAACTTTCTCCTGTGTAATACAAAAATACCTAAAAAAAATGTCTCCAACAGCATCTCAGAATTCGGAGCTTCACTGTCAGCTTCACGGTTAGGTTCTGATGTAGAACTTCTCCATGTAGAAATATCTCACATCATCTTTCATCCCGTACGTTACTCCGCAGGACTGCTGAGTTAGTAACACTTCTGTTAAAGTAACCTACTTTCCTGTCCATCCAGCTGGTCCAGGAGGTCCAGACCGGCTTCTGGGCCGGTTCCTGGTACCAGCAACCACCTGCCTCTTCAGACCAGCTTCTGGACCGGTTCTTGGTACCAGGACCCACCTGCTGCTTCAGACCAGCCAAAAGACTGATAGGACATTCTGGTGGGTGAAGATGAGATATTTACTCAGCCAAGGAGCTCTCAACAATTTTGATGAGTTGAACTCAGATAACAATCACTTTTTCTCCCAGTAAGCTTAAATGTATCTCCTAGATCTTGTCTGCTGCCAGAGAGACCCGAACCATCTGAGGGAAAAGGATTTCCAACCCTTTAACCAAGTGGTCTCTAAAAACTCTGACACGATATGACTTATGACTTCATGAGGAACCTTGACGGAACCACAATGAGTTTCAGGATCTGATTCATTAAAACCAAACATGAAGAATTTCCCAGAGATGCAGAACCAGTTCACCACACTCTCTGATCGACACCATCTGGTTGACCATCACTTCCTGTTACCCCGAACCAATGAGGAAGATGAGTCATCGAGTTAAAACACTAAAACAAACATCCAAGAATCAGCATTTAAGCATCAACCTCCAAATCTGCCTCAAACACTTTTGACTTAATATTCCAAAAACCCATTACAGCACCATTTACAAGGAATTACGACCAATAAAAGTCCAACATTGCATCACAATGAAAATAAAAAACAAACATAAAGCTGCAGAGGAGGGCGGCCACCTGGAACATGTAGTCATGAACTTCCCCTCCTTACTCACCTGAGATGTTTCTCCATGTTAAACTGTGTGTGGTGCTATGCAGTAATGAAGCATTTGATGATGCAGTGTTTTCCAGCCTCTCCTTGCAGACATGTTAGCTGTAGCTTCCACATGCTAATGCTAACATGAAATGATCCAGTATCTGTGTACGGTAGGAAGACTCATAATTTCTCTGTGGCTCATATGAGTGCTTAATAATCTCATTTTAGTTCGTTGTACATCACCATCATCAGCAACAAGCCACCTTTGACCCTCCGGCCTGCCTCTGTATTTACACACACCGTGCTGGCTGTGTCCACGTTTTTCAGCTCCCACCAATCTGTGTTTATACCAACAATCAGCTCTGACTTTCTGCCAAAGAGAGCTTCCAGCAGCTGCACAGTGGCATTAAAGCTGCCCCTAAATGTAGTAAACAGAGATCATGATGTCCACAGACTGATGGGATGGAAGCAGGACTGGAAACAGCACTGGTTTACATTTTATCCAGAATCAGCTGCAGGGTCTGACTGGTTCTCATGCTCCAATCATGCTTCAGCTTTCTGTGACTCTCAGCTGTGTAGCCATGAGCTGCAGGGCTCACGAGATGCTGGGAAGATTTCATCTTTCATCAATGATTTGTCTGCTCAGCATTTCAATATAAAACCGATTTTAGCCTATTTACAGATGAGGAGAGTCCAGTCTGGTTTCCACAGACCACTGTAAACCCAGAGCCTCCATGTTTTCAGGTTAAATGTAACAAACCACCACAAAGCTCAATCCGAGCCTCCCTTCTCTCAGCTTGAGCATCATGCAGTTTTTCATGTTTCCATGGTAACAGCAGGTGAAGTATTGAGGTTGTGGGTTCATTTGCTCTTTAGGACCGCTGATCATCAGCCGAAGCAGTTAGACCTGATCATCACCTTACAATGAACTTAGATCCAGGAGAGGATCATCATCATCTTCATCCTTTTTCAAGCAGATGTAAAGATGTTCAAACTCTCGTGTAGACGGAGAGAAGTCTGCCCAGTCCATCTCCTCCTCCACCAGGATGAGAGAGATCGCAGAAAGGCCGTCTGTCTTTGTTAAAGTGGTTCCCGAGTTTATTCTAACAAACTCCAAAACCCGATGTTGCTGACGGGAAGCATGCAGAGGAACCAAAGGTGTCAGAGAGACGACTGAAAACAGGGAATAAAGAGGAAATCAGACATGCAGGAGATCATGTTGGACAGCAGTCAGAAAGCTGCAGCTTCCAGAGGTCAGTGGCTGATGAATGAGCAATTTGATTGGACAGGGAGATGACACTGGTTCTGGTCTTCCATTTCCTGGGTGGTTGTTACAGGACCAGTAGAGCTGGAGCCATTTTCCTCCACAGGAGACGTTCAGGTGTACTACCACCACAGAGCAGAGAGCATTCAGACTCTTCTTCATCATCTCAGTGACACAAACCGCACACAGTCAACACACCAGTCCACACAGTCCACACACCAGTCCGCACACCAGTCCACACAGTCCACACACCAGTTCACACACCAGTCCGCACACCAGTCCGCACACCAGTCAACACACCAGTCCACACACCAGTCCACACACCAGTCCCAGTTCAGAATCATAGATTTATTCATTGAAATGTTAAAACCATAAATACCAGCAAACCCTTTTCAGGTTTAATAAAAGCAAAACGTTTAGCTGCTAAATGAAGAATTTGTCACATTTCTTTACTTTTACAATGAATAAAAGCAGCAAATCTGTAAAATCATAAATATCACATCAAATCATAATTTGAATTTATTATCATTTTATATACAGATAAAAAGTCCTATGCTGAAGCAAAACACACACACACACACACACACACATCCTTCATATACCCAAACTGCAGTGGAACCTGCAGCCGGACTCCTGCAGGGAGCAGAGGCTGGTTTTAGGTGGGAATAAAGTCTTACAGAATGGTTTTAGTAGTGAAATAAATCACACCTCTAACCCTTAAAACTCCCCAGATCCCACCAGAGTGCTGTCTCTTCTGGACAGTGATGTTTAACTCTGACCCTTTAGGGGTCCCGTCCAGGTTTACAATCCAGCCACAACATGTAGTGTTTATTCAAATCCACAATGATCCATGATAACACCATTATTTATCATAAAATTAGATCACCATCATTACTATGTTGCTAGAAGACCTCTATTTAGTCCTAGAAGTGCTGATGAAGCCACTTCCTGTCAAACTTTCCACCAATCAGAGCTTATATTGATGATAATGTCCAATCAGGTGCAGCCAAAGATCAACAAGTGAGCAGAAAATAATGCTCCTGTATGGTGGAATAAAGACATGAGGATGTTTCTGGTGCAGCGGAGTTGGAACTGGTTTAGATGGTAAATAGCATAAATAAGTGGAAATAAGGAAAAAGTGCGTATATAAAAAATTTTTCTCCTGCAAACAGAGACATGATAAAAGGATGAGATGAGAAAAGGTTTGGTTCCTGCTGATCTGCGTGTTAGTAATACCTTCTGTGTCCCTCTCTGCTCGGCTGCATCTACTCATACATTCAATTAAAAATGTTTGGGAGTTTTAAGTGCTAAAGATGATGTTTCATCAGTAAACACAAATGTCCTAAATAATGCATTATATCATGGAAGGATCCCCGTAGTGGGACGTGATGCTGCTGGCAGGTGCAGGTTCCTTTCCCACACATCAGAACCACAACTGGACCACAGAGGCAACTGTACATCCCGTCAACAGCGTATGTGTGTGTGTGCTTTCTTCTTCAACATGTTATGAGGTGCAACGATGGAGGAGGGGCTCCCTGCATGCCTTGCATGGTGTGTATGTGTGTGTTCTCTGTACATGACTGCCATGTGCACATGTATCAGGATGTCCTGGAGTCCTCTGGCAGTTCATTATTTGCATGCTGCATGTTCTGTTCATCGTGTTGCTGTGTGCGTTTAGGAGGACATGCCGTTGACGAGGCTCCTCAGCTGTTTGACCACAGTCTCTATTAACTTCTGTTTGTCCCTGTCGTTCTTCCTGAACTGAGAGAAGATGTTGTTCTTCTTGCTGGTGTCCTTCATCCTGAACAGAGGCAAGAGAATGGGTCAAACCAACAGCTGCACACTTCTGGTCATCAGTAACTGGTAACGTTCACAATCCCAGTTCCACTATGGCAATCAATGTATAACACATCAATAAACCAGCTTTTATTCCCAGTAAAGATAATAAAACTATAACAGATGATGAAAAAGAGACATTTGATCATTTCAGGGAAAATTTGAGCTGATTGTGATGCAGAAAGCACGGAGAGCGCTTAGTGCTGAGGAACAGTTTACAGCGTGAGAAGAGGACCTACCCTCTGTAGACTCTGAGCAGCAGCAGAAAAACAGCAGAGAGGAAGAAAAAAGTTACAGAGAGCAACGAAACATGTGAAAACCATCACCACTCATTCAGGACTGTGAAAAATGGCTCGATGCAATGAAAAACCTTCCACACACACCTGTTACTTCCTTTTGTTTACATCACATATATACAGATTTCATCCTGAACATTTAGAAGGATGCAAGACTTCTACCAAACACCAGGTGTGAGACTCCAGTGAATGCCTTCAGGTTTGCTTTACTGGTAAAACCCAGATAGTGTCTGTTTGCTCCAGATCAGCCTAAAATCTCTGAAACAGACATTTTTATCCATCGTGGGTGAGAATGATTTCAGACGACCTAAAGGGAAGGACCAGGAGCACATCAGCTACCTGTTACTGCTTCATCCAACCAGAAAGTGCTCTGCTGTTAATGGTTCTTTCTGACCAGTTCCTTATCACCAAGTCCTGCCAGCTTGGCCCAGTTGGACCCACACCTGATACATGTAATGTTGGAGCACCATGTGTGTGTACACATGCTGTGTGTACTCATAAAACCAAACTAAACGATGATACATGAGTGGTTATAGAGTCAGAAGAACTCACTTCTCCAGGAGGGCCAGTGCAGTAGCCGGGTTCACTCTCAGGTACTTGGAGTTTGGTTGGCCATAGTCTGCCAGGTAAGTGGACCAGTCCCACACCATGAAGAGGTCCAGGAGCTAGAAAACACAAAGATTTACAGCATTCAGGCGGGTTCAGATGGAGGAACATACCGTAGAACACTGTGGTTCTA
Source organism: Pseudomugil gertrudae (assembly GCA_037177535.1). Lineage (NCBI taxonomy): Eukaryota > Metazoa > Chordata > Actinopteri > Atheriniformes > Pseudomugilidae > Pseudomugil > Pseudomugil gertrudae. The sequence continues at coordinate 20,556,278 of JBAMHV010000023.1, forward strand.
TGTGGTCCACAGTATCATGACACCTGCAGCTGATACAAGTTACAGAAGATTATTTACTCCAGCGTTACTGGGAACTCAGACTATCTGCTTCTAGGACTGGGAACCTAGACTGGAAATTTAAAGTAGATGGTTCAGCTAAAAACCAGCTGAATGGTTGTTTGTCAAGATCTGAGGCTTTTCCCACCATGTTTAATGAGATACTCTGTAGATATCAGAACCAGAACCAGGAAGGAAAACCTCCATCAGAACCAGAACCAGGAAAGAAAACCTTCATCAGAACCAGAACCAGAAAGCTAAACCTCCATCAGAACCAGAACCAGGGAGGAAAACCCGACATTAATCTTGTGTCTGTAGTAGCTCCACCCTGGTGTCTCTGGGTGGTGCGGCTCCTCTGGACAGTGGGGAAAGCAGTCACTCTGAAGAGGAGGAGGGGTTCTCCTGCTACATGATGAAGGTTTAAGCATCAACAAGAACATTTAAAATGACCTCGGGTTAACCTGAGGAGAAGACCCCCCCACAGACCCACACACACACACACACACACAGTGTATGCTAATGTCACAGGGTGAAACAGCTGGGTGTTTAGGTCATGCTGAAAGAGCAGTGATAGAGCAGCTTAGTGATAATAGCATTATTCAGCTAAGTGCAGCACACTGAGAGGCTTAGCAACAACTCTATTATTTTCATCTGATGAGCCACCGCAGGCATGCAGAGGGTCTTATCCAGCTCACATCTCACACTTTTAAAGGCCTTCTCAGGGGGAAATCACCAGGTCAGAAAGCTACGCATCACATTTTTATCAGCTGTAATAAAACAACTGTATTACTTGTCTTTTATTAATATCCCAGTCACCATGGAGACATGTTTTCAGCATCAGTATTCAGATTATGAGGCTTAAATGATGGAAAAGTAACGTGTCCGTAGATATATCAGCATAAAGAGCAACAATTAGATCATTTCTACATCTGCTTGTTAATGAGGAAAAGCTTTAACAGGTTTATACATAAACAAATGTTCATTTTAAAAAGAATAAACACAATAACGTGCCAGAGCATGTTTTTATAAATACAGTAGTAAAGCCCAGACTGGCCTCTGTGTTACCTCAGCGCTGTCTCCGTAGGCTGGGATTAACACGTCAAACATGCAGCCTGTATGAAACACAGCGGTCTAATGAGCTGCATGCGATGGACCCGAGCTCTGCAGGTACCCTCAGGCACACACACAATCACCTTTATCCTCTCAGAACACCAGCAGCTCAGCTTTTGTATTTCACAAGCATTTGTTTGAGCGAGCCGAGCATTGCCAGTTTACACAGAACAACCCAAAACAAAGTGAAGTCCTCATTAAACCCACTTTGCATGCATCCATCTCCAGGGATGCAGAACAGGCTAACACAGACTCAAACCCCATCCATGACAGAGGAAACACACACTTTTAATCGGCTGTAGCAATAATCTCATGCCTTCATGTGACCCAAACTTTTCATGTTCGATCAGGATGGAGGTGATCAGGTTAACGTGCTGTCAGAATGAGTGGACCGGTGGGGGAAACCTCCGTCAGCACAGTGCTGTGACCCGCACGGTGCGCGGAGTCGAGCTTCACCTCAGGCTCAGATTAACAGGTCAGAGCAGTGCTTTACATACCTCAGCCGTAACAAGTCAGGAGGCGCGGGTCCAGCTGGAGGTCAAAGTTGAAAAGGCCGGTAACGCAGTGCAGTGACACTGGAAGGTGGCCCAGTAAGGAGCACAATGGAACTGATGAAGGACACAGCTGTTCCAGGTGTTCCCTCTTTATTCAATTCTCTCCGTTTCAGGTTGTTGCCCAAATAAAACTCATATTTCTAATAGTTTTGTTTCTTTCTTCATTTGAAATCAACGTATTTCCAGGACAAACGGACCTGCAGACTCAGGTTGGATACGTAGAACTGGGACTCAGAACTAGAAAACATTCCTGTGGCATGTCAGTAAACTAAAGTTTACCAATCTCTTGCTAAACATGAGTCATAAAAATGTTGGTAGTAGCCAACAAGGTCTCTGAGAGGCTCCTCAAAACCCTCCACATTGTGTTTATCTTGTATTCATGCTCTCCTTTGCATAAACACCTCAAGCTTTCAGCACTGCACCTTGCCCATCTGATGCAGAGAACACCATGATACATACATGATGCATACATGATGCATACATGATGCATCCCCACCAGACCCAGGACTTACACATCTGGCTTGACAGGATGAGAGCACCACCACCCCTGGCACTATCATATAGAAGACTTGCAAACAGGGAACTTAATCATTTATAATGTAACAGGAGACTGAATAAAACAAGGGACATCCATCTGCACTGCTCAGTTTACCTGTCTTAAGTCGATGAAGGCCAGCTGTAGGGTGTCTCCTTGGAAACCAGGGACCGGCTCGGAGCTGGCAAACACTGAGAGGAAAGAAAAACCGCACCAGACGTCACCAACATCATAAAACTCACAACTTGTAGCAGAACACGAGGTTTATAGTTCAGAGTGGTTATCCTTCCTTTATGGGCTCAACACGGGGAGGCGCACATCACACACTCAGACAGACTGTATACAAAACTTTACATTTGTATCTGAATATCTGCTTTTAACTGTACAAAAAAACCTGCGTTCATCTGGTTTTAAAAACAAGGTTCTGGCAGATATCGTCCATATTTGACCATGAAACTGTCACTAACTGGTTAAGTGTCCTAGAAACACACGCTGAAGATGTTCAACTACGAGTTGTGTTGCTCGCCCCGGTGTGCACATCTATGTGAATTAAGAAATCTCACGTGCATGAATGTCGCCCGTCGCTTGACTGAAGGAAGACGGGGATTTTTTGTGTGTTGCCCCACCTGTGCCAATCCCATTGATCATGCAAATTCTGGCTTAGACCGCCAGGAGACTTCCCATGATGCACTGGGCATCTCTGTTTTCCATATATAAATGCATATCAGTACTGTTCCTTCTCAGCAGGATTCCTGGATTAGCTTGGCTACTGGTTGTCCTCTTTACCCAGTGGTTTACTCTCCTGTTACAACCGGAGGTTTTTCTCTAAACTGTGTCCGTGTGCAGCGCAGGATGAAGGATTAAATAAAAAAAAAAAAACGTGATACTTCTTTATCATAATACAAAAAACATTTTCTAATAGCCAACAGGACGTCCTGGTAGATACTGAACTCTGTACCAGAATTTTTTACTGACATACATGCTGGTACCCATCAGCTGTGATCCTAATAGTCATTTTCATTTATTATATAGAAATGATTGTTTGAGCTGATAAATCCTGTAGCTGAAGAATCATCCAGATTAAAACATCATGGGAATTATAATAAGACCTTACTGGATACAAATAAATGGAAATATAATATAATATAATATAATATAATATAATATAATATAATATAATATAATATAATATAATATAATATAATATAAATGTAGCTTCTGTTCTGTGGGTCAGAAATAGTTTTCTTTTCTCTTTATCAGCAGCACCATGTGTATTTTTACTCTTAACCTTATTGTAGTAGTTAGAATAAATTCCACTCACATTCACACTGGATTACATCCAAGTTGAACTGCTGAATGGCCCCCATACTGATCTGTTTGAGCTCTGTGTCCAGCAGCATCTGCATCAGCGATGTGGACAGATGTTTGCAGGCTGACATACAAGCTGTCTGAGCCACTTTTCCCTGGAAAGACAAGACGGAGGGAGGACAAAGGTTTAGACAGAAACATGTATGAGGGAAGGATTACAAAGAAACTAGAAAATAAAGGTGAGAAGGAAAATAAAGACTACTATAAGGAGAGGAGGAGTTCAGAGTGATGAGAAAGGAGGAATGTGCAAAAATTAAAGGAAGATTTCAGTTCTCAGAGGAATGGGATATAAGAAGCTAGAGAAGTTATAAAAGAATGAAATGATTCATGTAAATTTGTGGTTACAGAGCAGAAAACATGGTGGAGACAGGTCCCAGCAGTCAGAACCACCTCTAACAGAGCTCAGGAACATCTGGGCTGTGGATGATGATGATGATGCACTGAAAGCAGCAGCTGTTTGCAGCCAGATGTGCAGTTTATGTAGCAACAGCTGCTTATAGTGGTTCTCTGTCTGGAGATTAACACAGAATTTTCATTTAGATATGAAGCTGGTGAGCAGCATCATGGTTCCGAGTTCCTCCTGATCCAAAATGCTGCAGGACGGTTCTGATGAGACGTTCATGTTTCCCCAGTTTCATCTTATTGTCATCGTCTTTGATGGCTGTCTCTTCTGGTTCTGATGGAGGTTTTGCTTCCTGGTCCTGGTTCTGAGGGAGGTTTTCCTTCCTGGTTCTGGTTCTGAGGAAGGTTTTGCTTCCTGGTCCTGGTTCTGATGGAGGTTTTGCTTCCTGGGTCTGGTTCTGAGGGAGGTTTTCCTTCCTGGTCCTGGTTCTGAGGAAGGTTTTGCTTCCTGGTCCTGGTTCTGAGGAAGGTTTTGCTTCCTGGTCCTGGTTCTGAGGAAGGTTTTGCTTCCTGGTCCTGGT
>JBAMHV010000023.1:20639782-20652092 GCA_037177535.1 Pseudomugil gertrudae
ATCTATATAGAGTGACAGTGTAAACAAACCTGTTTTGGTCACATGTTATCCGGGAATAAGAATCATAAATAAGAAGTGATTTTAGTGAGTTGCTTCTCTGATGTTTCAGAACAATGGATCTCAGGAAAAGGGTCAGGGCTGCCAGCCCCCCCACCCCACACACACACACACACACACATCCCTTTCACCAGGCACACTGAACTGAAGCTGTGGCTCATATGAGCGTGCTCACATCAGGCTGAAAACACACCAACACATTGAGACTCGGTCTGAGATGCACTTTAAATGTGTTTATAGCTTCATGGTGGACATGCATGACCAAGCGTGATACACATGCAAACATGGTTTCGTTAGCACTGAAACGAGACGTGTTAATGCTGCTTTTTCATGCTGTGTGTCAGGTCTGCGGGGTAAAAGCTGCAGCTACACCAAGGCTTTAAAATGTCTCATAAAAAGCAAGAAACAATTAAAAGCTTTTCATGATTGAGAAAAACATGTTTATGTTGCCAAGAGAAGCAAACAAACTGAAGAATCCTCACAACAAACCAGTCGCAGAGGTTTACAGAAGGACAAATAAGAAAAGTTGTTGGATAAACTGTCTCACCCAGTGCGTCGGGCCTCAGCAGCGCGTGCGCGTACTCCCCCATGGAGCGGTGGTGCTGGTGGGGGAACGGGTAGATGGAGCCGGGGAAAGCTCCACCGGAGCCGTACGTAGCTGTCAGAGCAGCGTGGGACAGAGCCGGGTGGATCGGTGTGGGCTCGTAAATCGGAGTCCGGTACTGAGAAATGAGACTGGTGAAAGAGGAGTTAGGCGACGGGAGGGTCGGTATGGGGAGGACCGGAGTGGAGGATGAAGAGATGGAGGAAGAGGTGGTGGTATTCCTCCCCAGAATGTCCTCGATGTAGAAGGGTGTCGGGTGAGCCGGCTGGACGGGTGTCGGAGCGTAAAGCGGGACGCTCATGGTGCTGCTGCGCGCGCTCCCTTCCGTCTCTCCCACAGCCTTCCTCTTTATCTCTAACGTCTCACAGGGTACTTTCTGCTGGAGAGGTCCTAGTCCTGGACAGAGAGGGTCTGTGGGGCGTGGAGCAGACCGTTACAGGACTGCAGGGTCCATCAGGTCGTGTGGTGACGGATCCAACTGTTATCTGAACGCAGGCGCAGGAGGAGGAGATACATGGACGGCCAACTTCCTGCAGGTGGCCGCTGGTTGATTCTGATTGGCTTTGTTGCAGGTCCGATTTAGCCTCAGACAGAGAATCAGTTCAACCAGAGCTGCAAACAAACTGGTGAGAGGACACTAACTGGTTCATTCCCACCACAGCGAGTCATTATGGGCTCTAAAGCTGGGAAACCCTGAAGAGAGGAGGCGAATTCAGGACAGTTTAAATGATTAGAAAACATCTAGAGAGGATCTGATCTGTATTATTGATCTGTTTGTCACCCTGATGACCAAGTCTGTTTTACTCAGGCTGAAAATAGGAGTCAGTCAGGTCCAGGATCAGCTTTTAAACCTGGAAAACTAAGATGTTTCCCAACCTTCTGACGTTTTCCTCACATTAGGAATGTAATTACTGATTTTATTCTCATATTGAACAGTCAGCTGGTTGGTGATGTATCCTCATCAGAGAACTAAAATGAACCAAACAGTTTCATCTAAATGTTTATTAAGCAACCGGAAGTCTCTTTGGGATCATCTGAAAGTAAAATCACTCATTAGAACACACATGTTTACTCCTCCTTTACAACATGTATTCAGACAGATGCCGGACCAGGACACCAGACTGGATCATAATCTGGTTGCTGTTATAAGGAAGTCAGTTCTGGAATATTCTCATTAAAAAGTTTTCATCGTTATCTCATGCAAATAGAGCATCAAACCGTTTTCTTTATACAGTTTTATTATTTCACCTGCTTTTGGGACTTTTACGTGTTTATTATGTTGTTGTTATAAATATAACCGATAAAATAAATAAACAACATTTAAAGTTTGGAGTAATCTCGGAGTTAAATGAATAAATGTTGGTGAATGTTATAAAAATGGCTTATAAACTGAAAACCTTTGTCCTGTTTTCGACATGAGGAGAAGATCTGCTCATCACTGACAGGTTGGGTTCTGGTTCTGGTTGGTGAAAACTCCTTAAACCATCTGAAGTTTTATCTTTGTTTAGTAATGCTGCCCTTCCTCCCTGTGCTTCACCTGCCTCCACCTGCCTCCACACACATCACCTGCCTCCACACACATCACCTGCCTCCACACACATCACCTGCCTCCACACACATCACCTCTGCTGGTTTTGTCTGGAGCATGAAAACTTTGTGGCTGGTATGATAATGATGCTTTCTCTGCTGCTTTTTGGAGTCTGCTGGAGATGCTGTGGCTGGATGGGAGATCACGTGACAATAAAAAGACACAGTGGCTCAGATTGAAGGGTCTGATCCTCCTGCTGAGGATGTTCTGATCATCCTCTTCAGCTTATTGCTGCAGGTTCTGAACACATATCAGTAAAAACTTATTATGGGCTAGTCAGAGGAAAAGTGATACATAATTAATCATAAATCTATTTATTAGATTTTTTTTATGAGTTTTTCTTTTACAACTTTGGGATAAATGTGTGTTTTTTCCTCCCTGAAACAGTTTCCTGTGTATTTGTTTTCAGCAAAGTCCTCTGTTCCCAGTGTGAATGGGTATTTTTCTATCATGACCCCAGTTTGAACCCTTTACTTAAATCTAGAAATCTCTCAGATGGAGCTGGACCCCCGCCCCCCGGTGGGCGCGCTCCCGGTGCGTCTCCTCCGGTGGGCGCGCTCCCGGTGCGTCTCCTCCGGTGGGCGCGCTCCCGGTGCGTCTCCTCCGGTGGGCGCGCTCCCGCAGCGTCTCCTCCGGTGGGCGCGCTCCCGGTGCGTCTCCTCCGGTGGGCGCGCTCCTGGTGCGTCTCCTCCCGAGCAACGGAGCCAGGAAAAGGGATTTGTTTTAGTAGCAGATTTAATCAAACGTTTAGTTTCTCCCTTAAAAATATTAGTTATAATCATCTTGTTGGACTTTCTAGAAAAATTAAGTTCTCCAAACTAAAATAACACAACTTTCTCCTCAACAATCAATGAAATTGTATTTATGAAGCAGTTTTAGTTGCATGAAATACAAAACTGATCAAACAAAAGACTTTGCATTAAAAATAAACGTTTTCAGGAGCTGATGCAGAATAATCTGATGTTTTCCAGCAGACCTGAAGAAGCCTCTCAGTGAGAAACTTTTCCAAACTGGGTCCCGAGATGAGTTCAGGGGTCAGATCATTATAAAATATATTATTTACCTCCACTAGGAGGGGCGGGAGTGTTTGTCTGAACAAAATAACTTTAAAGGTTATGGACCGTTTTACATGAAATGTTCAGTAAAATGTCGCAATGGGAATAAATGATTCGGTGATCCGGATCCAGGACTGTTTCAAAGGATTCTTCATCATTGGATTTTCAGCACATCTATGTGGGAGAAGCTTGGTGGAGGTCTGCTCCCATCAAGCTTAAACTGGGATGTTAGGAGGGAAATGGGTTCATCTTTGGGTTTAACACTTTGTTTTAACGCGTCACCACTAAACAACAAACTTATTGCTCATATTTAAAATCTGAATTTGGATAATCTCTCCTTATAAAGCAGGTTTTTGGGGCGTGAATCCACACAAACGGTATTAAAGCAGATTCTGCAGACATCATTGCAGTCTGTCTGTCTTTAGCTGGATGTGATGAACATAAAGATCCATCCACAGAATTTCTGTAAATCTGAATATAAACCAGGTTGGTTCCGGTCTGGTCTAATGAGGGAGTGGTGCTACCTCCTCCTCTGAGCTCATGCTGTCTGATTGACTCATGATTTGAATGCTTGTCCTTTTCCTGGGAACTCCGCTGAACAGTGCTGCTCAAACGATGTGATAATGGCAATATATGCAAATCTCTTTCATTCTAACAGCATCTTTAACTGCTCAGACAGGCTTCCGCTTACAGAATACCCGATAAGCCCCCAAATCTCCAGCGTGCTGCCCACCTGATTGGCTCCATGGACAGGTGAGTCCCGGTGCAACCTGCCCACAATCCAGTGGCTCGATATTGTGATTAAAGCGCGTGCCGCTGCATGCCAACTTTCCAACGGCTCTCATTTAGATAAAACGAGTAAACAGGTGTTTGAGCAGCCTTAAAGACATGAAAGAAATCACCTCACAGCCAATATTTACCTCTCATTGATCTGTCCAACTCCTCATGGCGTCAGACTTCTGTAGATAAACTCATTTCTGACACACACACACACACACACACACACCCTGACAGCTGGCGCCATGTTTCCACAGTTTACTGCTCGTCTTTCAGCAGCCTGCTGGACAGTTTTATAACAGGGTCAGTTTGATTTCTGAAAGCTGATACTGGTCCCAGTGATTAAGGTGCAATATGGTCAGAGATGTGGCTGAGAGCTGGTTCAGGAGAGTCAGAGCAGTTATTGGAGCCACTTCACAGCATCCATGGCTGCAGCTATAGGGACAAAGAATGAACTGGGAACCAATAGTTAACCAGTACACACCTCACACAGAACTTTCTTTAAAATAAAAGTGTTTTCCAGAAGAGTTAAGAGGAGGAGGGTCAGATGGATGTGCAGAAAGACATAGCAGCTAATAAAGGTTTTCTGAAAGAGGAAGCTTTAGGGAGGGATTTGAAAGTAGCAGCAGACCAGTGTGTCTGAGTTCAGTGGGTAAAGGGTTCCCCAAAAGGAGAACACACTGGCCTTAAAACAGCTGTCAGGGTTCCATGTGGATCCCAGCGGTCTTTGATTCAAAGCAGGATGGGTTTAAAAGCAGCATGAGATGTGTTCATGCCTTTTTGTACTGGGTGAGTGCAGGTACAGTGCTTTGCATCATGTAGGACCAGTACTGACACCTCATGGTGAGAACAGGCCAAAGCTGCAGGTGGTTTAGAAGTAATAAGGTCAATTAAACAAGCTGATTTCAGCTGGTTTGATGTGAATTACCCATTTCTTGTAATGATTGACTGTGAGGACCTAAAAATTCAACCACACACACACACACACACACACACACACACACAAAAGGATTCAGTTTATTAGAATTAGAAACATGTCTGATAAGACACTTTTAGTCCTGGAGGGAAAAGGGAGGCATGAAAATCCAAGAGGCAAGGTCAGAGGTCAGGCAATGGTTATAATAAGGGAGCATACTGGTACTTATCAGGGCATAAGGCAAGGTTCAGGGTCCAGGAGAAAGGCATGGGTCAAAATCCACATAATCCACCAAGGGCAAAGCAAAAGGGGTAATCTGAGAACAGAAAGGTTGGCTCTCTAGAAGATCCCTGGTCCTCAGGGAACACTGCCCTGTGTGTGTTGGTTCCTTCCAACTCCAGCACACCTGATTCAGGTTAATTAAACTGCTCATTAGGTTGTCTGCTCTTTGCAATGGCTCTCTAATGAGCTGTTCATTTGAGGCAGGTGTGGTAAAATAGGGTTACTTCTAAAACACGTAGGGTGGTGTTCTCTGAGGACCAGGGTTGGAAAAATGCTGCTCTAGAAGATACTGCGTGAGTCGTGCAGGGTTTCTACGAGGCAAGAAGCCTCTCTGGTGGAGAAGGAGCAGATGAAGTGAGTTTAAATAATGTGGAGACCAAGAGGCAAACTGAAGATCCCAGGTGGGATAAACGTGGCTGATTGTGTGACAGAGCAGGTAGCAGAGTGGCTATCAGACCCAGGTGAATCACCCAGGCAGAGTAGAGATCAGAACAACTTCTCCTGATTCCTGCAGCCTGGTTTGTTTGTGATAGATGCCAAGATCCGAAACAACCAAAAGAGTTTACACACATCTCTCACTTATCACTGAATTTAAGATGAGTCCAGAATCTACTGTCAAGAGGACAAGTTTTAAGACTGCTGGTGCAATCTGTAGGTTGGCACATATACAACCAAGTGTCATCAGCCTAACGATGAGCACTTTGATTAGGGTCTGGAATAAGATGCATGATGGAAAAAAGTACAGCTGTGTATCCACAAAAACATATACAGTAAAATTCTATAAATCACTTTATACCCTGTCATGGGATCTGTGGTTTTATTCAGGCTTTTTAATGTTAATGAAAAAAATTAATGTACAAAAAAATGACCTAAAAGTACCAAAAGACTGCTTTTATTGATAGACGGACAGATTTTATTTACCTGGAGACGTAAAGGAGCAGTAAACAAAGCACTGATGGAGGTGGTGGAGGAGTAGGAGCTCAGGACAGCAGACTGGACTGGAAATGCAACATGGAAGCATCTAGAAAAAAGGACAGATGTTTCTTATCTTCTGTCAGTCACTCTGTAGCAACTCCCGGGGAACCACAAACAGACCAGCTCTGGTTCTGTTCCGGGGACTGATCTGGATCTGCTGACTGTCCAGAGAAGAATGCTGCACAACGGGCTGGACATGATGGACCATTCACCCACTCTGACATTGTGACGTCTTCTTTGGCTGAACTTAGTCTTCCCATGTCTGTTAGTCCTCCACATGTCAGATCCAGCTGGCTGTAAACATTCAGCATCATTTTCCAGACTCCGAGCTGAACTTCCTCCTTAAAGCAACCCATGAACACCTTCTCCTTCAGCTCTACAGCTGCTTTCTGCAGCAGCAGAAACATTTGCATCTTTAATCTCGTGCAGGGGTTTGTTTTAGTGATGCAAATAGCTGTCTAGGAGTGGTGCTTGCATCACTTAAGCCCAGGATTGTGGCCAGGGTTCTCCATGCGTGTTGCCTCCAGCTCTTCCTGAGAGCTATGGTTCTAGTTACCAGTTCTGGTTCTGATGGAGGTTTTTTTATAGTTCAGTTATTATTTTATGGTTTATTTAAACACATTTGCTTTAAACTGGACTGAACCACATGATGGATTGGGTTGAACTGGACTGTAGGCAGAGTAAAAGGAACTGGGTTTAACTGGACTATGTCTGTAAAAGTGACTTGATGACTTTGTTGTGAATTGTTGCTGTATAAATAAAGCTAAGCTGAACTACTGCAGGTCCTGCTTGAAGCTACACAAACTTTTAAAGCAGATGTAATCAGACTAGTTTTCTTTGGCTCGATGTTCCTAGGTGCTTCTGACAGGTTCTCTGTGTATGTGCCTGAACCTCCAGGCCTAAAGGAACAAGATTTACTCGGATTCTTCTGGATCCTGGGTAAATGAAGAGGAACATATGAGCACATCAGTGATCTTTAACTCTTCATTTCCCTTCATGTCAACACGTTTGAAAACAAAGCTCCATTATCTCCAGTCTGCTTCGTTCAGGTTGTACAAACCCAGAGGAAGAGGAGAACTTTTCCCAGGTCAGAAACTCTTCCACACATCTGGTTCACGCGCTGCTGGAGGACTGTAGCGCTCTGCTGCCCCCTTGTGTATTCAACCAGGAAGTGCAGCCCGTCCAAACCGTGACCCAGCTGTGGGCTCCCCAGCTCACACAAAACTCAGTGAAAACGTTTCATTTGTGCTGCAAATAAAACGGATTGAATACGTTTTCATTCTTTACAAACACACAAAACAATAAAGGTTATTTTTGTTTAAAGTCTCTTTGACATTCTTCAGTCTCACATCTTATCGCTGTGAGCTCGGATGCCAAACCCATGCACGGGTTTCTACATCACAATGTTTTAATGTTTTCCTGCAAGTAAACACAAACAGTCCTGAGATGTGCATGATGTCAGTCTCATGTGGAGAGAAGCTGAAGCAACCGATGAGTGATTTTATGGAAATACTATAATAATAATAATACATTTTATTTCTAGGTGCCTTTCAGGACCCAAGGTCACCTTACAAAACAATAAAAATAAAGAACATGAAAATTAAACATAAAGCAAACAGAGAAAAGGTTAAAGTGTGTAGTCCAGATTAAACAGATGAGTTTTAAGTTGTGACTTGAATGGTGGAAGCGAGTCAACGGAGCTCAGGTGGGAGTGTGTTCCTGAAGGCTCTCCTCCTCATGGTGGTTAGACGGGCAGAGGGAACAGCAAGGTGGATGGAGGAAGATGACCTGAGAGGCGATGTGAAGCAGATCACACAGATATGGAGGAGACAGATTACGGAGACATTTGAAGGTGAAAAGCAGGATCTTAAAGTTGATTCAGAGTTTTATTACTACTGGTCGTTTACAGATGAGATGAAGCAGCTTGTTCAGATGCTTCTTTGTGGTACAGAAGAACCAACCAAAGCACAGCAAGAGCAAAGCAGGAACATGAGGAATATCCTGCAGAACTCAGCTGGAACTGCAGGAAGAGTCTGAAACCTCCCACTTCCTGATCATTACCTGCTAATGAAACATAGAAATTATGAAGTTTATTCTATACCTACCCTGTAGCAACTAGTTACAGACAATAATGCAAGTTAATGTTTCTAAACTAATCTGTTATAGTGTCGTTAAGGTTCCAGTTTAAATGAGATGTAAATATTTAGTGTATCATCCCAGAGACAAAGTTTTGTGCAGCACACATTTATGGTTCAATTTTCTTAAACAAACTGCTGTTTAAAATGTTTCTAATAAAGGAAAACTATTTATGACCTCATTGTCTTTATATTTTTATTCATTTTAGGTCAATAAGTTTAAGAAAAGACCAAATGATGAATTTATCTGCTGTGAAACAGTGTTTGCTACATGTAGTAACAAATGGAAACAGATGTAGCACGTTTCCACCCACAGTGGGCTTATAAACATTCACAGATGATGCTTTGGTAAAATTCCTCAAATATGAAACATTTGTGAAGAAATTTTTCACTTTAGCAACTAAATTAAACTCAGACCGGCGTGATGGAGCTAAATAAAGTGTCCCAGATCAGAAGGGGGGGATTCAGCGTCACTGAAGCCAGAGAGTATCAGGTTTTTAATCTGATCAGATCTCTGCATCATCAGTCCAGTGCTCCTCCCTTCCAGTCTGGATCCTGATGCTCCTTTCATCAGGGCTTCTGGTGGTCTAGGTGGTCCCTTCTGAGCAGGGCTGCAATGACTTCAGGATGTGCTCTAGCGTCCACTGATGCTGGTGTAGAACGTGCTCCTGCAGGGTGAACGGACCTTGCTTCGTCCTGGTCAGCTCCTTCACGTGAGCACATGACGACAGCGCTGCAGCACATGAACTCTGGTTAGCTACTAAACCAGAACCCCCACCTACATGCAAACACCTGAAGGAGCTCACCTTTTCCCAGGTCGTCCACCAAACTTCGGACGTAGAACCCACCGCCACATTCGATATCTGGGAGAGAGAGAAGATGTCCGGATGTGTGAGGAAAGCAGACAGGAAGTGAAAGGACGACCAGGAAGATGCGCTGACCCAGAGTGAAGAGAGGAGGCTGGAAGTCCTGCAGGGTCAGACTGTACACCTTGACCGGACGAGCAGGCTTGGCTTCGACCTTGTGACCTTTTTTCAGCAGGACGGACAGACGCTGGCCCTGAGTCTTCAGAGCAGAGTATCTACACACACACACACACACACACACACACACACACACACACACACACACACACACAGAGCACTGTAACAACACCTCGAGCTACAGAGACACAGCCGATATGAAATCCATCTCCATGAATTATGAAACATTATCATTTTCAGCATGGGAATAAAACATGGATTCATGAAAGTCTGGTTTAATTTACATTGTACACACAGCAACAACTTTTTGGGGAGTTGTAAATGTTACCATGGCAACATGGTCTGCAGGAGGCGTGACTCACAGTGGAGGAGCCTGCATGATATCGCCGGTGAAAGACTGCAGCTTTTCCTCGATGTCGCCTCTGGTTATGTGTTCTGTGGAGGAACGGGAACAATGACAACATGTCCTCCCAGCTCAGACCAAAACATCGTGTTTACCAAAAGCTTTCTCCAGAATCACGGTGCCGGTGGCATCCAGCGTGTCCGTTGCCTTCCCCAGCTCTGCTACAGCGACGTATTTCTGGAAAATAAACAATGCTTGGTGCACCATCAGTAATACAAAGTAATACAAACATGCTTTATTTGACTTATTTTAAAGCTTTTCTCCACATGTTAGAGTATTTATGTGGTCTGGTTGTTTATTTCTGCCAAGTAGAACAGAAAAAAACTGATTGTAATTTATTTGTTCAGACTTTGTGAAACAACCCCCCCACCCCCATGAAGATAAATGCATAAAACTCTCTATAGCACCCTTCTGAGATTTCCCTATTACTATCAGGTAATAATACCCTAAATGTCTCGTGATGAGTGCCTAACAGCAGCTTACCTTGGAACCAGTCAGCATGGTGCTGAGCATCTTTGTTCCATTTCCAATGCCAACAACTGGAACAGGAGACAACGGAGAGAGATGGGTCAGCTGTTATGAGAGATGACCTGAGTCAGGTCTGCAGCCTCATACTAACCACCCTGACATGTTCTGAAGCTCCATTCCTTCATGGAGACCCACAGGGAGTGTGTTCAGCTCTGTGGGTCTCTGCCATGTGACGGGCTTAAGAGAGAGAACACCAGACAGCTGATGGCTGGACATTAAATCATGAATCCATCCTGCCTTAGATCAACACTTCAGGCTGATGTAAAGGTGTGGGGACTATTTTCTTCACTCACTTTGGTCCCCTTAGTACCAACAGGACATGGTTTTACCACCACAGCCTATCCGAGTATTGTTGCCGACCATTGAAGTTTAATAATAGAAACCCTCATATCAGGTATATTTTAGCTTCAGCTGTCATTATTGGTTTGATTAATTATGCGTAATGACGTCACGGTGAATAAAATAAAGCATCTATATAAAGGAGCATTTAGATGAATGTCTTCTTACCCAACACTCCGCTGGCAGCGCTGTCTAACGTCCCTCCGTGTCCCATCTTCAGCACCTGCTTCTTCCTCTTTCTGGGGTTGGAGTTTTCTACTCCTGCTTCTGAACAAACACAAATATTTTCATCTTCAGATGTCAGTTTAAACAAACATGACTTCTGACATTTTGCTCGGTTTACCCTTCAGTAAAGCTTCTTTAAGCGCATTTAAAACATCAGCGGATGTCGGTCCTGGTTTTTTATAAATAGCAAACAGTCCGTGAAGAGACTGAAGCTTAGACAGAGAGCTGGTTAAAGGAGAAACACTGGTGCTCATGTTTCCAGCCATGCTTGTTTGGGTGATTTTCTTCTGTTGCCGCGTCTTTAAATGTAACTTATATTCAACATAAGAGCGAGAGCGCCCCCTGCCGGGCTGGAGGAAGAGCGACACTTCACATGCGGTCATCTGGCCTTCACTGAACTAAAGTATGTAAAATAAGACTGGAGGGGCTCAGATCAACAAAGTGTTTTTTAAACAATTTATTTAATCTTTCTCTTTTTTATGTAAATAACAGAACTACGATAGAAAATAATGAACGATTATTTCACCTAAAGAAATATTTAAAAATGAAAAGTAAAGAAAAATTGGTAAAAACAAAATAGCCATTGATAAAAAGCTACATACTAGCTATTATTATCATTATATCGTTTTCTTGAAATTATTTGTATATTTTCAGATGTGAAATGTAAGTAACATTTGTAAACTAGAAGTAAGTAAACTAATTAATTATTGAATGATTGTGAAGAAAAAGGACCAAACAGATAGAGCTTGTTTCTGCTTCTTTTCAGTATGTTATGTAGTATGTGTAGTGTTGTTTTATTTCAGCACATTCAAGTAAACCAGAAAATTTAATATAAAAATAGATATAAAAAAGTGCTGAACACACTTTGTATAAATAAACTGTCATTAATGAAAATCCTCAGCTTTTATACAAGTATTATCAGTATCATTGGCTGTTTAACATTCAGTCTTTCACATGCTCTTCATCTGCTTGGGGAGACTGATGTTACCAGATAAGCTGTTGATGAGATGATGCTGTATAAATGCTGCATTGTGATCTAGAAAAGGGATGAGACACTGCTGTGCATTTAGCTATGCACATAGCATTGTGCAGGATCTCAGCAATGCTTAGAAGCTCATAATCATGCAGAGTCCAGACTCAGTTGTATGTATGCAGATCACAGGACATCAGAGTGGGCTTAAAGTTCACCTTTCAACACTGAGTGTTTCCTGTTTTATTTTGATATGTTCCTGTTTTGTCGTATGTGTTTAGCTTCACTGATTATGTTTAATTAGTTTCACCTGCCCTTAATTAGTTCATTCATTACACCTGTGTTTTGTTTGGTTTCTTTTAGTATGTATACTTCCTGGGTTTTCAGTTTTGTACGGAGATTTGGACATACGGGACTAAACAGTACATTGAAGGTTATGGGGAAACATCTGACTGGGAATTGTGAACATTGTG
>JBAMHV010000023.1:20718688-20734133 GCA_037177535.1 Pseudomugil gertrudae
GATCACTATGATGACTATGATCACTATGATGACTATGATCACTATGGATCACTATGATCACTATGATGACTATGATCGCTATGGATCACTATGATGACTATGATGACTATGATGATTATGGATCACTATGATGACTATGATCACTATGATGACTATGGATCACTATGATGACTATGATCACTATGATGACTATGATCACTATGATGACTATGGATCACTATGATCACTATGATGACTATGATGACTATGGATCACTATGATGACTATGATGACTATAAATCACTATGATCACTATGATGACTATGATGATTATGGATCCCTATGATGACTATGGATCACTATGATGACTATGATGACTATGGATCACTATGATGACTATGATGACTATGGATCACTATGATGACTATGGATCACTATGATGACTATGGATCACTATGATCACTATGATGACTATGGTGATTATGGATCACTATGATGACTTTGATGACTATGGATCACTATGATGACTATGGATCACTATGATGACTATGATGACTATGATGATTATGGATCACTATGATGATTATGATGACTATGAATACTATGGATCACTATGATGACTATGATGGCTATGGATCACTATGATCACTATGATGACTATGGATCACTATGATGACAATGGATCACTATGATGACGATGATGACTATGGATCACTATGATCAATATGATGACTATGGATCACTATGATCACTATGATGACTATGATGACTATGGATCACTATGATGACTATGGATCACTATGATGACAATGGATCACTATGATGACTATGGATCACTATGATGACTATGGATCACTATGATCACTATGGATCACTATGATCACTATGATCACTATGATGACTGTGGATCACTATGATGACTATGGATCACTATGATGACTATGGATCACTATGATCACTATGGTGACTATGACTATGGATCACTATGGTGACTATGGATCACTATGATCACTATGATGACTGTGGATCACTATGATCCCTATGGATCAATATGATGACTATGGATCACTTTGATCACTATGATGACTATGGATCACTATGATGACTATGGATCACTATGATCACTATGATGACTATGATGACTATGGATCACTATGGATCACTATGGATTCACTGATCACTATGGATCACTATGATCGCTATGGATTCACTGATCACTATGGATTCATTGATCACTATGGATTCACTGATCACTATGGATTACTATGATCGCTATGGATTCGCTTTGCTGTCTGATAGCGGATACCTACATAATTAGTCTGTATTGCGATGTAAACACAGGGACTCCCTCCAGCCATGCTGCACTACAGCTCTATTCCAACAGGCTCTATTCTCAGACACAACAGAGAAAAACAGCCATGTGACTAAAGTTTATATTAAATGAAGATATTCCCCAAAACAACACAAAGAAAAACTGTTTTTTCTTCCACAACCTTGTTTGCTGGCAGATAGATATTTATTGTCTAACCTTAATCCCGGGTTATAACGTCATGATTCCTGGAATCTGTAGGTTATTTTTTCACATGAACTGCAGCATCTGTGACTGAGGATCATACCTGTGTGCTGGCAAGCCGACTCTCCAGCATATCCTGGGCAGGGTCTTCTGACTCCCAGGGACCCCTGCCATTGTGTGCTGGGATGGTCCTGGCTTGGCCTTCATCATCATAGACGGTCCATTTGGTGAGTTTCTCTACAGTCTGGTGGGGCAGCAGGTTCTCAGAGCGCAGCCAGTCCTGCAGCAGAACGAGACCATTGTTGGGACTCTTTTCTTTACCTGTCTAAATGCTGTTCTATTCTCATAAGTACGTTTTTAATAGAGAATGAGTCATCACAGAAGACAAACACACCTGAGGGTCTCCACTCATGCGTGAACTTCCGGTCCAGTGGACTCCCGGTTGGGCAGCATACACCCCACCTTCACCCATCAGATGGGCCACCTCCTTGTCCGCCTCCTCTTCATACAGAGATCGAATACCGGAGACCGCCACACTCATCTCCCCGTTCGGAAAGGGTTGAGAGGAAGACTTTGTTGCTGCAGCAGTTTCATCTCTCACCGGGTCCGCATCCTGTGCTCGTCTTTGTCCCCCAGAACCTCCTGGCACCTTGCATAGGTTGATCTGGGAGGGTTTCAGCTTCCCTCTTGCAGCCTGGAGCAGGTTGAATCCTCCCTGTTCCACAGTGTTTCTCCTGTTTGTCTCCTCAGGGGTGAATGATCTGTCAGAGCCCCTTTCCACCGCATTCCCAGCTGATGGTAACCCTCCTGGTAAAGGCTTCTTCATGGACTTGAGCAGACTGAGGTCTGGTTTGACTGGCAGAACCAGCTTGGCACCTGCTTTTGGAGGTTTGGGCTCTGATGTAGAGGGTTCTGCTGTTGAGCTTGATGCAGCAGAAGATCCAGAAGCTGCCTCAGCTTTCTTTGCCCTGCCCAGTTTGTTCATCCTGGGGAGTACCACAGCGTATTTGGCTTCCACCTCTTTTTCTCTAGCTGTTACTCCTTCTTCTGATCCCTCGCCCTGAGTGTTGATGCCACCTTTTCCCTTGTTTTTCTTGGTCAGACTTGTTTTACTGGCAATCTTCATGGCCATCCTGTGCTTGAAAATGTTGCCCTTGGACCTTTTCGTGCCTTGTTTGTGTTTTAGAGCTCGTTTGGAGAGCCAGCGAGATATCCCGATGGCTTTAGTCAGAGCAGAAAGCTTCTTCCTAAAGGTAAACTCTTGCGGCAGCTTCTTCTGAATCCAACCAGACACTCTGCGGAGAGTGGTCATATTTTTCCTTGCTACCAGATGGTCCTTGGACGTGCTGGACACTCTCTCAGTGGCCTCACATGTTTCCTCATCAGGTTTTTTTAACATCTTGTCTGTTTTGGGTCCCAGAGACGCCATCTTGACTTTCCCCAGGAGAAAGCTCTGTGGCTTCCCTCTCACCACACCTCCAGCATCCTGCTGTTCTGCAGCATCCACAGTGCCTCCCGTATCTTTGTCTTTGGTCTTGAGAAGCATCATCTGGTTTTGGTTTTTTGTGGATTTGGTCACCATTGGCTGTTCCTCCTCCTCTTCCTCATCTGAATGAACTTCGATGAGGGACTCCCTTCCGGTGACGGTCTTGTTCATCACCTGCTCCATGTCCTCTGCAGCATCCGTGCTGCTGTGGGGAAGATCTTCGCTTGTTGGAACTTCCTCTGCTCCAACGCTGGCATTTTCTCTCTTCTTCTTCTTCTTCTTCTTCTTTTCTTCCTTGGCCTTCTGTTTGGCTTCCTTTTCCAGCCTCTGCTTCTCTGCTTTTGCTTTTTGCTTTGCAGCCTTCTCCGCCTGCTTCTCTGCCTTAGATTTCCTGAACATCTTGTTCTCTGGTTGCTTTGCAGACTTCGGAAGCTCCACCGGCTGTCTTTGGTGCCTTCTTTTCTTTTTGGTAGCTGTACACTTCTCTGTATCTTCCTCTGTTATCTCCTCATCTTCACACTGATCACTGACTGTTACGCCATCCTCTGCATCCTTTTTTCTGTTTTCTTCATCCTCTTCATCCTCCTCCTCTTCTTCCGTGGATGCAATGGGTCTAACCTCAGACGGACTGCTGCTGGCTTCGGCCTCTCCTCCGTCTGAGTCCTTGGCTGCTGACTGTTCTGTATCGCTTTGCATATCGGATGCCTCGGCCTCCTCGCCCCCCTGGATCTCTTCGTTGCTGCCTTGCTCCTCCTCCTTCTCATGGTTACTGGTTTCCTCTCCTGAGCTTCCTGCATCACTCTCCGACCTGTCTTTGCTTTTAAAAGCTTTGCCACCTGCCTTGTTTCCTGGTGTGTTGGGGAACTTTTTGTTTGTTTTGGGCCGATGTTTGCCTTTCCTGTTTGCATCTTCGGCCATCTCATCATCTTCCTCATGCTGAGCTTGCAATCCATCACTGTCAGTTTGTGCTTTTCCTGCTTGTTTGTGCTTGTTTTTTACTTCTAAGGTGCTTTTCCGGCTCCGTTCTGCTTTACTCCTCTCGCTGCTCTTTGCTTGCTTGCTTGCTCCTCTGTTTGGTTTCTCATCAGGCATTGGAGAAGCAGGTTGAGATGTTTTGGAGCTGTTCTGTCCCACATTTTGCCGTTGATGCCCTTTTCTTTTTCCTCCTGCCTTCCTCTTTGCATCATCCGTTCTCCTTTGAGCCTTCAGTGGTGGCATAACTATCCTTCAGACCTGAAAGCACCTCAGAATCAGAAACACATAAACTGGATTGTGGTTTCAGGCTTTATTTGAAAAATGAAATAAAGCTAAACTCACAGAGGTCAACACTGAAGTTATTTTATTTCTTTGAATTGAGTTCAGTGGGGTGATCCACATGTCTGTCAGATTCAGAGAAACCAGCTCCTACAGCAGGGTGACTTGGGGACATTCACACCAGTCTTTCTTGGTAAAGCCAACAGGAACACATTACCACACCATGTACAACATCTTTTCAGTCAGAGAGATGGAGGTTATAACTTCTGAGGGAACAGAATATTTAAAATGCCCTTGATGAGAAGCACCAGAAAAAGTTTGTGTGTGTGTGTTTGTGGTTAAATTATGAAATGATTTGCAGGAAAAACAAGGGGTCTACAAACATCCATGTATTTAAATCAATATATAAAGAATCATTAATTTAAATGTACAGATAATAGAAAATGTGGTATTATTATTATTATTATTATGTTTATACTTGTATAATTGTTGCTATTTTTTAATGTATTTTATAATTGCATAACTTTATAATTGAAATAGATTATAGATTATATTATATACATAGTTTATTAGTATGAAGGTATCAGTGTTATAAATGTTGTTAGGACTGTTGAATTATTGTACAGTATACAGTAATAATTGTTTATAATGACACAGGTTATAATATTTGTGATTACTGGGGAAGGAGTATATAAGCTTATGCTTTTTCCCACTCCTTTTGAACAGTTTTTTTCTTTCATTATGTTTAATCTCCTTTTTTTCTTTTTAAATTATGTTCAAATAAACTTTTTTTCTATTCAATTTATTTTGAACTGATGCAGCTCTATATTTTCTTGGCTCTGGTGGAGAGTTAAAAATGTTTTTAAATGGTCCAATTTGTTGGAGAAGTGCAGCATTAATGCAAACTGAATAATACTGCATAATAATACTGCCGCCCCAACTGAACCGAGCCTCCAATCGGACCGAGTGTAGTGGATCATGCTAATGTGAACGCAGCTAACATGTCTATTAGACTCAGAGAAACCAGCTCAGTCTATCAACATGAAGACCACGTTCCATGCTTTAAGCCCCCTCCTCATCCTCCTGTCTATTCTAGTTTTTAACCAAACTATCACTGCTTGGATCAGTTTGTAGGCTGCTGAAACATCTCCACGGAGACCAACTTTAACAGCAATAAATTCATCCAAACATGCTTTCTTCTCTCCTGGTTTCCTGACTGTCAACAAGAAGTGCGGCCTGCAGGGTGGGTCTAAACCTCCAGCTCTGCCTAAACTTGGTTGCATAGCTGCTGCACCCTGGGGGGAAATGAGTGAGAGCTTGTGTATAGGTGTATAGCTTACCAAGCTTCTCAGGTGAAATGTCGGCATAGCTGGGGGGCTGCAAAGGGCTCCGGCTTGTCCTCAAGAGTTGGTGTCACTGATATAAACATGCACGCAGGTTCAGGAGAGCTGAGGGCCAGTGACACAAACCACCCACTAACGTGATACATACTGCCACATGTGTAATACTCTCAACAAAAGCTTATGCATGCAAACAATACTGGATGACCTGTGCTGCTCTGAAGCATGCAAACACAAACACAAAGTGCCTCCTGAATTATTCAGCTCCATCTGGCTGGTGCTGGAGCTGTGCTGCCATACACACAGCCAGCTGCTGAATGGTTCAGGAAAGGTGAGAGGTGCTGCTCCCTGCATTCAACAATAGCTGCTGATGGAGATGAAAGACGCTCATTACCTAGATGCTTCTTCCTAGAAGGAGATCAAATGAGGGCAGGTTGCTGCAGAAGCCCATTTGTTTTCCTTTTTAATGGCAGACATCTCAGAGGCTCTGCACTGGGTTCCTTGGCTTTTTTGACATGAGCTCAGATAGATGCACGGGTAATATCTGTTGTGATGAGAGCCATCACTACAGTCCCAAGGAAAAACTCATGTCACACTTATTACTGTGCATGAGAGGTCAACATGGAGGAAAACCCACCACCCCAGAGTTATTCATCCATTGTTATGCCCATTAGCTTAATTTGGTTTTAGCACATGGTACAAATAACATTTAGGCATGCAGACTGTTTTTATGAGTATCTATGCCTTTCAGTATTTTCTCACGCTCATGTAAGAGCTCAGCATTGCTTCATGAAGCTGTGCACCGTGTGCCAGGCGGTTCTGCTGCGAGGTGGAACTTAAAAAGCTGTGCAGTACATGCCATCCATGAACGACCCAATTCTCTGTGTGGCTTTCAAAAAGTTAATGAAGGATCCGGGATGGGACAAGGAGACTATGGTACAGAGCAAAAACCTGAGGATTTTAACTTCATCTCCATCTTGAAGTGTTTTAGTGCATTTTTGATCTACGGTACGTTTTTAGGGTTACGATCTGATTCAGATCTGTGGATATCTGCCGATACCAAATCTCTGTGAAAAGTTACTCTCAGATGTCATGATTCACGTAAAACTCCACAGACTGATTCATATGCAGACATATGTATGAGCTGCTTTGCATCGACCGTGTATGGTGGAAAGTGGATGTGTAGGGGTGGGAAGTGAACCACATTCCCCTGCACGACCTTTTCAGCAAGGTTGTGATTTATAAAATCTGACTTTTACTTTGGAGCAGCAACTTTGGTTTTGGCATAAGTACAATTTTAGAGATTCTACAGAGTTTTATAAAAGAGGGCCCTGGTTTAGAGCCGGTTCCGACTCCCTAATGCTGTGCATCAGGAGGAACCACATGCCAGTCCCTCTGCATCTTCCAAAGGGAACCGTCTGACAAGCTGGGGCTGTTTACTCCTTTTCCCAGCCCAGAGTGCGGAGAACAGAACTATGTGGGCCACAGCCAGACATCAGGCTGATGAAGGGCATGGCAACCGAGAGAGCAACACGTAAATGTAACTTTTCATTAGGTATACACCGATACAGATATCAGTATCAGCTCAATACCAAGGAGTTTGCATGGAGGAAGGGACGTTCCCCCACTAAAGCGTGTTTTAGAAATCCCTAAAGTTTTTTTGTACGTACAGCAGCTTTTTAAATGAGGCTCCTGGTCTGTGCTGAGTGTAGACAAAGAACTTCTGAACATAATAAACATCTCACATTCAGAATAACTGATGTGGCCAGCCTCGTCTCATGCATGCAGATTCCTTCTGATAGCACAATATAGATGATGGAGTCTTCAAAACGAGGAACATTTTTCTGAGCTTGTTCCACAGATTTTAGAGTTAGTCTCATAACGGTGCAACTATGTTCAAATTTCCATCTCTGCCTCTCTGAAATGCTCCTTTTACATCATGTTACTGATCGAATGCCATTTAACCAAATTAGTTGTTTGATTGCACCAATTATTTTTGCAGGCTTTTGGTACTCCTGCTGCATCAGAGGAGTCATCCTGCAGAGTTGCTGACACACCTGCTGCTGTGAGCTTAGCTCTTCAGGGAGATCAGGTTGTAGGAACGGGCAGGCTCACAGCCAAATAGTGGCCAAAGCTTCAGCTTGGCTGTGCATAGATACCCCCTCACTTCAGAGGCAGATGGGATGCTGCGGCTCACTGTGACACTTCTGGAGGAACTGGTCGTGTCTCAACGCTCACTCCCTTTTCTACTTCCATTAGACAAACATTCCTGCTCATGATCAGAGCTGGATGGTGTGTAAAACCAGAATTATTAACACACTGAGGTGAATAAAACGAGACACAGGGGTTGTTAAGAAAAAGGTGTAATAATCATCTGCATTAAACGTAGTGTGAAATTGTTACAGTCCAAAAATATCAGGGTTTGCTACAAAAATATATTCTAGGCTCCTGCTAAAATACCCAGCATCATGACAGAGTACCAAACATTTCCTTTGTGTGATCTAAGTAGCAGCCAACCCCAATTCAACAGCCCACAGGTAAAGTCACAAACACACTATATATTAAAATCATTTCACTACAATAGCTTACAGTTACTTTCCTAAATTACATCATTCATGATGGAATAAAAAAGCTGACATAAAAACTAAGACCCCGTAGAAAAGCTGTAAAAACAGCGTTGGAGCTCCACAGTAGTGCACAAGTACCTGTGGTCAGTTTAAAGTAGGTGGGGGGGCATTACCAGCACAGGAGGGGGACACACTGTGGGACCATCATTAAACTGGGCCAGTCTAAATCATCAGGAAACTTGAATCCACCTGATTGGTTGGGTGAAGATAAAGGTCATTTATGTCCAGACAGCTAAAATGATTCAATTGTGACTTTCAGAATAAAAGACATGGGTTTAAACTGGACATGTGGAGTAAAACGCTCCATCTTCTAACAAAAGAAAGTCCTGAGTGAACATATAAAAACAAAAAAAGTTGGTTTAGTGTTGCCTTCCAACCTCTACACCAGTATAAAATGGCTTTTTAGAATCTGGCATCTGGACAAATGAGGAGAATAAACCGTGAATCCTCTGCAGAAAACGGCTTTAAACCCTCTGTAGTGAGTTGAGATGGAGGTGGTAGAAGGTGGGTCCCTGCATCTCTGTGGGGGGGCGGGGGGGGTGCGATGCTGGTGCTTATTAAGGCTTCAGAACGTGGCATCAATGCTCAGTAACAGTGTGTGGTCTGCAGGCACAGCCGGTGTGGTCTCGTCCAGCCTCCGTCAGTCTTTAAACCGCTAACGCTCAGAGCAGCGCGACCAGGAGTCCTTCAGCATGAACGGTGGAGTCAGTAGTGGTTGTTAGCAGAGCAGAGTTGCACGGCCCTTCTCTGAGGAAACATGAGGAACATTTATGAACCGTTTAAAAGAAAACACATGAGAAGACGATTTTATTCAGTCTCACCTGAACTGATGGCAGACACTGCTCAGGCTATGGCAGTCTTCACATTATTCTCCAGAAAGGACCTGCAGAAAACAAAGCGCTTCCGTTAAAACAACCTGGACTACAGGTTTCATCTCGTTTCCCCACATCCAGCCAATAGCAGCAGCAGGAAACTGGGGCAGGTTTAATGTAGCCTCCCTCATGATGGGATCACTGGGAAACATCCAAGCTCAGAAATGACTCTGAAAGTTTGTAGAAGTGAACATTTAGCAGAAGTTTTTCGCCCGTTTCCTCCTGGAGCTGCTGGTCCAGAGGTGAAGGCTGGAGCACCGGCACAAAAGCGCTTCAGTCAGAGGCTTCTTCAGGTCTGCTCCAGTGAAACGAGGTGCAGGTTGTTCCAGGAAACATTCCCAACAGGACCAGTTACACGAGCGTGAAGCTGAAAGTTGATCTGCTGGGTGTTTTTTTAATTACTCAGCTTCTAATCAATGTTAAATGTTGTATCTAATTAGATATTACCACTGGTATCATGACCTAATTGTTACTTTTGCGTGTACAGGACCAGCTGCCTCTAACCATGCAGCGGGCCGACACACACTCCCACCATGACAGCAGCAAAAAGCAGCCTGTGCTGGTAGAACTACTGAAAGTAAGATCATTCCTCAGACATGACGCTTCACCTGAGATGCACATTTACACGACAGAACCGTATTATACATAGAAGTGGACCATGATCCGTTCTAACCAGACCACAGCATATGCAGAGTATCAGGAGGTGAGCAAGTCTCTGCTCCACCATGCAGCAGAACCGTCAGCACAAGTTTACTCTGCAGCTCTCTTCATTGTTGTGCTCATGGTTTCCTACGCTTTTCATCCTTAGCTGTGGCTCAGAAGCATAACGTAGGTCCTTGTTTACACTGCTGCTTACAGCACAGTGCAGTAATACAGCCGTGCTGCCAGGCTTACACAACACATTCATATCTGACAATCATTACACATCTTACAGTCCCCGGATGAGACAAGAACCAACAGCCAGACCTAAACACCAACACACACACACACACTTACAGGACTGTTGCAGAGTAATGGACCAGGATCCTGTCTGACATATGTGGACTTTATACTCTTCTTCACAAGTACACAAAGTACTGGTTGATGTTTCATTTAGAGGTTTTACGCTCCAGTCAGCAGCTGCATGAGCTAGCAGCTTTATTCCACATGTCTCTTTTACATTTACGCACTGTGAGGTTATTTTTGTGGCGGTCTGTTTGCGTGTTGGTACATCTAAGAAGACAGAGGTACGGATCATGTGAAATCCTCTCAGATACTACGCAACATGATGATCGTTTCCAGTGTTTTTTCCACTCTGATATGAATGTGTGTAATTTGGTGTGAGGGTTAATGTTTGTGAGGATAAAAGGGAAAATTATTAAAAGTATTTAAAGAACCCAACTAGCCTCAAAGCCTCTGTGTTATCAGGACTTTACAGTCCTGGTGATGAACTAACATCCCTGCACTGACCTGCTGGAGTCTGATGGAAAGTTTAGGTCTTCTGGATTTAATACCAGACATGAAGGTGGAATTTGAAGAAGCTGAAGTAGTGTAAAAGATAAAGATCTAATCTGTGCAGACAGCTGATTGCTGTACAAGAAAGAAGACTTGTGACCTGACGGACTCATTCTGATCCTCTCCGTGTTAAATAGTTCGATGTGAGCTTGATAAACATGGTGGATACTTACGTCTGGTCTCCCTCTAGTGACTTCTGAATCTCCTGGAGAACCTCTGAAAGAAAACATGTGCTGTAAACAAAGCTCAGCATGACAGGAAAGACCTGCAGAAGCAGCTCAGTCACAGATGGAGTAAAGCAAACAGCATCGAGGTGAAATGGAGCCAAATGATGTTGGACCAGGTCCCCAACCTCATATGTGTGAGCAGAAAGCCGACATAAAGGTTAAAGACAGACTAAGTGGACTGAGAACAGAGACATTCCCTCTGCTGGTTTCTCTGGAGTACTCACTCTCGTCATTCAGCAAAGCATGCTCCATAACACGTCTAGCTGCACTTTCTGGAACACACAGGCAGCAGGCATCACATCAGTGCATACAGCCAGTGTGTCAAAACATGCAGGCAGCACATCAGCACGAGCACATACAGTAACTACATGGCTGCACATGCACCAGTGGAGACACGCCACATGTTTTACCTGCATCTTCACCTTCCTCTGTGTTCCTAAGAGAAGAGAGAGGCAAGAAAAAGATGTGATTTCCTGAAAAAAGCTTCACAACAAGATGAGCACGAGGACAGCCGGAGTACCGATGGGATGAAGCTCCATCAGGCGGATGATGGTTGGAGGAGGCTGACTGAAGGGGCTCCTCCACCAGACACCGAGGCTCCACCAGGCAGCGAGTGGACAGGGAAAAACGCTCAAACTCAGATGGAGAGATCAGGTAGAAGCCTGAAAGGGGTAGAGGTTACAGCAGCATGTTTCCAGCTACCAGGATGTGAGCCATCACGCTGCTGTCGCGAACAGCTCAGGAGTTACACAAACTGCTTCCTCACCCTGGCCGTGTTTGGTGAAGACGCAGGAGGCGATGCCACTGACGTCTTCTCGCCGGATGCAGGGGTACTGAACCTGCATCTTCACGTGCGGCAGCGACACGGCGTGGACATCGCCCTGGTTCGTCAGAACCAGCAGGCCGCTCTCCCCGTAGTCCTGTGTCCGGTTACTACCAAACCAGGCCACGCCAGCCCGTCGCACTCGGGAGCCGTCCACCGCTGTCAGTTTCAGCTTCATCTTCGCACTCACCTTCGGCAGAGTAAACACCTGAACACAACAAACATCTTTCACTTCTCAGCCTGAACCTGTGGGACACGTTTCACCTGCGACCGGAACAAAACATGTTGAGACAACAGGATTATTCTGGAAAACTGCAGCTTTGTGACATTCAGAGGCTTATAAATCTCTAAATCTGGAAACAGACCGTTCCTGCTGCACACGTGCTTCAGTCATTTAAACACAGGTGGAGAAATAAGTGCTCACACACCAGCCTCAGGTAAATCCTACATAACAGACTGCTTCTCTCTCACTTTCATAGAAGGATGCAGAGCATGAACAGAGGACTAATCTGAAGGAATGAATCATCACTAACAGATGAATGAAGGGATCCATTACTTATTTAGTTCAGCTTTAATGGATACTGAACCTTAAACTGCTCCTCAGATATGACCAGGACGTGGTGTGACCCCTGCATGTCAGGTGAGCGAGCCAGGTCATGAGCCACCTCCAGTGGCTCGGGGAGCGGGGATCCGTGGCCATCCAGGACCACGATGCTGACCACTGGAGCGCGGTGCATCAGCTGGATCTCCTTGGCTGAACAACAAGAGGTGAGGTGGCGTTACAGAGACAGAGGAGAGGAAACGGTCTGGTCAGAAACCCTAACCCTCACCTGGATGTGCCGAGATGGCTTCGTCTGCTCGGTGCTCTACAGCAGGAAGGCGGAGCATGTAGGCGTACACAGAGCCGCCATTAGTCCCTGCCCACAGGGAGGGGGAGTTATGAGAACCTGCAACAGAGTGGATGAAACCCCCAGAAGTCCGTTACAAAAGGAAAATGACGCATATTAAGTTTGTCCATTTCTAGGTTTTTATAACTACTTTTAGACTGATCTCTGCCGGTAACACTCACTGTCCGAGAGGAAGGTGTCAGCAAAGGATAGTGTCCGTACAAGTCCGGTGAAGGAGTCGTCTGAAGAGCGGGCCTCGATCTTCCTCTGGACGGGAGCCAGCTCCATCTCGGCCAGTTCAGCCTCCAGACGAGCGTTGGCCTCTTGGAGCTGCTCGGGGGGGGATGACACTCAGTCATGGAGGAATGGAGCTGCACATTATGCAGGAGACGCTGGGACACTACCTTTGCATTGTTGTTGACGTGATGCTTTCTCAAAGACACTCGGCTGCGCCGGATTCTCCGGAACGACTGTCGGAGGGATTTCTTGATGCTCTTTACTCTGGACAGAGGACCCTCCATTGCCAGCTGGTCGGTGGGGTTGAGTGTGCACCTGTTTTTAAGAAGCAATGCACAGAACTTTATTAATACTTCACATGTGAGATTATCCAACCCATTAGCCCGTTTTCCACGAGAAAACATGTGCTGACAAGAATCTAAAACACTCTATGAAAGAGTTAACTTAGCATAATCAGGGCTTTTTATTGTATTAGTTCAAAATGACAATCGCTTAGTGTAATATTATGTAATATTATCGTTTATCACAATGAGACAATCGTATGGTAAAAGTTGTTATAATGACAAGCGAGGGTCATATCATTACTGGAAAAGCAGATCCAACCCCAGGTGCTTATTTCTCCTCATAAACACTTGAAATTATGAATTTATAATCAGGATTATTTTCCTGGACAAAATATGATTACATGTCCATCAAATTGTGATTGACAGGAGACTTTAGGAATGTACCAGAAACCTGGGAGGCTAATCAGAAAGTTGGTTTCTAGCCTTACTCAGCTGGTGGTGTTTGTTTAGCCTGGGTGCTCAGATGAACACAGGGAAACCACTAACACCAGTTTAACTGCTGGAAGGGATTCAGACGTCCTCTCATCTCACAATCATTTACACAAACTGCACAAAATGCCCTAAAACACCTTCAACCTTCAAACGTCATATCTGGAAAGGCGATGAGGTAAATAAAAGAAAGTTTATCACCATTTGGAAAACAAAGTGCAGTAAAATAACATTTTAAAACTAAGAAGTTTGACATGTTAACAACATTTATGTCAGACAGAAAAACAACACATGAACACCAACAGTCGGGAGTTCTTTTACAAACCTTTCCTATAAAATAAAGCCGGGTCAGTTCGGTCGTTTTACCTATTTATGTGAACAGTGCTGAGACTCTTATTCCAGGTTAGGCCAGAGGATCTCTCAGAAACCTCTAGAAGGAGCAGAAGTCATGAAAACTCTTCTACGTCTGCTTACTTTACGAAGACGTTGCTCTTCTGTTGGTAATCAAACAAGCCAAAGCCATGGCTGGTCCCGAAGGCAACCAGCTTCCACTCCGAGTGCAGGGTGAGGGCGGTGACCACAGCAGGGGGTTGGCACTGGACCAGAGTGAAGGGCTGGAAGCCTGGTGGGAACTGCACCGGCTCCTCACGCACATCCAGCCGAGTGTGGCCCTGACATAGGAAACGGTTAAATATGGAAAACACAAAAGCCTTTTCTCATCTGCACATCATCTTATCCAGCTCTAACTCAGAAAGCTCTTCATGTCTTTATCCAGCCACAGAGGACCATGATATTTCACACACACACAGAACTTTGTGCTCACGTGATCTTTAGCTGCTCTTGGTTGGACATTAGCAGATATCTAGGCTCTAATTGGCAAAAGTTTTAAACAGGAAGCAGCTTTATCATTAGCAACACAGTAGTGCTATTGATCTGTTTAGGATGAAAATCATTGTGAATTTGTGAATAACTACATTCTGTGAGTGGATTGTGAACCTCCTGGACACAATATAAATGGAAAACTTCCATGATTCCCTAAAGCAGAGGGGCCCAAAGTGGGGCCTGCGGGTCAAACTTGGCCCACCAACAGTGGCTCTTGGCCCGCTAGTAAATGTTTATATTTAGAAACCTACAGATCGTGATGAAAAGACATTTCAGAGCTTAATGATGGATGCTAATATCTCTTACTTATGTCCATTAGGTCTCCAACACTTTATTTAGAGTTGTATGGGTAGAAACAGCTCACTCATTGCGTTTTTATTCATATCAACTTTAATAATAAAAGTTTAATCTTTGGTGTATTTCACATTTGTGCAGCTTATTTTATATTAAAGTTAATATTTTCCTGACTCATATAGTTTTATTAGCTTGGAAAGATCCCCCATGAGCCTTTGCACACGCAGCCTGAAGCTCTCAGACTCAACACATCTGCATGGAAACCCACAGGCAATGATGTACAGACAAGAGACGCTTTACAGCTACAATGTTTGGCCCGAGGCTCACTGGCTCATTTTCAGTTTGGCCTTTGGAGGCATAAAGTTTGTAAACCCTGCCTTAAAGAGTAAAAAGAAATTTTACCTCAGAGTTCTAACATACTCCACAGGAAGAACAAACTGTTTTTCTAGTTTATTCTTGATTAGGTGTGTCGGAGCAAAGATACAAAACCATGTGAACTGGTTATGGTTAATTATGTGAACGGGTCACAAGTGCTTTTTACCTTCCAGCGGAATCCCTCTTGGCCCTGCAGCACATCAACAACTTTAGCCTCCACCGTTTGCTCCGTCGCCTCATCATTCAGCTCCAGCACCAGAATCTAAAGACACGTCACTGAGCTGTAAACAATGTGTTCCTGCACATCTCCTCACTTTGTTAGTGCTATCTCTATCTTATATATATATATATATATATATATATATATATATATATATATATC
>JBAMHV010000023.1:20776741-20787125 GCA_037177535.1 Pseudomugil gertrudae
CCCCCACCCCCCCCCCCCCCCCCCCCCCCCCCCCCCCCCCCCCCCCCCCCCCCCCCCTTCCCTCCTCTTTCCCCCCCCCCCCTCCCTATCTGAGTCATATTTTATGAAATGGTTCATCTGAACATTGGACTGATGTGAATCGTATAGTTAGAACTGGGTTCTACCCAGTCTTGGTTTTGATAAGACAGACTTGGTTCTAAACATCCTCACCAATCTGACAGCCTCCGTTCCACATGTCCTGAGGGTTGTAGTTGGAGGACTGGAGGCGCTGGCCTGAAGGGTAGATCCTACTGAGCTGGTGACTGTTGTGTCGCACATAATACATCCCTGATGGGAGAAGAGAGTTCAATCAGCCTCGCCTCCCCATCCATGGAAAAGTAGAGCATGGCACATGACAGTGGATGAGTCCCTCGCCACACATCATACCTGAGTCTTTAACGTATCTGAGGGCTTCGCTCTCAGAGAAAGAAGACATGTCGCTGGCTGGGCTTCTGGCAGCATGTTCAAAGCTTTTGAAGGGAACGCTGCGAGTGTAGACCACCAGATCCGACAGCTCCGGGCTCAGCTTGGACACACCTGGCTGGGATCACACAACCCAACACATCCTCCACTGTCAGCTGTTCATCCAGAAATCCCAGCTACGCCCACCAAACCCCTGAAAACCTAACAGGCCAACCTTCTTCTCCTCTTTACTCCTTTTGGGTTTCTCCTCAGCCTGGCCAGCCTCCTCGTCTGATGAGCTGAGGTCTGAAGAACTGGATGAAGGTTCCTCCACCATCAGCTTCTTTCCCTTCACCAGGATTTTCCCCTTTAGATCCTGAAATCCAAATGAACAATTCACACAGAGAAACGTTGACGGGTATGAAACAAAGCAGGTGCCTCTACCTCGTGAGAAAAGTGATGGAGAGTCTCACGATTCAGCATTTTGAAGAAGATTTCTACATCTCTGTTAGTCACTTAAACACCAGAGAGAAAACCTGGCTCAGAACCAGGGTTTGGTCTCATCATGTGATGTGGAAATAATGATTTATACATGATGAAACCAGGACATAAAATCTGAATTCCTACAGGAGATCCTGTAAAATCCTGTAACGGTGATTACAGTAGATCAGACTTGCAGAAGGATAGAAGCACTAAACTCAGGTTTACTGTGGGAGAATCACAGTAACACACAGCGACACATACATGATGGAAATCCTTCCAGAAGAATGTGACAAACCAGGCTGGACCTGTAGCCACATCCTCATCCCACTGGGCACCAGCACACTCATCACAAACATCTTCTTCTCAAGCAGATTCAGACCTGATGGGGTTAGCTGCACATGCTATCAGCAGCAACCGCTAATCTCCAGGTCTGATTTCACCAACCTGTGGAGAGGGCAGCCAGCGGGAATCCAGACCATCCAGCGGTTTGAGGAGCAGCTTGCTTCCCAGGATGGAGCGCAGGTGTCGGGCCATGACCGTCTGCTGCTCCACGGAGCAGTGGTTCTCCAGAGACAGGATCAGAGGGTAGGGTGATGCCTGAGTGAGGAAGATGATGGACAGTCAGGAGGATAGAGCCCAAGAACAAGACTAATGGAGATCATAGCATGCATTTGCTTTACAGCAGGACCACTATGAGCCATTTTTCATCATCAGTAGAATCTGATACCGGTGTGTAGCTGGTTCAGCAAATAAATGCAAGAAGACAAAGAGAGCAAGAGCTAAGACAGGAAACAAGCTGAGGCTCTTTTACTGGCTGGAGAGATCTCGCAGTGCCAGTACAGATGTTGGACCAGCTGTGGCGAGGTCTCTGCAGGGTCTGTAAACTTCCTGCACCAGCCACATTTTCTGATTTAAGCCTGGTTGTGAGAGGATGAAATTCTCTCATGTCTCCAGTGATAAACTCACCTTGAAGGCATACTCATTGATCGTCTCAATGACTTCAACGAATGGCACTTTGGAGGTAAGTGTGTGTCCGTGATAAATAACCGGTTCTCCTTTGTCTCCATCCCAGCAGTCCAACTCCACGCAGCGACAGCCATGATTCAGAGCCCTAAGAGGGAAATCCTCAGTAAGATGCTTTAAAACAGACAGACATGCTAAGTCCTGTTCAGCTACATGTGACAACCTATCAGGGAGCAGTCACTGTGGATTTACCTTACAGACTCTCTGAATACACACTTACAAACACCACGAGATGTTTGATGGGATTTCATGTCATGTCATTTTGCAGCTTGTTGTGACACTTCAGGACTTTCTCCTGGGGCTCCGGGACATATTGTGTCTTTGGTCTGACATTTGAGGGGGGCATGGTTTTAAGCAGAAAGGTGGGCAGATTTTCTAAATATATATTTATTAAAGAATAAACAATTTACCAAAAAAATATCAAGTAAGTCACAAAGAACTGGCATGAAGTGCAGAAGGCACGAGGAGGGTCTTCAGGATGCATTTTCACCAGAGAAACTCTGACATGTTGACACAGTGCTGACCGGATCCCCGTTCAGACCCATGGAGCCAGACTGTGTCTAGAAGCAGCCCAGACTTTGTGAATGGCGTCTGCATTTGAAGCCCTCCCTACATCCCACTGAAACCCAGCGTTAGGTTTACGTTCTCCGGCCTTGCTTCAAACAGCCCACCTCATTTTCCCATAACTGCAACTGCATTGCATTTAACAGATTTTACTAAATGTTACAAGAGAAGATGCAAATAAATAACTCAATTAAAATCAATCAATAACCATAATTATGTGCTAAGAGTTGCAGCTTCTGTATTTCACTGATACATGTGGAACCAAGCAGCAAGTTCTGTTGGACTGAAGAGAAGCCCAGATCCGAGTTAGCTCAGGTAGCTCTTTGCTACAGGCTAGTTTCATAGGTTCACATTCAACACCCCTCCCCTTCCCCCAGTTCCACCTCTTTTCCCATTTTTGCATCTTCTGGGAGAGACAGCACGTAGGATGCTGGTGGGAACTGCCCACCGAGCTTCACCTTGGCTCTGAAGAAAACCTACAAGTCTCCCGGAGACTCCATCCATCATTTCATGTACGGTTTGTGGGCTGAACAGAGTTTTGGTGCAGAGGTCCAAGCAGCCGAGAGCAGGTGATGTCATTTTCAGGAAGACTTTTCCCACTGCACCTCATCGGAAAAAATGGACACTTCTAAAGCAGCTGATTTGTGAGCATCTATAACCAGTATAAATAAAAACATATGCATAAACCACGTAAAAATGTGCAACATGTGAACATCAGTCAGTTTAGACGATTATGACTAATAAACCCACATAGTGACACAATTCCTCTTTTAGAAATTGCTGCAACATTGCAGTTATCACTGAAAACAGTTTACTGCTAGAAACTTACAGGATACAACGTCATTATAAGGAATCAGCAGAAGCTGTGCTGGCCGCAGTATCTCTAAATCAGGACTCCTGTGGTCCTCTGAAACTCATCGCTTCGTCATTTATGACAAAAAATTCTCAGTATTTCGGATACCGACAACCCGAGCCCACGCTTTAATAAAAGCTGCTGATTGAGAAGGTGCTAACGTACGAGCATGTGGAATTTAAAGACATGGATCCCGTGCACAACCAAACATTCAGTAACTCATCGCAGACAAAGCTTCTCATACAGAATGATCTTCTTTCTTGTTCTTGGCCTCGAGAACCAGAACAAAGTTACCACGTCTCGTGGAGTGATAGCTCACCTCCTGGACAGGATCTAAATGCCTGGAGAACTTCAGCAGATCACTGAAAGGCTTAGCTGTCCATCACAACTTACACACTACTGTTCCCAAAACACCAGTGGTGATGTCAGAGAGCTGGAGGGAAAGTCACTTTCTCCTTTTTATGAGAAGTCACACACTTCTGACATCATATTTCTGCTGAGTCACTGTGCACTAGACTTGCAGCTGCTTTAAAACTCATCCCGTAAACATGGAAGTATTTACCGTAAGTATGGCTCCGTGCTGCTGTCCCCCGTCAGCTGGTCCTTAGTGAGGTAGGTGTTGTGGGAGGAGGAGATGAAGTAGTGCGCCAGTGGGTGTGTCATGTCTTGGTAAACTCGAGCATGTTCGGGGTTAAACACACAGTTCTCCTTTGACAGCATGTACATGGTGAAACCATTGGGGGTCATGAGCTGGTTTCTCTGGGCTGGAATGGGGAAACAAGACAACAAGATCAAACTGATGATGTTTGTCACACTTTGGACAATATGTCCAACGTGTTTTACTGTCTTTAAATCTGCAGAAAATCTGCGTATCAGTTTAAACTGTAGGTTTAGGTTGGTGGATAATGATCTAGTACCCCACTCGTTCAGCTCGTAGGTGAGGATGAGGCTCTGGGCATGTGTGAGGGAGGTGTCCTCCCCCTGGTCCTTCAGGAAGTCCCTCAGGTCCACAGTGGACAGTACGCAGCCATTCGCTGAGTAGCGGATGAAGATGGCGTCCAGTTCAGGTCTGCGTAACAATTCCCTGCAGAAGACCTCGATCTCTTCATGGTCCAGGCGACCGTCAGCTGATCGATCACATTTCTGTTTGAGGAAAGATCAGCACATTTATGTCTGTCTGTCAAAACACCTGGACATTCATCTCCACCAGGTGAAGGCGTAGCCCTTCTTCAGGCCTCAGCAGTTTGGGCTAATATACAGGAATCTTATGTACCTGGAATCTATCAGAGAACAAGTCAGATGGTGGAAAAGCATCGGTCCAGTGTGACGGGATCTGCAAATTCCACCGTTTTTTTTAAGCTGCTAGGAGCTGAAAACAAGTTCCTGTTACACTGCCAAAGGTTATTTCTTTCCTCTGTTCCACATGGAGATCGATTTAGTGTAATGGATTTAAGGTCGAGTGTTACTGATTGATACAAAACTTTGATTTGTTTTCCTGAAGTTCAGATCTTATTTATCTAAAACGATTTAAATAAACTGAAGTTAAAAAATTACAATGATAAATAGCAGTTTAACTCAACAAGTCTGTAAAGACGCATGAACTTACACAACAGCGGCCGTGTGTGTGGGTGTGTGTGTGTGTTTCTGTACCTGGAAGAGGTTGCGGGCATACTGATCACTCAGATCAATGTTGATCATCTGCAGCAGCGTCTGAACCTCATCGTAACTCATCTTATCATCTTTGTTCTGGTCGGCCCGACTCAGATAAGCATGAATCCAAGTACGACAGAACTGGGTCAAGAAAACACTGAGTGGACGGGATGAAGGGGAGTGGATCAGAGTTTTCTAAATGCTTTTATTTTTATAAACCCTTCATGGGCTGACGATCCATCAGGCCATGAGGGGTTAAACTGGTTAAACTGGCAGCTTAGCCACTCAGTGTTTCTTTTCTGCTGATATTTTCCTGAACTTTCAAATAAAGGATTGATGCGAGGACATATAAAGGAAATTAACACTGTTACATTTACGAAGTGAAAAAAGCACCACCTGTCACAACACCACAGCATCACTGGTTAATCACCAGTGATGCTTAACCAGTGATGCTTAACCAGTGATGCTTAACCAGTGGTGCTGTGGTGTTCTGATGTCACATCACATTTTACTTTGAGCCCCATAAATACTTGGACCGGCTCTGGATCAATCATTTCTTTTCCACCCAGCAGTTTAAGGATATTGGTCAAGTTTCTCCTTGTGGGTCATGTTGTCCACCCTCTCCTGCAGGCTCCGGATGCCTCGGGCCCAGTGTTTGGCCTGCTCCTCGCTCTGACAGAGCAGATCCAGGCTCTTACGGGACCCTTTGAACACCACTGTTAAGCATCGTCTCTCAGGCACCGAGCCAGCCATCCGGCGCAGAGTCTCCGACTGGCAGCCTTCTCGTACACATTCCACCTCCATGATGCTGACTGGGAGGGAGACGGACAAAAGAAATGAAAGGTCTGTGCAGGTATGGAAAGAGTCTGGCATGTTAGTGAAGGCAGGGAGACAAAACCTAAACCAAATCTCTGGATACCACATATTTATTATTCATATATCGTCTCCTGCACAAGCTAAACTGTGTTACTTTAGTTTGGTTCATTCTATAGCAGGATGCACACTTAAGTGACAGAACAAATTATTTTGTGTCCAGAGGACATCTGGGTGAAGGACATAAGGACTGTAAGGACAGTAATGAATACAGTACACCTCTTGTTCCAGAAGCTTCTGCAATAATGACCTCCAGAACCTTCCTTCTATCAGACCTGAAGAAAGAGCTACCTGAACACTGTTTCCCTGCTACAACACATCTGATCCTAATGAGATGGATCTCCAGCAAGCACCGCACACGTCTGCTCATGAGGTGTAATCTGAGTAAAGTGTGCTTCCAACATGGACACTCTGCAGGACAGTGGGCCTTGGGAACGCTGATGAAGAGGAAGTGAAGACTCCTCCATCATGTTCACCATCCTGTGCAGCTTTATTCTCTGGATAACCAGTACCAGTCCCCAGAACTGAACCAGAACTTCTACATCAGTTTATCTTAGAAATAATTGTTTTTAATTGAAAAAAGAAAACCTTACTTTCCTTTGGGAACAATAAAGTACCTAATTTAAGGTTCTGGTACTGCTGGTCCAGCAGATGCTGCAGAGAGACTGAACTTTCACCACAGACTGACAGAAGATCTGCAGTCCGTGGAGGTTCCTCCACCAGCTCCATCTCTTCTCCCAGGATGCATCCTGAATTCCTGCACCAGCTTACAAACTGACAGCCCGATGTCACTGATGCTTCATACAACACCACATCACTTTGAGAAATAAGACCCAAATATCAGGAAGAGAATGTAGACCCACACAACACGGCACAGCAACATGAATAAGAGACCCACCAGTGAGGAAGCTGAGCATATCCTCAAGCCCTCCTGCAGCAGTGCAGTGGACAGTACTGTCCTAAGAAACTGCTCTGTGGCAGAGAAGGTTACGTCTATCAGGGACATCTGCACCGCTACGTGACCCCACCCATCCAGCACATGTTCAACACCCTGCCTTCCAGAAGGACACTCGAGTGTTTCTGCTTTGTCCTTTAGATGTTGTGCATCAGAGCAAACATCTAAACAACTGAACTGCTCCACCCCTCAGATTTACTGACCTAATTTATTTACATGTACCTAGCATTCTTACTCCTTTATGTCATTACACTGAGCACTACTGTGCACTCCTTAAATGGAACGTTTGTACGTTTTTTTATATTTAGTTATTTTATTCGGGCTCTTTCAGAAGAAATTCCCTGTTCTTGTTCTCATCATATACATTATCCAACATGTTAAGTTTTTTTCTATACAGATGCTATTTGTCACTTCGTCTTCTTTTAAACCTGGAGGTGAGTTTGGACTTGGTTTTCAGTGCGGGTTCCCCCGGCTACATGAGCCGCCATGCTGCCGGGACCAGACTGAAGCCGACACATCCTCCCAGCTCACAGAAGAAATGCTCCTCTTTAAATCCACTACTGCTAAAATCAGCTACATGTGATTGTGGATGCAGATCCGACCTAACACTATCAATTCATATCCACGTGGAATGAGGTGGAAGGTAATTTATCGTCCTAATATCCAAACAGAATCACTCTTCCAGCTCTTTCTCGTGTTAAATGACTCAATAAAGTGCTGAACTCTTTGCCAGTCACATCCACCGAGGTTAGGAGTGTGGGTCCAGTCCAGGACCACCCAGTCATGTTACAACAAACGCAGCTCAGGCATAATGGCTGCTTGTGTTTTACCCACATGAGCTTCACTTCTATAGATTTCCACTTCTCAGAACACTGAGCTATGAAGAGACAAGCTCATGAAACCAGCTCATTATGAGAAGGTGTAGGTCTCCCAAAGGGAGGAGCAGCAGGATAAACTCAGTTATGTGTGGTTAGAGGATGGGTCGAGTATAATTACACTGGCACAGTGTGGAGCCACATCACAGAGCGATCTGATCCCATGAGAAGCCCTGATCAGTACGTTGGAGGGGGAAGTAGAGATTGAGTCGTATGGTAACTATATGGCAACAAACCACAGACTCCGGGCCAACTCCCTGCTGCATATAATGTCCTATAATCTGTCTGTTTGAACTGCAGCAGGATGGGCGGCCACCTTGAAATAGAAATCAGACCAGCTCTAAAAATCAAGGCTCTGTGTGTGTGTGACCCTCATACAGAAGAGCAGAAACCAGAATGAACTAAAATAGACATATACCTATGTGTGTCCTTACACACCCAGCAGCAGCACTGAGCTCCTGCAGGACTGCAGCCAGTTAGCATGCACGGAGGAACATCTGGTCACCATCTCATCCAAAGATACTCAAATACACATCAGAAGTCTGTAAGTGCTGAGATCTTTGCAGCACTTCTAGGTTCTGTCTCCATGTTTGCCCTCAGCTTGTTTCTGATGAGTAAAGGGAGACTGGATCCAGCAGGAACTTACAGGACTGCTGTTCTTTGGCACGGCTGGATGTTTTGTGGGACTGACACCAGACTGTGACACCGTCCTCCAGCAGCTTCATGGTTCGCTGCTTCTGCCAGCGAGGTGAGCGCACCTTCACATAAAAACATCACATCCACTCAGTCTTCAGCCATCACATTTATATTCAGCAGATTGGAGCTCATCAGTGATACCTTCACCATATTGGATCCATGCAGCATCTGCTTCACATCCTCGTCATCCTCAACTCCTGCATGACAAACAAACAGAAGGACAGGTATGATGAGACATGACAGATACACAGAGACAGAGGGAGACAGTACATATGGAGGCAAGTGGGATGTTTCAGTCCTGAAGCGACTCAGTTTGTCAGTGATCCACTGTGACTAAATCCAACTCCTTGTTTAAAACAACCAACAAGTGTTTGCTGATAATTTTAATGTGTCATCTGCATAAAGTGCCAACGCAGCATGTTTCATTACAGTAAATTTAGGAAGTAGTGGAGCTGTGCACAGAGCCAATTCCTTCGAGTCTGAATTGGGAAAACGGGCCTTCTGTCAGGGAAACGGAGCTCGGAGGTGGGGTGAGGACCCATTTGCAGGCAGTAAGGTGCAGGAGGCAGCAGGAATCCAGATGAAAAGGTTTATGTAACATAAAACTAGATCGAAGGCAACGAAACAAAGACTAAAGTTAACATATGCAATACAATGAACCCACAACCACAACTGAAAACCTAAGGACTAAAATACAAACAGAACTAAACCAGACCCAGGTGCACATAATCAAACACAGGTGGAATCAATGAACTGAAATCAAAGCAAAACAGGAAACTAAACACACACCACACCCAGTGTCCAAACCATGACAACTACTTCTGCCTTTAAGGATCTAAATGTTTGTTTAGAGCCAGCTGCAGAGCTCTCCAACACAGAGAGCTTCCACCTGCTGGTGCCTGAGAGCGGCAGCAGAGAGTAGCATGTGCTAGCTAGATGTTTGTCCTGAAATCAGGAGGAAGAGGAGGGAGTGAGGAAGCCGATACACTTCTGGGGGAAATCAGTAAGTTGCTTCTCGGTTAGCGACTAAATGCTGATGTTTCCTCAGGAGTCTGAATGAGAGCTTTAGGATGGACTGGAGCTCCATGTTTTCCTGCCTTCCTTCCTTTAGAAGAGATCCCTGTAGATTTTAGATCAGGAGGAATTCATTCCTGGCTGATTGCAGCAGTGTTGTAACACAGTGCATCTGCATGAGCAGTCATGGAGGTCAGCCG
Organism: Pseudomugil gertrudae; assembly: GCA_037177535.1. NCBI lineage: Eukaryota > Metazoa > Chordata > Actinopteri > Atheriniformes > Pseudomugilidae > Pseudomugil > Pseudomugil gertrudae. The sequence goes on from JBAMHV010000023.1 coordinate 20,786,369, forward strand.
TTTGCAGGGATTGGTTCAGCTCTAGGTCAGGAAGCTTCATCAACTCCAACCTCAATATGTAGAGCCATGAGTGAGTGGCTTCACATGAGACTCTTTCTATCCTGAGTGTGTACATACTGGATAGAAGATGTTTATTTACTAGCAAAGAACTATTTTCAGCCAGCAGAGGAGTCTGCTAGACAAATACTGACTTTCTAACCAATGACCAGTATGAAATCTTGTTTTCAAAGTTATGAACTAAATCCATCCATTTTCTACCGCCTTTTCCCTGAGCGGAGTCGTGGGGGGGGGGGGGCTGGAGCCAATCCCAGCTCACAACGGGCGAGAGAATGGGTATGAACTAAATCCTAAAATCTTTATTTTACACACTGTTTGGAATGCCATGGTTTCTTATCACACCTTCGCTGTTAAACTGGGTTCAAAACACCTCCCAGCACCAGTAAACACTGTAAAAACAACCTACCCTCATATGAAAAAGACATTTCATGTTAGAAGATTCGGCCCCTATAACCCAGAGAAATAAACTTCCAGTGCAGGGAGATCATCATACTTGGTAAGGCATCCTGAATTAGGAAAACATTGTTGCAGGTATTTGGCTGTGGCAGGTTTCCTTGGGGCCTCTTCATGGATGCCAATGGCTTGTGGTATGCCAAGATACAGGTCGCCTCCACATCAATTATCCCACGCTTTGGGAGTGCAGCTCTCTCTGTATGGACTACCTTTCCTCTCTTTGCAACTATTCAGCCACATTTCTCCA
>JBAMHV010000023.1:20832193-20843552 GCA_037177535.1 Pseudomugil gertrudae
GATCAGTTTGTACTTTTTTTAGCGTGCGCAACGAGTTTGCATTTTAGTACACGCAAACCTTTAGTAGATTTGGCCCTTTGTTTACATGTTTTTGCGGACTTTGTTTACTTGGTCTTTAATTGCTTATTGTCCTTAGTGCATTTGGTGTTTATAGTAGTTATTTTTTATGAGCTTTTAGCTAAGGGTATGGACTTTTTCTGGTCTCTGTTACACCGTGAAACCACACGTTTAGTCCTGTGGCGCCCGGTACTGGGGGGCTTTGGGGTGGAAGAGGTTAAGAGTAAAAACTCTGACTTCAGACTGGAGCTGAAAGAAGATCTACTGCAAACAGCTTCATTTTAGAGGCTACAAGTTAAAACAAGAAACCTTGGTATGAAAATCTGACACTTCTAAGATAAACCATAAAACCTGCATTAAAGCTAACTCATTGTGTCATTATTGTATTAATAATACAGTATTTCAGAGTTTCCCGTACCTTTAGATAGTCCTGCCTGCTGAGCTGGACCACTTTCTTTCACACTCTTCACAAAGATGGTGTCCATCGGCTCCAACCGGGACCGCTGACAGCCTACGTAAACACACACAGGACCTGAAATTAGACAGCTGTGAGTGTAGAACAGCAGAGAGGTGGGTTATGAAAGTAACACTTACTTATTCCAGCTGCATTCCCGTTCTCTTCATCCTGTCAGAAAAACAGAGCAGCTGTTAGTAAGCAGAACCAGTAGGAGGCGCTGCCATCCAGATCGGTTAAAACCCTGGATGACTGGATGGAAAGCTGAGCCAGTCAGGCGTTGATGCTGACTTCGCTCATTCCTGACCTGGGCACACAAAGGCCTCACAAATGGAGCGAGCACTGCCATGGACGCTGCTGCAGGTTTTGTTTTTGACAGTAGCATCATGTATGTGCTTGCAATCCATGTTATAATGTAAGTATGAGGCACAAACTATGGCTTCCCTTGCATGGCGTATCTGTCTGTAATAAACAGCATTGTCCAGACGTTTCACCTTTATGTCCACAGTAATCACAGAAACAGCAACACAGAACTTCTTTCATGCATTTTGATCTGCAGCATGGATGAAACAAATAAATAAATAAACTTGGATGCAACTAACCCTTAAGATGTGTAAACAGTGCTTTGTCTGAATGAAACCATACCTATAAAAAAATTACACTAGATGACCAGCTAGTCTCATCCTAGCATGTGCAACTGGTTTAAGTCCAACCAGTTTAGGAGATGAGCTCTTATGACTCACTGCATGACATTAGGTTGGCAGCTATGTAGTTTTCCAGAATCTAAAGGCTTTATTATGACCACAAGTAAAACTAGTGGTTAAGGTCAACAATTAAAATTTGGTACTAATGGTTTGATGCCTGGGGAAACAACAGGAGAAGGGAGCAGGACTGGGATGTTGTAGTCTGGAAAACAGAGAAGCTTTAAAAAAAAGAGGCAACATTTTAGAAAACTGGCTGACACTAAATTAGGAGGCAAGACAGCATCAAACATCTGGGAATATTCACTGGCTGGAGGCTGATGGAGATGGAGTGTGAAAACACTGTTTTAATAAGACATGGATAATAATAATTAGCTCGTTCTATTTACTTTATTTCTTCTGAAGTATTGTTAACAAAAGTACTTTGATGACAAGTACACAAAGTACTGGTTGAAGTTTCTTTTACAGTATATTTTATATAAGAGAAAGCAATCTGAGAAGACTATAGCTGTTTAAGCTAATAAAGATCTGAATTAATGCATTTATTCAACAATGTTAATATCTTCTCCATATTTATGAATATTTTTCATCATATAAGCTGTAATGTTATTTTTGTGGCGTTTTTACTGATTTATTAAAAACTTTTTTATTCTCACTCTCTGTGGCATCAGAAATAGTACCGAGCACCATCCAGTTTCCAGTTTGTGACCCTAAGATGGAGGAAGACAGGGAAATAAACTGGGACTGGGAGAAGTTTGGGGTCTCAGTGGCTTACCCTCAAGTTTTCCTTGGCTCCATGTTGAGATGATTCTGGTGGGTAGACGATGAAGTGGCGCAGAGTAAAGCCAAATCCTTGTGAGTTCTTCTGGAGAAAGATCGTCCGCGGGCCCTGCCACGACACGCCCTCCACCTCACCTGACGACAGAGGCCGGCGCCTGTTCTCATTGGACGACACCATGCCATCTCTCCGCCCTTTAGCCTGTGGTGAAAAGAAAATAGAGAAACTATCAAGATCAGTAAGATGCATCTTCTCTTCTTTGTCTCGAGGAGAAAAAAGAAACAAGAAGACTGTGAACCTGGAAGTACACGGCAAGGATCATGTTCAGGAGTCTCCGGTAGACTTGTGAGGAAGGCTGTGGCTTCAGCTGCAGCTGAGTACATTGAAAGGAAGTGTGGGTGGGTGGATGTGGGCGTATGTGCTTCATTCAGAGGCATCTGTCCAGTCCTAAACAGGGCAGAATTCCACCAATGCCAGGAATTTGTCAGAAACTTCCTCTCTCCAAAGAGGAAGTTTTATTATCACGGACCACCTTAACTACAATCCCATTTATTTCATCCAGCCAACAATGGACAGGGTAAAAATATATGCTGCCTATTAATATCTGGCCTGAAACAACAGGAACTGATCTGGACCCGTGAACACAGAACTGGAAAAATGCAATGAACAATGGACAAAGGAGGTCCAGACTTTTTCACAGTGACTCACAGAATCCAGCAAAGCACCTGAGAGCTTCAGAAGCTGAGGAAGAAACCTCTGCACTCGTCTTCCTTCACCTCACCTTCGTAAAATGTTTATTATTACAGTTGTACAAACACAAGGAGTCCTGGTCGGGTTTGAATGATGCAGGGTACATTATGGCACCTTCATGCCAACTGTGAAGGGTGAATTTTTCTTTTATGACTCATCTGTTTAGATGTTGTTTAATCTCAAAACTCAACATTGGGGGCGTGTCCTTTTGATCGGATACATGCCAATCAAAGTGTGAGTGTAGCACAAGCATGCCTTTTAGCCGGCTAGCGCTTCTTAGTTCCCATTAGATTTGAGTTGGCTCAGTTAGCGCTTAGCTACAGGCAGCTCTGAGTTTTATATGCATCAATACACCCCCACCCCCTCCAACTCCAGCACTTTCCCCATGTTTTAATGTGACAGCACATGTAATGCCGCCAAGATAGCAATGGTAGGAACTGCCCAACGAGCTTCACTTTTGCTCTTCATGAAACCGACTGTGAGGCTCCATCCAGCTTTTATATGCAGTCTATGATCTGAATTCATCCTGTTTTTATGCATTTGTGGAAACAACTGACATTTTATTGATAGGTGAGAAGATGGATGTTCTCACCTTTTACATCCTTTCTCACACACACCTTATATTGCATACTGTCACAGTGTGAAATGTCAGTATGGCGTGTTATGACTTTCAGCTACATCGCACCATGCAGCATTTACTCTGACTTCCCTCATGCATCAACCTTTAGTAGAAAATGTCCTGAATGTGCATGACTGTGTCATTTATCTTGCCCTCCTTTTATAGACTCCACTCCTGGACATCCTTTGTGTGATAATTGGAGGTATTTGCATTGCAAGGATGACTGCTGTGTTTCTTTTTATGAAGATGTCATCAACAATGAGTTTGTCATGGAAACCAAAAATGGTTTTACATTGATGGGCACAGTGGCACCTATTCTGAATGAAGAGGGCGAGGATCATAAGAGTAGCTTGTTTTTCCTTCCTGCAGGGAGCAGACGCCACGCCTTGGTGCATGGGACAGTGTCAGCTGACTTGTTTCCCCTTTTAGTAAACTTTAGTTAAGTTAAACTTCTGAAGCCTTAACATCATGCAACAGACTTGGTCGCAGTGACATGGCAGTATAAAGTTTATTGGAACAATATACAGACAAACAGGACCATGGTGGTGGGAAGGCCCAACGTGCATCTCTCATTTAGTATATAGTGCCTTCCATCCAATGAGGGTTACTCTATTTCTGACACCCCCAGTATACTCTCACATTTACCTTACATGGTACATCAAGGCTTGCTTACTAGTGATTACACAATGTCATGAGGCCTGCTGAAATGTCATACTATATTCTTAGATCCACCTGTTGCAGAGGGAAGTCTGCAGTTTGGTTACAACCAGTTAATGCAGGTGTACCAACTTGAATCTCCTTGAAGCCATGGAAAAGTCGTCCTCCATGGCCTCACCAAACTCCTTCCATGCTCGAGTTTTTGCCTTGGCGACCGCCAAAGCCAGCCATATTCCCCTCCTCACTGGGGACATGATTAAAGCTCTTTCTGATGTTCCCAGCAGACCCTGATGACACATTTGGGCCTGCCAGACCTGACCGGCATCCTCCCCCACCATCTGAGCCAACTCACCACCAGGTGGTGATCGATGTCCAGGAGTCACTCTACTGCGACTAATCAGATCATCTCCCTGAAGACCAACTCAGAATATGAAACATCTTCTGCTGACACATTAGCGGGAGGAAAAGGGTCTGGCTGCAGACCTACACCGTGGGGACGGTTCCGGTGTGGGCTCCACTCTCAGGCCGCCTCCAGAAGAAAATAAAATATATAAATAAAATATGTAGGTGTTTCTGTGATTCTAAATGCATCACTCAAGGAATGACGTAAAAGCTCAACCACACACACCCACACCCACACCCACATGTGTAAACATATACACTATGGTTGATATAAAGCTGAATGAATTCCTGTGCACGGTGAGGGTTTGGCCTCATTTCTGCCCCTGTTAGCTCATCACCAAGTACCTTAGAGCAGCATTACATAACACACACCAGAATGGACCAGACATGGTGTTAGGTGGTGTTACTGTCCTCAGTAAAGGTTACTGTAATGGCATCGGTGGTTTGTTTGTTAGTGTGGTAATGTTGGGATGCTCACGTGGTTGTAAAGGTGTTCTTATTCTGCATTAATCAGAACAGACCTGAACAACCCGAGACCCCCCTGAGACCATCAGATCGGACATAACGAACTCCTCAGGACCACGACAGTTCCAGCTGGTTCAACCCAGCGTGATTCTGAGTCTGAGTTACTCGTATAATGAATCAGCTGCTGCTCAGAATCCATATGTTCCTGGACATTAATGTGCATGAGACACTAACGGCTTTAAAGGGTCTGTAGTTTAATATGAATCACCTTTAATAAGATCTCAAACAAATGCACTGCTGCCTCGTGCTGCTCATTTAACTGCTTAAATGCAACCCTTCAGGCAAACGTTTTTCAGTGTTTATAGCTCGTTCAGGAGGTTTACCATCCAGCCACAACATGCAGTTTATTCAGAGATTAAATGGTAAATCCTCCTAAACTTTCATCCTAAAAAATATCACTACTGTTGCTAAGAGACCTCTGTTTAGATCTGGAGACGATACTGAGGAAACCACTTACTGTTAAACGTCCCACTGATCAGAGAGTTAAATAGACAACGCTGTCCAATCAGAAGCAGCCAACATCACCTTGTGAGCAGAAACAAAATAATGATCCTTTACGGCCGGAATAAAGCCAAGATGTTTCCCATTTGTTGCTTTTGTCTGAATAGAAGGTAAAAAGCAGCATAAATATGTGTTAATGAGGAAAAGTGTAACTTTGTGGATACTTTCTGTTTAATTGCTAATATTTAGCTCATTTTAGGATGATTATCTGAGAAGTGAGGCTGTCCTGCAAACATAAACCTCTATGGAGACTGGGATTATGAGAGTTTAGCTTCTACAGGCTGGTTTGTAGAAAAATGTCTTGGTTTTAGGAGTTAAAATAAGAAGACATGCATCTCAATCGTGACAAAATATCTGAATCAGAGTAAAAGACAAAAAACTGAAACATTAGGGCATCAGTTCCGGTTCCTGGATCAATATTTCCAATAACTGTTTACTAAAGATAAATCCTCTGAAACCCAGCTGAGTAGCATCATCCATATCAGTGTCCTGTGCTTTCATGAAGATCTCAGTGTACGGAGGATGACAGGACTGTATGCGGTAATTACCCAGGACACACGGTGGCGCTGTATGAGCCTCCTGGAAGCACGCCTCCTCGGCGATGAGACCGGTGTTGGACGAGGAGAGGTGTGAGGGGAAACGACCCTCAGAACGGCCAGCCAGATGCAGCGAGGTTCGGCGTCGCTACAGTCCACCCCGACGGAGCACTGGAAGCGCCACTCGTGGCCTGAAGGAGCTGGTGCGACGCTCGACCCCGTCAGCATAGCACCTCTACATTTATGTGATCATGTACAAACACACCTGACAGCTTCAGAGCCCTCAGACATGTCCGCCTGCCTCGGCATGGCAGCTGGACGTGATCATCCAGGATGAATGAGGAGGACAACATGCCATGGAGTCACCAGGCTTTAGCGTGTAGCTCTCCTCTGACTCACTGAATCCTGTTTTCATGCCTACGGGACATAAACTATAGAAACTTCTACCTGGATCAGACTTCCCTTCTCTGGTTTATTCCTGTTCTCCATCCTGTCTGGACGATCTGGCTCTCATCTTCCAGCTTGCATTTACTCCTGTGATGAAACTTTCATTCCCTCTCAAAGACGGACGAGGACTTGTCTGTCCTGTGAGACAGGTTCAGCAGCCCATCAGAGGACAGAAGAGCCTCCTCTTCTCCAAAGCTTCCCTCACCATATCGCCCCAGTGGAGGAAAACTCGCTTGGACCTTGCTGCTGGCTCTCCAACCCACTCCAGACTAGTTGAATCCCATCCTTTGGACCATTTGAACTGGGGAAGCAGTTTCCGATGTGGATGAAATCCCAGGATGGCGATCAGAATCCCTCCTCATGCTGGCACCACAGTGCAGCACGGACTATCTTTATTGCTGTCTAAGTATAGTCCTCCCTCCTCTCATGCTGCCATGACTCTTTCTTTTTTCCACTCGCTCTCTCTCCCTGGGGTGTATTTGCTGACATCCCCGCTCTCTCTCTCTTTTCTCTCTTAGCCACATTCCTCTCATCCTTTAGATATACAGCCCAGCCCATTGGTAGAGCACACAGCAATGCTAATCTTCCTGTGTGTGCTGGGTCTCCCTGTCACCTCCTTTTAGCCTCACAACCTGCTGGCGGATGCTGCTGTTGGTGTTCAGGGTACGGAAGCACTATAAACAACCACTGTGGACCTGAAACTCGGAGTGGTAGATGGAGAGGACATAAATGATTGTTTGCTTATGAACGCTAGTAGAGTGAGTGAAAGATAGAAGAGAAATTTTAACCAGTTTTTGTGCGTTTGTACTGGGACTCTCTGGTAGTAAATTCAGATTATCTAAATTATAATTTAGTGTAAAGACACAGCTTCTGAACTGTCTTTGAAAGGGATTGTTTTAAAAAGAAAAACAACATTACTTTTCCCAGTTAGCATGCACACATGATGTTTTCAGCTGACCGCTGTTTCTCACCCTGCTGACTTCAGGATATCCTTCATGCTAGCAACAAGCTAGTTGACTCCTTTCCTTTGATAAAACCAAAGTTACCAAAGCGTTACACCTGGTACACCTGTCCAGGTGTACCTGCCTCTAGCCTGCTAGTAGCTGGGATAGGCTCCACTCATATGGAAAATGAAGGATGGATGGCTCATCTGCACAATGGCGTTTCTCACATGTCTTAATAATAAAATGTTTATTTCACACTCCTAAAACTCTCCATGTGAATAAAATGCCCACATGATAGATAAATATAAGCGAATACACTGAAACTTGGGGGTCTATGTAAGTCTTCGTTTAACTCATATTGGCTGTGAACAGTAAAGGCCTCGGGGAACCCCTGCACTCTCCAAGGACCCCAGGTTGGTTATAACACCTTTAGGATGTGGTTGGACAGGAGAGTCTCATCATGGATGTGCAGTTGCCAAATCTGCAGCAGCTGTGTGATGTAGAAAAGACGGGGTCCAACCTGGTGCAGCATGGTGGACAGGGGGGTTTCATAACATGACCCTCCCTCCTCAAACCCTCGTCTTACCTGCTGCTGGATAATCCAACACCACTGATGCCCTCCAAAACCTTTAAAAACATCTAAATAAATGTGTCCGTGCGTCCATGGGTTCCCTCAGCCTGTGTCCCCTTTGCTTTTCAGACCGAGCTGCACAGCTGACCTACAATCCCTGCCCGTTTTCTATGTGTTACATCTCCCAGATGTAGAGCTGCCTGTAGTTTGGTTTAAATAATCCCAATGCAGCTCAGACTAATGCGTGTAGCATCAGTTCATGCTTTACTCAGAAACATAGCTCATCAGTTAGCAGGAGCATGTTTGAGTACATGTCTCTAACTAAGGAAATAATAACTAGGTGTGGAAGTCTGAGAGTAAAAATGGCTCCAGCAAAACTGCCAACTTTCATCCACGTTAGACCTTCACGTAAACGGTGGTGCTTTTCCCTCAGACATCTCCAGCAGAGCTGTCAGCCCCTCAGTGCGAACACTTACTGACACCTGAGAGCAGCTAAGACGACGCAGTGGGATAGAGAGACGTTGAAAGAGGCTGACGGCCATGCAAACACTCAGACGCCTCTGCAGCTTCAGCTTTTTCACCCTCTTCTGACCACTTCACTTCCACTTTTCCTTCTTCTCTTTCTGTTTCTTACCTGTAGCTTCTCCTATCCTTTCCTTATTTCCTTTCCTTCCTGCACACTGAATGTGAGCATGCAACCCATGTATAAATCGGGGAAGGCATTGTGACACTGTGTCCCGGTGAAAGTGTTTCTCTGACTGCGTGAGTACTAATAATCACGGAGGATTGGGGCCAGAACAAAAATAACATGAAGTGATGCATGAGTCAGAGCGGAGAATGAATCTGCTCTGACCTGCTTCTTTATGCACAACCAACCACATGATGGCTGTGAAGCCTCCGTTATTCTACTCACTTTATAAATCTACCTCACATAAAACATTCCAGTGTACAGATATTCAGTGATGTCAATCGCATGTACGGAACAGGACGTGGATGTTCGGATGGACCAATGCAGTCTGATGCTACCCTTCCTCCCAGTCCTGCCCTGGGGCACTAAACCCAGCTCGCACAAATCATCTGCTCTGATGCCACATCTGTGGATGCCTCTGTCCTCTGGTTTAGCATGGCCTGCTGTTATCATGAACATACAGACACACGGAGCAACCAGGCCTCCATCCACTCACAGGATTAACGGTCAGCAGGTTAGCTAAGTTAGAGTTATGGTTTCCTTTCCACAGAATGACATCTGGAGTCACATTAAACTATTAAAACATGAACTGTTCCTTAAAGAGTGTGCAGGATGAAAACATGTGGTCTGGTGTGAACGCCGTGTTGAGAGCAGCTGTAATCAGGTGGACAGTGGGGGGGCAAACACAGACAGAGTTTATCCTGTAAGCTGGGAAACAGCTAGGTTTCCCAAGCAATCTGTGCACCAGCAAAATGTAAAGCAATAAACATCATGGCCAACATGTCCGATGATCACTTAAACCAGTTAGACCATCCATACTGGTCTCCAGTAACATGACAGATTTGCACTTTGTTTTAGTACAAATAAGTCAAATAAAACCATCAGGATGTTGACATTAAATCAACTCTCATTTCAGAAAATACAACAAAAAACTCAAATCTATGCTGAAAAATAAGTGAAAGATCCAATTTTAGCTCCGTTATATTCTATATTTAGATAAAAACAACTGTAAGTGGACAGAGTACACACAAAAAAATGAATGACAATGTTTTAGTGGAGGTCTGCGCTCTGACCGGAAACCTCCACCTCCTGAATGCTGGTACATAAGAAACAATGTAAAGGCAGAGAGCGGCATGAAACCCCTCCTGAGGAGCTGACCCCGAATCCAGACGGGTTGTAAACAGTTGGAGAGGGTAACAGAAGAGGCTGGAGCTGCACCTGGAGCTGCTGTAGCTGCTGTTGAAGCTGCAGCTTCAGCTCCAGCAGCTCCAACACAAGCTGTTGGAGCTGCAGCTCAGCCCACATGACAGAAACCCTGAAAAATGTAAAGAGCTGCAAGAAAATGAACCTGCAAACGGCAAAGTGCAGTACCTTTGTGTAGATGCTAGTGAATAAGGAACACCAACTTATTGTTCATGGTTGCATCCTGTCTCTGCTCTCCTGAGAGAGATCAGGAAACCACACAGTGCTGAGGCCCTGACCTCCAGCACCATGAAGCATTCCCGTATACAGAAAAACAACATTTGTAGCACCACTACACTGCAAAGCGTTCCACAATAAGCTCCTCAGTGTGGTTTTAGCTCTGCTCACTAAGACTGAATATTGTCCTGGACATGAACAATCTCTAACTGTGATGTATTCCATGTGTCCACCAGGGGGCAGCAGTATATCACACACAACCTTTTCTGAACACAAACATGAGTGAACATAATGTCTGCTTAGTCTGGCCATGGCCATTTTACACATCTAATGTTCTTATTTATGTAAATTTCATCCTGAAGTTCAGTAATCTCAGTTTGGTAGGAGTTGATCTGAGGTCTAAACCAGGAAACTGGAAAAGAGGTGAACCCAGGTTTTGGGTTTCCTACAAAGCTAGTTCATTTCCTATTAGGATAAATCGCCGTGGTAACCTAAGATGGACAGGTATCCAGCAGTTTGTGTTCTTGTTATAAGATAAACAATTACAAAATTTCCCTCCTGACCAATCAGTCCTCATGGTAAATTACTGCCTACCTTCAAACTTTGAGCGCTGTATAAATTCATTTATAATATTCATCCATTATTTCCCCAGCCGGGGCTCGAACCAGCAACCTTCTTGCTGTGAGGCCACAGTGGTAAAATAGGAGGAGCGTGACCATGTGACTTGGGTCAAGATGTTTTGTGGTGGCATTAATTAGGGGGAATTAATTGATGGCAAAGGTGTATTTTTGTAGGGACAATTGTTTAATTATGTGAGTGTTAATGAAAGTTAATTGAGAATTACACCTTTGTAGAGAGATGTGTTTGTGCTGGGAATTTTCAGTTGTTTTTGTATATCTTTATTTGTATACTGAGCCTAGTGGGAGGGGCTTATGGTATAAAAAGAGGGATCCGACAGTGCTGGGATGGACACAAAGACTCTGGTCTCAGTCACTCAGGTTAAATATTTATTTTCACTGAAGGTGAGCAAATAAAGGCCACAAGCATTTAACATGTTTTGCTTGCCTGAGTTTTTACTTTACTCTGAGAAAGAAAGGGAAAGAACCTGTGACACCAGAGGCCTGTACTATGAAGGGTGATTAACATACCCCGGATTTCTCTCCATTCCCTGGATTGACCTAACCAGACATTCAGGAATCTGGATAAGTTGTCCTACAAAGCTGGTTATCAACTCAGTATCTCAACCCAGTGTTCCCATTAAGATCAGTGCACATTCAGATAAAAGGGGTGGAGTTAGGAGGTTCTGACCA